>WUAM01000167.1:1587108-1610221 GCA_024336885.1 Actenoides hombroni | reverse complement strand
CACTGCACCCCAGCGTGGGGCACGAGCTTGAGCAGTGACCTTGGTCTGCCCAGGAGCAAGCAGAAGCCAGAGCCTTTCTGCCCCTCCCACCCCTTGGCAGTGACTCTAAACACGGAGCGTTATCCCTGCTGGAAGCAGAGACTGTCTGCGGAAACCTGCCGGTAACTTCAGACCGTGCAGTCACTTGGAAGAGACTGGGATGGAAACTGAAGTCACTGAATGGAGGATTGGTTTTGTTCTAGCTCAAATCAGAATGCAAGTGCTTCAGTATTTTCACTATGGTGTTTTGAATTTGCTCTCACTAGAGGTATACACAACAGTAAAAAAATAGATTTGAGAATAGTTTCCTTGACTATTTCATAAAAAAATTACCAATTCAAAAATGTACAAGATACATAAATCAAGATAAGAATGTAATTGAGTGATTAGAGAAGTTCCCCGAGCAGCACCATACAGATTACGGTTTAATGTTATGGACTATTGATGGATAAGAGAGAGAGAGAGGTGCATAAAATCTATTAAATTTGACATTTCTTTGAGAGCTTTCCTTCTCAAATTTCCTGATGCTTGTCCGTTTAAAATCTATTTGCAATCTCATGATGAAAAACTATGGCATCAGTTCAATTTTCTTTTCACAGAAAAACATAATACTAATTTGTGTGTGTGTGTGAGATCTTGTAAAAGAAAAACTGTGAAGTTCTAATATATGATGCAAGTAATGGGCAAGTTTAAGAGAGCTTAATCAGAATTATCAAAATAAAAGTATTAGGTATAGAAAGTTAGTTATAATCAAATGAGAATCTCTCCAGAGAAGGAGACTCCACAACCTCTCTGGGCAGCCTGGGCCAGGCTCTGACACCCTCACAGGAAAAAAAGGTTTTTCCTCCTGTTCAGATGGAACCTCTGGGTTCCAGTTTGTGCCTGTTGCCCCTTGTCCTGTCGCTGGGCACCACTGAAAAGAGTCTGGCCCCATCCTCTTTTTCCCTGCCCTTTAGATATTGATGAACATGGATCAGACCCCCTCTCAGTCTTCTCCAGCTAAACAGCCCCAGGGCTCTCAGCCTTTCCTGGTCACAGAGCTGCTCCAGCTGACCACTCAGCATGTAAAACCATTTCACCCTAGGTTCAACATTGAGGGTGAGATCCTAGTACTTCTTCCCTTGGTGTTTTGATGGTGTCTCCCTTGAGGTTGTGTCTCTGCACTTAAGTTGTGTCTACTGGTGGCTGTTTCTCCAGTTTTTTTGGAAGGATCTTGGCCAAAATAATACAAAAAGTTTACCTAGATTAAGGAATTCACCTGTCCGTGTTTCATTCTGGTTTTAGTTAATGCACATTTTGATGTTCTTTGATAACAGGACATTTTTCATCTGTATTTTTGCAAAGAAAATCAAACTGTCCATAGCAGATGCACACAGGAGGGGTCACCTCAACCAGCAGTAAAATAGATTGTCAGATTTCTTTCAATCAGCTGTTTCCATCAGAACCAGCAACTGTTTCAATGTAAAGATGGCATTCTCTGTTTGGTGTGTGGTTTGGGTTTGGTTTGTTTTTTTTTTTTAGTATACAAATCTCATTGCATTCAGATAATTAAAATGCCGTAACAGTTTTCACATTTCATTGCCTAATTAACAGCAATAAAGGCCACACTAAATCAGGATGAATCTGTAATTTCAGCACTAATCACACGAGTGTGAGTGTCAGCATCATAATGAGATGCACAAATCTGGAGGTAATGAGGCTGTGGCTGTCTGAGAAATTTGAGCAAGTGCTGGCACAAATTGTACAGCAAGGTTTATTCCCATTTTATTAATTATATGCTTGCAGAGGGAATTGTAACCAACTCAAATTACTTTAATTTGTGAAATTCATGCTCTAGCTATGCATTTGACATCTGAACATGAAGTTGGGTTCCTTATCCCTCCCTCGGTGAAAAAGCCACAACAGAATCCTCCCCAGTGCCCTGAAATATTTCTTTAGATGTGAAGACTTTGGCATTCCAGTGCACGAGGGTATTGCAAAGCTGGTGGCAGCACGGTTGGATGGTGGTCATTTAGTGGTGGTGGTACTGTCCCATGTAGCATGTCAAGGCTTTCTGAGGTGGAAAGGAGGGTTTTCAGTAATGCTGAAGTTAAGAGTATGACAAATGAAAATGTTTGGGGCACAGATAATGACTGGTATAATGTTTTCAATTAAGAACCAGTACTGTTTTGCATTCTAGCAAAAACTGTTGCAGTGCTACAGACTAAAAAATGCTGATTTGAACTTGGTTCATATGAGGTTAGTTGGTTTTATGAACAGATCGCATTAAGTTCATCACGTTGGATCAAGGTGATGAAATGATTTGTGCTAATTCTATCCTGAGGCTGTATAATAAACTTATGGGTAATTTGGAGGTTTATACAGTGCCTGAATTAACTTTTTGAAACATGAAGTTGTTGATAGCCAAGGATGTCAGTGATCTTTCTCTCACTGCAATCTTTTATAATTAATATTCATCACCCAAAAATTGTACCTTAAACTTCTGTTCTAAATTCTACTAGGCTGGTACGTAGAGAATTTTCTGTAGCATGCTCCCCAAATCACTATTCATTGGACCTATATTCAATTCTAATATCGCGTTAATGTTTCCAAGCAAATAGTTGATATCAAATCTGCTATAATTGCCAAAAGCATTGCTCACAAGTGGTTGAATGAATTATATTTCCTGGGCTCTGATTGTCATGATGTTGAGAAGCTGTAAAGGTGCCAGTGAGGTTAATGATCATCCTCAGTAGCATGATAATCATCTTACAGGAAGAATACCAACAGTCCCACAGTTGGTAACAATTTATTCTCTTGCATTAGCTGAAGGTTGGTGCTAGCAAATAACTCCTTGTATCAGGAGTTAATAGCTAAAAAAATTATTCCCAATCCCATGGATTCTTCTTCTTCTGTAGTCAGTGTTTCTTTTTGTACTAGCCAGGACTACTACATTTATTAAGTTTTAGAGATACTATTTCCAGTTTCAGATAGTTACCAGGAAGAGGAGCTGCTGTTACCTTATAATAGGTCGTGTTCTTGCTAAAAGACTGCATGAACAGCCCTCCTGTGTCTGCAGTATTGGGTTAGGTGAGAACTATCCTTCAATCAATCATAACAAGACCTTGATGCATTTGACCTCATCTTTGCTTCATACTGGTTTGTGGGTTTGCTCATGTTTCCAGTCTCGTTAGGTCTTTTGGTTGTTCACGTTGAAGGAAAACGGGAACCTTTTAAAACCTGCAGTGGTATGAAAAGCTGCTTCTCCATCTGGGTTTCCTTCATCAGCCCACCTGGACTTTCTCAGTGCTCTGCAGATAGTCTGTGTCATCAACCAACATCAAGATAAAACTGAGAACATACCAGTGATTGCCAGTGTAAAGCCAGTACTCACGTCTTCATCTGCTACGAACAGATGGTGTTAGCAGAGGTTCACTGTGGTCTTTCATGAGATTTGCTGACTGCTGCTTTAGGAGAAATTTTTCTCTGCTTTAGTTTCCTATTTGGCAAAACTTGCCCTTAAGAATTTGGGCTTAAAAGTTAAAGTTTGACAAAGCTGTGCTTCTGACCAGTACTGTAAGGCTGACTGTTCTGTCTCAAGATTCTGTCTGTCAGGATCCTTGGGTTTAGGTTTCTATTCCCTGGTAGAAGGTTTTGAAAAATCACAAGGATCTCAGAGTTTTTGCCCTAAAAGGGCAGGTGACAGACTGCAGTGTAACCCCCCCAGGCAGGGGCTGCGTGCTCTGCTCTGAGTTTATCCCTGTGCTTTGATGCATAGCAGGCTTGCCCTCTTGACTCCATCTCAGAAGAAAAACTTCTGCTGAAAGTTACATCTTTTTCTCAGTTTTTGTTCTTGTTTAGATTTCCTCTAATTTGGGTATTTTCTGAATTCAAATCAGTATTTTCTGAATTCAGCCTTGTGCTCCCAGGGCATGGGGTCTGTACCACCATACCTTGTCATATAGCTGTACATCTTGTGTGGCCTTTTCTTTGGCTTCAGGAATGCTCTACTGGCTATCATATTATTTTCTAATTTCTTTATTATTTGTATCTCAGTACTGATGTGCTATAATCAGGAGCTGAGACTCAAATTTTTTTTTTTTTTTTTTTTTAAAGCTTTGCATATCTGTGAATATCCAGTAGACTCACAAGGCTTGGAAACAAAGCATAAGGGAAAAGGAAACTTCAGGATGTGTTTTGTCTTTATATATATTTTGTATACTAATATAGATTCACTTATGCAATGTATTTTTTTCCAGTTATTTTGGTTGGATAGAATAGAGGAACTTGATTGGCTGGAATAACCCAAAAGCTGTCAAAAAGTGCCCCAGGACATTAATATCACACACAGGATGAATTACAGAGAATCGTTAATGTTGTAAAAGATCTCTAAGATCATGAAGTCCAGCCCTCAGCCCAACATCATCATGACTACCAAAGACATCCAGCCACCATCCCAGCTCCTAGGAGCTTCAGGACTTTCTGTTTCTCTCAAGCATGGAGCTGAGATCCAGGAGTGTGAATTCTCTTGAATCTCAGAGAGGCAGAACTGTAGGCAAAATTGTCTTCCCCGGTTCTGATCCCTGTGTCTCCGCAGAATTAGTATTGTAAAGATCTTTGTAAATTTGTCCGCTGCACTGGTGGAATTTCAGGAAATGCCCAGAAAATGAGTGTAAGAGGATTTGGAGTAGAAGCAGCAGCTCAGCACTGAGAATGAATCTGTTTTGTTACTTACAGCTCCTAAGTGGCAGTGCTAATCATGTATCTAATGATTATATCTTTTCTTCCTCATCTTCTGCCCTTCTAAGTAGCCTTAAAAGATGCCTTTTGGAAGGGTAAAAAAAATACTGGAACACCATTAAAAATTGAACGCTTACGTTCCTTCGTTGAGATGATCTAAAGTAATACATGTAAGGCTCTAAAGCAGTAATATGAATTGCAGTTGAACTAGTTTTTTATGACTTGATGAGCTCATACTGACTTTGAAAGCACTCGGCCTTTTGTACCATAAACTATTATACTGAAATGTAATTATCCTGTTGAACTGTGGTTGAAATTCTGTGTTGCTTCAGTCATTATTCAGAAGGCTGTAGCCTTAACAGTAGCTTAAGATACATCTTGTGTATTTGTAATGCATTAATTCACTTTCAGCATTGATCAACGCTTAATGTACAATTAGCAACTAGATTTAACAGCCTGGTAGGACAAATACCCTCTGTTGCATGACTGCTGTGCTCATATCTCACAAAATCCAGGGCAGAGAGAGGCCAGAAGAGAAAGTTTGTCACAACTGCACTGCTGTTGTTCGACAAGCACAGATACCGTGTGTCTGGTTTTCAGAGGCTGGTGTTCACATCAAGCTGGTACTGGCAGGCAAAGTATAAGAGAATATGGTTTGCGTAACACTGGCTTTAGAATTTGCGTGTCAGGAATGTGTAGTTGTGCTGTGTAGGGGACATACAGTTTTAGAATGGTCCTTAGACGATCCAGCAGTATGACTGAGATTAGATTCCTTTTTTCTGTGGGTGTGTGTGTTTTACTGTCTTAAAATATCCTCCGGCAGCAGGATAATTGGAAGGTCTAGAGGGGCTTGTTGCTAGAACCACCCTTCCTCCCTTGATTCAGCTTGCACACTTAATAAATAAAGTAATTAACAGGCGTGACAAATCATTCTCTGCTGTTGTGCTGCTGCTCTTCACGCAGAACCTTTAAGGAGGAGTACAGTAGAAATACCCACTGTACAGCAGTGCTTGAGGGCTTCATCTGTTCAGGCAGGAGGTGCTTGAACATCTACAGAAGGAAGAGCTGAATGAATGAATAAATGAACACTATATTCATTTTTGTCTTTTGCAAGTATAACCCAGTTTCAGAAGAACTCTTGGCCCGTGTTCTTCACTGGTGAACACTGGGGCACTTCTGCCCAGAATAGATATTGATAAAATAGCTGTGTTTGATAGTGTGGATGTGAAACCCTGATATAGAGACAGAGTTCAACAGATTCGAACAAGCAAAATCTTGATGATATTCCTTCTTGATGTCCTATTGACTTTCTGGGTTCCTCTGAGAGCATTGGAAGAATTGATAATCTCATGCAGACATCTGCAGTACAGCCACGGCAGCCAGCTGTTCGTATGCAACAGTTAAGAGCTCTTTTACTGAAGCAAAAATACCCTCTTGGTGCATTTAAACACAATTTTCCTATTACAAGCAATTAGAATAAATTGTTTATAGAGAAAATGAAAAGTTTTTGCACATCAAACATGATCGTTTTATCTCTTGAAATAGAATTCAAGTGAAATGAGATCGTATCTAATAATAATTGTGAAATATCATCATTCTTATAGTTCCAGCTGGCCAAATGTTTCATTGCTAGATGTTTTTCAGAGCAAATACTTGCTTAACCATGTGAGGTTGTGAAACAGCTGTGATGAAGGCTTGAACAAAGATGCTGTGGTAATCTCTAGTGAGCCCATTAGAGCACTGACTTTCTGAGGTCACTACTTATCAAACCAGGACACTTGAAAGGCTTTTAATTTTTTGAATTTTCCACATTAAAAAAAGATTCTTCTGACTTCAGCTGTAACCTCATCCACTCTTTCTCATAGGATCTGTTAAGGGGATAAAACAACTGTGTTATCACACACTACAAACCTTCAATAAGTTTCCTGTAAAAGGAATATCAGACAGGCGGTGCTCAGGAATCGATGCTGTCGTAATGCATGGGAAGCATCACAGGCATCACTGACAGCAGCAGCTGTAGCAATTAAACAGTTTTTATTGATGATCTGTGATAGCTAATAAACTTTTAACAAGCTATAAAACACCCCACGGATCATTCTTGCTATTAACAGGCTGGATCATCACCAATACTTATTAATTCTAACTAACATTATTGTTTGGAAATGGAAGTAGTAAGTGGACTGTATGCCAAATGTAAGAGTGGAGACATCATTCCAAATAAATCCTGGTAGTTTAGGGAATATTTATTATTTACTTCAGCAGATAAAGCAATCTCTTTGAAAAGCAGGGCTCGGAGCCATCTTTTCAGCTTTCCATGTCATTAAGCCAAGAATGAGACTTTGAGCTATGGAGCTGCCACACAATCACAGAAAAGATGATAAAGAAAACGAGAGGTTTGGGCGGTAGGGGGATGTTTTCAATAGTTCTATATGACACAAAACCATCTTTAGGGGGAAGCACCATTCAAAACTACAGGGCTTGAGTAACTTTAGTAACTACTTACCTGCGATTTTTTTTTTTTTATCTGATTGGCTGAATGTTATTTTTCTCAACCAAAATGGTTATTTAATGTTACATGCTGGCATTTTGTTTATCTAAGGATAAATAAATAGAAGGCTAATAGGGGGATATTTAAGGATTAAGTAGTAGAAAGTAAAATGCTGACAGATAAGATATTGCTTAAAGTTTAAAAATGCCCTACATAGTAAAGAACTCAAATAGTATTTAATCAGTATTACTGTTACAGGCTAAATTAACTGTGATTCCTGGAGTTTCAAGTGGGCGACTGATCTAACTCTGAATTCTTGGGAGGTTCTTGCCAAATTCCCAAAGAGTGTCAGTGTTAATAGCTTGCATTTTTTAAGTTCTGATGTCCCATTTACTTGTGGTTAGTCCAGCACTGTTATTTCAGTCATACCATTACTGGAATGTCAGCTCAGCTGAAAATTCAGATTGTTTTTCAGGGAAATTGCCATGACTTTGTGTGTGCCTGTATGTACTTCCAATTAGGCACTTAAAGACTGGAAGTAATTTTCTTAATTTACGTTCTCTTTTTAGCCCTTTGCATACCTCAATGTAACATAAAGCCCATCTATTAAGAGTTCAAACATGACGTTCTTGCATAAAAATGTAGGCTTATTATGTAATGTCTGATACAGAGCTATTTCATGTCCTGGAGGGTTTTCCTTTATCTTCCTCATAGTGCAGCATTCTAATGGAAATTTTCTGCAGCTAAAGTAACTGATGATCTCAGAGTAATTTTGTAAATATTTGCTTGAACACTTTATAAATATTTGTTACAGTCTCCAAATGTTTGGAGTTGGCACTAAAAATATTTTTACGTATCGGAGTAAACGCTCCCAGTGTAAAGTATGTGAAAGATACTGTTGTTACACAAAAAAAAAACCCAACCCAACCTCTCCCTTACCAGCTGAGAAATACTGCATCAGGAACAGAATCACACCTATAACCATCACCCTGTCCCAGCAAAAACACCACTTAGGCTACAGCTGTTGCTAGAAAATCACCTCTGGTTTCTTGGCAGTGAGTTAATTGAAGGCGTAAATAAATGACATATAAAAGCCATTCTACTGAGGAAGGTTTGGAGTCAAATCTGTTACTTCAACAACTTAAGACTTATCTCCAGGATGAACAGAACCAATACAGAGGCTGCAGGAAAATGAAGAAGGTATTGGCTGCAGCTGAGCTCAGCAGATCTGTCTTGTTCCCACGTCACTATAAACACAGTCTAAATTCAAAAGAGTAAAGTGTGTAAAATTACACTTGGTGGTAATTATGGTTGCATCTCCTCTGCAGTCAAGTACTTAAACTTTTTTCATGTGAGCCATATCCAAGGCTTTTATCTGCTGTGTATATTCCAAGAAATGATGGAATGAGGGTCTGGGTGGAGTGAAAGAAAAATCCCTCTGTTCCTGTGAAACAGAAGCAGCACACTGCGAAGATCTCCAGAACAGCTCACCCCCTTTGAGATAAGTTGAGATGTTTTTTCTTCCATGGGGAGCAGTTCTAATTAACGTGGTGAGATTTACTCAGCGATTTCACAGAAATACTATGCTCCTGCAGTTGGGCCTTACCTAGGAAACTTTGCAGGAGCCGGAAACATTGGTTGCCTGGGCAAGCAGTGCAAGTGACAGCACAAGCACAACTTGGCTCTGTTGCTGCACGTGCAGGTTGCTGGGTTGGAAGTTCACCATCATCCTTGTGCAGATCCTTGTTTGTTCGCCAGTAATGGTCTGTACCTTGCAACTGGTTTTCAAAGGTTCCCAGTTGAGCACGAATCCTGCAAATACCATTAGCACAGACTCTCCCTGAGCTCCTGCTGCACAGTTTCATTTTGCTGTCTTACCAGATATTTGTGATACTTAGAGGAAAAAGCAAACAAGTAAATACCCACTGGGACTTCCTAATAGGTCCAAGAAGACAAACACTCTTCCCTTGAGCTAGAGAAGGAAACACACAGAAGGCAAATAATAAATGTCTATATAGTTCTTACGGTTTTCCTTTCTTTAGTACTATTGGAAGTTAACATCAAAGCTTCTAAAAGTTCATTATTCCTCTCCATAGTTTTTACTCTTCTGCTTAGGAAAAAAAAGTCCCTTTGCTATCTTCTCCCAAAGAGCCATTATGTGACTCGTCCTTTATAATCCTTTGTCTCTTTTTGTCTCTCCCATGCAGCCCTTGTCTGAGGATCCAAGTTCATTCATATACTTAGAGCCTATTAGAATTTCAACGTAAAGTGAGTCTTGTCTTGTGTAGTGAGCTCTTCTCCAGGGCTGCTCCCTCAGAGTAGCTGGTCAGCAAATGAGTCTTCATTGCATCTGCCCTGGGAGGTCAGATGCTGCTCTGGTGAGAACTGCAGTGTATATGTGCCCTGAGGACATAACTGGGGCAAAGTTTTCATAACCTTAAGCAAAATTCATAACTTAAGTGGCATTCTGTAGATTGTCAGGGGCAGTTGATGGAAATGCACCTTGAAGAAATGAAATGTGAAAGATTAATGGGGGAGTACATTCTGTGAGCTGTACTGCAGAATTAATGAGACAAGCTTCTGTGATGTTGCTCTTGGATAGAACCTGGCTGCAATGGCAATGAGAGGGCTTGTTAAGGCAAGTGAAAGCCATATGGTATTTGCAGAGGCATGGGTGTGAAAGAAGCAAATGAAGACACTTCTCTTTTTTACTTTTACAAAATGAAGGTTGTCACTGCAAGGATTCTGGTATCCGTTTCTGTTTAAGTCTACAAATATTGGATTGCATTATGAAGAGACAGACATCATAGCTTTTACATGGCCATTAGACAACTAAAAATGTGCTTACAAAAGCAGAAAAGGAAACGTGATGTGCACTGGATTGTCCAGCTTCTGGTTTCCATTAGGGTTATGTTTGTAAATCCTGTATCTCTACTTTGAAAATCTTCATTTTCTCTGTTTCCATAGTTAACTCTCATAGTTACTCTTTTCACTTGCACAAAATGACAAGTGGCTTCGAAACACTGGGGGTTTTATGCACCTCTGTAGTGAAATGGAGGAAATGAACTGCATTGAAATATTTCAGTTTCACAGACAAGACATCGATTTTTTCCCGTTTCCTATTCTATCACTGCACAATCTGTGCGAGTTAGAGAGGACTGATGTGAAAGTTGTTACTCCAGGTGACATTTAAGATGTAGAATGTTTAGGCTGGTATTTGTCTAAAATACTAGGAGGAAGAGTGATGAAAATCAGGCTCTTAACTAGTAAAGCTGCAAACGAGTGCAGAATCATGCCTGTTTTACTGTAATTGAGTAGCTGTTTTAGGCACTGCCAATAAAAACTGTGTCAGTCCTATGGGTGTTTTTTCACTTCAGAGGGATGACAAAGTGGGGTTAAATCATGACATGCTAGTTACCTTGAGTATTTAAATAAGTACCATTTGATGGATTAGCCTGGTCTTCTTGACAGGGAAAAACACTTTTAATATTTTATGCTTTTATGTTTCCTCCAGAAATGTCACTTGCATTAACAATTACAGTGAGCTGGAACTTCATGGGGTTGTATGTGTACAGGAACACCAGGATTACCCTGTGCTATAGCCCCAAACTGTGACGTGGCAGGAAATACATGTGCTTTGTGATCTTTGAAGTGGTTTTTATTTATGGAGGTTTTGTTGCTTTCATTTCAAAAGTAAAGAATCCCTGTCTTTCAGTCTTTCTTGTGCAAGTTTCCAGAGTTTTGATCGGCCTGGACATCTGTTTTGAATCCTCAGATGTCATAGCATCATCTTAAGTGTTGTCTCTCATGCTTATGATCTTGCCATTGTGAAATCTCTGAATTTTGTCAGTGATCTTAAATTCCAAGGTTTTACTGATTTTAATTTGGAAAAAAAAAATATGATGATGTTTAATGACTAGGTAGTGTTGCAGAACTCATACATCAATGATAAACCAGGGCTTACTCCCTGTTTTTTAAGGTTTTTCTCAGTATATTTGCAGGGTGGATGTTTCTAAAAACCAAATGTTGACATTTCAAACCCCTTCATCCTTTAAGTATATTGTACAACCAAGTTGGCAGATTATATCACTGAGATGCCAGGTCTGCTGCAGTTAAAATGAAGAACCCAGTTCTGTTTCTAATCCTTTCCTGAATACTGCAAAATGAACGTGTTTTCTTAGCTTTACCTTGGAGGCTGGTATGTCTCCTGGCAAGGTGTGTGCACCAAACAACGCTTTTTGGAATACGATTCAGTATCTCATCTGCTCTTTTCTAATCCCTCCTCAGCACACAAACTTTTGCTGCTGATTGACAGGTTCTATTAGTGCTTGTCCTGATATGGAGATTAAACCGTGACTATTGGAACTGTGCCCCAGACTTTTTTCATTTCCTCTACGTCTCCCTCCTCTAGTGCAATGGCACCTACTTGCCCCATGGGAAACCAAAACTGAAATAGGTGCTCAAACCAAGATTAGTTTTACATTCACCTGACTGATTGCAGTGTTATGGGTAAAGCCACACAAATGATTTCTGGTCTGTTATTTATTTTTTGGTTCAAGGGGATGTGTAGCAGACAATGGCAGAGATTGGTCTGAGTCTGGGTAAATGTGACCCTTAAGCTGAATGTTTTGTATGTGCTTCCAAGCACCAGTACTAGGAACTGCATTCACAATACTTTATAAAGGGAGTGAAACCGTTTATTACTTGTAGTTCATGTTCCTGCAGTCCTTTCTTACTAATTTCTAATATTATGTTTGACTTCTTGACAAGTTTTAAGTGATAGACTGATGCTAACAGGGAACCACCTAGAGAAACACCAAGGTCATTTTTCTGCATGAAATCAGCTTATTTAGAACCAATGCTGTACTACTTTCATTGTTTTTATTTTGTGTTTATTGGCATCAGATTTTGGTTGCCATTTTGCTGCCACGTAATTCATTGCTGTGAACTCCTGCAACTTGTTTCAGTCAAGTTTGGTTTTAATTGGCTCTGAATATTTTCATATCATCAGCAAATTTTGCACCCTTGCTAATTGCTCCTTTTTCAGATTTGTATGTGTGTAGATTGAACAGCAAAGGTCAACATGGATACTTGTGAAATGCTGTAGCTTACTTCTTTCTCTTGTAAAACAGCCACTTTTTGCTGCCAGAGAAAAACTCCGTATGTCTACTAATGTGCTGAAAAAGCTTTGCTCAGTGCATAACTATGGACTCCTACTGGTATCTTCTCTCCATCTTGAGAGTCAGAAAAAGCCAGGCTTCTGAGATGCCAGAAATGTAAAATTATGGCAGAAATTCATCCCACAGCTGTTCTCTCTTTCCATGATGCACCAGTTTGCCCAGTATTACCTGCAGTCTGCCATTGCAGTGCCCTTTGCAGGTGATATGTGCCTACCTCTTGTGGTCACATGGATTAATCTCTGTACTCTAAAGCAGTTGTTGCCTTCCAATTCTGTAACTTCACTTGCTCCCAATTAAATCTACACACCAGGCTCTGCTCCCAGTTGCCTGCGGGCAGAATATGAATACCAGGACATTGTAGGCTGATGGCATCGCTTGGCTGCTGAACCTGAGGACTCTCAGATCTCACTCAGGGCTTATGAAGCTCTTAGCTGTGTGTGGGCCAGGAGGAGAACCTTGCTTCTCATCGTAGTTTTGCCATGTTCTTTCTGGTGATTCCTCCGTAGACTGCAGATCCACCTATAACTGGAAGTGACCAGATGGTGTGCAGGTATTTCCAAGCATTCCACTGCCAGTAAAAGCTAGTGACACATGAGTGTTGAGTTTGAAACCCCTTCACTCCTCCTCAGGCTCAGCAGTGCAGAAGGGCACGAACACCGTCAGGCATTCTTTGAATTAATGAATTTTTTTTCATGAGTGAATAATGCATAAACCCAGCTCTTACTGCCACTGACAATCCATGTTGGTTTGTAATGAAATATACATTTCTTTTATATTTGAAAAATGTAAAGTACATTCGTTTTGTGGGTACTGCAAAATTTATGATCTTCTCAATTATTCATTTCAACGCTTTTATAAGTTTGTAGGTGTATTTAAATGACATGATAGATGACCACCCTGTCCCTTACCAAGCCTTGAAATGAAGTCTGATGGATTTGGAACTCTTAAAACCTGAGCCTTCCTCTTCTCCCCGTCACTTTAGATATGAGCTCTAGAGTCTGCAAGTCAGGTCGCCCAAAGCATTTGGGCACTTAGTTCTTACGGTAGTCTTCTGTGACGAAGGATCTCAGTAGAAGTGAAATCTGTGGAGATGTTTGAGGATCTGGGCTTCAGCACCTGCCAGGCAGTGCTCAGCCTGTTAGAGGACCAGACCTAGCGTGCAAGTTCCGTGTTACTGTGCCATGTGCAAATCCATTTGTGTTTCTCAGCCTGGTATACATACCTTCAGAGTTGGTATTTTATTATGCGTTTTGACGATGAGGATTCTTTAAAAAAAGAATATTTATTTCAAGTAATAAATCATAATTTATCAGATCTGGATTGTTACATCCGAATGATAAACGAGAAGAGCCTGCTTCTGACCTTCTTTCAGGTCTCCTGGATGAAAGCACCACTAGGTCCTCTGACTTTGTTTTGCACAATTTGTATGCTTTACAAGTTACATTTGTTGATGACATTCTGAACAGGACACTTAGAGAAACTTTGTCCCAACTACCATTCTGAGTAATCAAAAAGTGAGATGAAGGGATGTATGTTTGATCTTATTAGGCCTCAAGGTTTTCACTGAGAGAAATCCTTAAGTATGTCTTTCAAATTCTGTTTGCTAAATGTTTCCTTTTAAAAGACTTGATGTTTTGACATCAGTTTCCTGTGACTCTGGTATTGGCTCAACTGGACTGCAGAGTTACGTTGTAATGTGCTCGTAACTGGGAAGAGTAGTTTTAGTGCTCCTGTGTTCAGTGTTGTGCTTGTTCTTTGTCTTCCAGATGTTTGTTTGCTCATTTCTTTCTAGTGGGAGATGGTAGTGCTGGTGCTCATTAGACAGCGTGACTTTCCTGACTGTTGATTTTTCCAGTGGCTTATTTTACCTATGAAATTTTTTCCAAGTTTTAAGGAGGTAGCTGGTATTTCATCCAAGTCATGGATTTGTGGGAGTATAAATATCAATGAATGCCTGCAACAAGGTAACTAAAAAAACCTTTGTATAAAGATCAATATCTGTCACACTGTTTTTATAAAATACAATAGAATTGTAGAATCGCTTAGGTTACAAAAATCTTTTAAGGTCATTGAGTCCAACTGTTAGCCCAGCACTGCCAGGTCACCACTAAACCATGTCCCTCAGCACCACATCTCCACAGCTTTGAAAGCCCTCCAGGGATGGGGACTCCACCACTGCCCTGGGCATCCTGGGCCAGGCCTTGACAACCCTTGTGGGGAGGAAATTTTCCCTCATGTCCAACCTAAACCTCCCCTGGTGCAACTTGAGACTGTTCCCTCTTGTGCTAGACTGACCTCCACCTCGCTTCTACTTAAATATAAAAGTGGTGATGTTGCCCAAATTTTTATCCCCAGAAGTTCATACAACACGTCCTCCGAAGATCTTTCACCTGAAAATATGCAAAATCTCCACAGTTACTGACTGGATTGGTTTTGCTTTCGTCTAGTTTAATTTATAACATTATCCCAGACGTCTGTCCTTCAGGCGAAGAACTTGTTTCCAAATAGATCCTTTATTTTAAACAGTACCCTTCCCACCTCTATCTTAATTACTTAATGTTTATGCATCGTCCTGAAGTATGAAATGCTGTGACAGCTTGATGGGTTTATGAATTCTTTCAGCGCTCTTCTATTCAATATGCTCTATTTTATGGTAGGTGCAAATTGCAACAAAAATGATAGGTTTGAAAGTGGGGGTGCAGTTCAAAACTCTTCTGCCATGGGATGAGATTACTTGCTACCTACCAGTCAAGTTCATTAAATGATGTTGTTATAGCAACTGGGCAGCCTCTTCCATAGCTAAAGTAGTTTGTGCCAAATAATTAATACTGCTTAACTGTATTTTATTGCAAAAGAGGCGAGTAATTAAAGAGGTTCTTGTTATGGCTGTGGGGCCAGAAAGGGTCAGAAACTACTTGTAATTGGAATATATTTCGTGAATATGAATTAATAGCTCTAATAATCTTGTCTCTTCATTCCCCAGGATCCAAATGAGTATCCAGCATATTTGAATTGCTGTTGTTTGTGCAGAAACTTAATGGATAAAAATCAGCTCTTGACCCCACTATTTTTTATTTTTTTTTTTACTTTTTCTCTTCTTGACATCTTAAGAACTATGTATTTAGACCTTTCCTAAAGTGATATCTACATAAATCTGTTCTGGCTTCTTCAGTGTGTTGCTCTGTATTTTGGCTGTCAGTTAGGTGTTGCTGCAGGTCCTTTGTTTGTCCTAATTTGGACTTATGCATGGAAACTTCCTGAGCATTTGATCGAAGACAGCAGTCATCATAATCCACAGATGTAGAGCTTTTGAGGGCAGGGAAGATTACTCACAATGTAATATTTGGGATTTCAAGGCAGCAGGTGCCAAAATCAATTGGAAAATCTAGTTCAACTGATCCCAGTTATGGAATCCGAGCTTATAGAAAAGCCAAGAACCTGTATTTTTTTTTGTCTTCTGAGAACGTAAGTTTTCTTTCTCTTCAACACTTCTGAATTTGATTCACCAACTATTTTTGGATACCGAGTACAGAATCCATCATCCAGCAGTAACAGTTCTTTGCTTAAAGAGAAAACTGTGCCATCCCGAGGGGAGTGTGTGAAGTAGAAGAGCTTCTGAAGTGGCGCAGTAGCGATACCGTAGACAGCAAGGTGTGTAAAGCAGTACTGAGGTGGACTTCAGTAGCAAATGAGAGAGGAATAGATGACAGCCCTCTACCATACGTCAAAGTAAGCACCAGTAAAACAATCCCCAGAAAAAGCCTTCCCCCTCCCAGCTATAGGCCAGGAAGTCTTTCAGTGCTTGCAGTTGGAACTTTTTCATCCAACCCAAGCACAGTTCTCCGTGTGACCTGTGTTCTTGCCTTTGCAGTTTTACAGCTGACAGTCCCAGCTGTTTCCCCTCATCTTCTAGCTTTACTATCATCCTCTTTTTGTGCTTTCGTTCCTTAACAAAGCCCCTGATACCGTGTCTCTGTGCGTATGGCTGTGGCAGGAGCTTGTGATAATGAGGTGTGTGGGGCACAGGGAGTTATTCCCAGGTGGCACCTCTGCCATATGTTTTTTGAAATGGCTCTTTGCAATGAAAAGTAAAAATTTACTTCTCCCTCAGGTCTGCCTAAAGGTAGAAAAGTTGCCTTATTCATGGTGATGAACCTGTTCAGTATCTGGCCAGATTCAATGGAATCCATTTTTTTTAAATTAAACCACTCAAATGCTTTTCTTGAGCCTTTGAAAAAAGCAGTGTTCCTGGATGAAATCAGAAGAAAAAAGGAAAATTATAACTTTTTTTCTTCATCAGTTATTTCTCAATTGTGCTTTTTTTCTTTCTTCACTCCACATTGTATCAGTCTCTTTCCCACTATGCTAATAGTAACCTCTGCCTTGCAGGACTATTTGCTCTTTAATTTGGCTTTGGGCGTTCTGGATTCGCCTTCTGTTACATCCATATCATAGTGTTTGTTGTTAATGTTTAGATTTACAATTAGTAAGTATTTAAAGGACGTTCTTTTATGAATTACCCAGCTCTACTGGTGAATACTCTGTGTGTTGGATGACTCGCGTAGGGAATGTGAAGTGATAGTGCTTTGAAAGTCTTACTGCAATTTATTGTGTTTCCATATGGAGCCACTTCAGATACAGAAATGCCCAACTGTTTTACCTTCAGCATTGTACTAGGATCAATTGTGACCACTTGCTTCTGAATTTGCTCCCATAATTGCAAAAAGCAAACTTCTACCACTCCAATGCAGCGAAAGGATTTATTTTCTAACTTCCTCAGATGTTAACAAAATTTTAGAGTGTACACAGATCCCCCATATGCTGTGAGTATAATTTTCCTTTACGCTGTTCCTCTAATTCAGCAATTCCTTCAGCAAACCAAAGATCCTTTGGCAGAGGGCTGTAGTCATGGTTAAAGTGAAAAGCAGTGCTCTTTAGTTTGAAGATTAAGGAAAAAAAAAAATAATATGTACGTACCTGTTAGAAGTAAAATATCATTGCATTTTAAAATTTCCAGTTAATTTAAAGGGAAAAAAAAAAGTGATGGCCATCATTTTGCCCCTCGATCTGCTCTCCAACTGTTGCCATTTGATTTAAGTAACAGTTCTTTTGGTAGCTATTTTGAATAACTATATGCATAGTGGGTTTTGCCTTAAAATTTAGTCTTAACCTTAATGAGTTTTAGCAGCCAGCACAGATCAGTTTGTTCAGCAGAAACTAAAGAGATAAAAATATACAAATATTTGTCAGTTACAGCAAAGATATGGAAGACTTTCTGATGTTTTTTCATGATGAAAAGTGGCTTTTCTTTAAAACGGAGCACTGCCCCATGAATATGTATTAGTTTATCTAAATAGCAAGAGATTTAAAATTCATGTTCTCAAGTATTTATTTAGCTGCCCTGATGAAGATAGATTCTTAAAAGGGCATAAATCTCCAATCTCACTGGATAAAATATGGTTTATTACTTCGTAGGGCATCTTCAATTCAGGTCATGCCAAAAATGGAGGAATTATATGCCATCCAGATTCTTCTAAGGCATGTTTAAAATGTACTAAACCCCTGAGGTTTGCATTATTTATGAGATTAATAGTAATTTGCATGAATTTGTCATCATTCTATCTTTTCAAATAAACAAAGGCTGAAAGTCTTATGTTAGTTTCATTGGTGTAAATCCACTATAAATCTATATAACTGTGACTAAAACGTGGTCAATTGAGAGGAGAAAAATCCTTCTTCCAAGTATGAAAAATTAACTCAAAAGTCAGCAGAAACATTCTTTGTTCTTCACCTAGCTTGGTCCCAAAAGGTGGAAAAAAGCATATAGTTCATTGCTTGATGGACACTGGAGGTTTGTAGAGTTTCCTGATCTGCTGTAGATTTTCTTTTCACATAGCTGCCTTCTTTAGTTACATTTTTAGTTAAATTTCTGATTTCTTTCAAACTATATCCTGTATTGTGCTCGATCATTTAAATTTATTACTGCGCATTTATAACTACTTCATGCCAAAAAACTACCCCTCAACTGTGTGCCTTTTATCTTGTAGAAAGAGTTCCGTGTTCAGGTCTTGAGAGGTTGAGCTCAAGACATGCGGGTGATAATTAAAAGATACAGAGTGGCTTCAAAATATTTTTCTGCCTTGCAAGAGCTAGGTGGAAATACCAAAATGTAATTGACGTACCAACTAATTAAATTAAAAATTGGAGCAAAAGAACCCTGAAAATTTTCCAAAACTGCGTGTGAGATTTTAGTCAGATTTATCAGCAGTGAGCATTTGACAAATTAACTTCAGATACAAGAGCAACACTTGCTGGGTTTTGGTCTTTGCTACATCTAAAGGTTAGAGAATTCGACACTGTACTTCTGTTTAGGAACATAACCTGAAACAGAGACCATGGGAAACATTTATCAGCAAACTAGAGCAGCACAGTAAGATACATAAAGCTTGAGCAACTCTGTAATTTCATAGCTTCTGTTAGACATTATATCACAATTGCTCTTACAGAATTGATTTTATTTCCTTTGGTAAGGAATTACTTAAATACCATTATCTTAATACATATTTTTGCATTTACTACATACTTCTCAAGTGAACAGAAATACGTGCAAGTAATGGTAGATATTTTGTCCTTGTTTCTCATAGCAGTGTTGAAAATTACAACCCTGACAGCTGGGATTACGGCAGTGTCCTAGATAGAGGAAATAACACCCTGAATTTCTCAGCTGGGCTGACATCAGGACCATTCTCAAAGGCATTTGATTAGAGAATTCAGCAGGATGCTTGGGATCTTGAGGGTCTGCAGCAGAGCTGTGCAAGGGCTAATGGGATGTTTTATTTCCTTCAGTACTCTTGTGCTTTTTTGTTTCTGTGGGCTTGCCTGAATCCTGTTTTTTTTTCCTAAAAAAACTATTCCACCATTAACTTGTCTTCTGCCTGACAGGAGGGTGCCCTTTGACCAGAGGAATCCAGGTGAAACAGCTGGCTTTTAAAGGCAACAAACTCGCTCTACTGAGACAGCAAAACCTGCCAAATCCAAACCTTGCTATAAATAGTGACCTGTCCTGTGTTAGATTCGATAAATCAGAAAGAAAAATCTAGTTCTAACTGAACAAATCCAAGCAAAAAGGTTGTCTGACAATTTAGGTAGAAAGTTGAGACTTGGCAGTGGTCAGGATAGAAAATATGCAAAGTTGATGCATAAGAACAAAAAGCAGCTTAGTAAATGGCTGTTATCATAAATAATTTGCACTGGAGAAGGAAGGTCACATTTTGTACTACCAGATGTCTTGGAAAAAAAATTGGAAGAACAGAGAAACAAGAAAAAACCACATTCATTGCAAAATAAACTGGAGCTGCTGAACAGCAATGTGGTGTTGAAGGTGTACAAACAGATATGCAAACATACACACACACACATATATATATATATGCACTATTGACATGTGAACCTGTGTACCTAGAAGTGCTGTAATGTTTGTGCTTTCTTCTGTAGCTGGAGTAAGGCACTGGCAGGTTTTAATGCACATTGTTTCCCAGAGACAAGACCAAGAAGAAGATGCTTCTGAAAAGCTTGACATTGTCTCTGGGTCTCCAGGGTTCTATAAAATAGGAATACGTGGCTGCCTCTCTGCAGCTGTGTCTACCAAAGTGTTATTGTTTCCAAATTACTTTGAGAGTGCTGAACAAGGGGTGCTTTTGAAGAGCCCAGAGTAATGGTAGAGATGTTTCATCACGGCTTGACTTGTACCACATGGCAGAAGGTGAGGTTGGTGGGGATGAAGCAGAAGATTGTCATCTGTCCAAAGTCAGCGATCAAGTATTTTTGGAGAAATCAGTGAGAATGACTTTATAAAACTTTCTGTAAGCAACACACCCACAGAGAAACTACTCTGTTGGAAACTTCTTACTATTAAAATAGTAAAAAGCCCTATTATTGCCTTTTAAAACTGCCAGAGCAAAGGGGCAGACAACACCAGAGGGAAGATTAATAGAGAAGGATGATGCTTGCTTATAGATTTTTCATTCCTAGGCTGCTAGTTGGATACTTTAACAGCTTTACCCAAGACACCCACAGTAATGAAAGCGAACAGATTGGTATCTCTCTGCAAACTGTGTTTGGGTTTAAGTTGGTTTACTTAAAATAATCTAAAGATTTTAACAGAACCATTTTTGAATAACATACTGTGCAGTCAGAATAAATAATGCTCCTACAGTGTGCTCTGCACTCAAATGCAGAAATCCTCAGAGTAAAAACTGGTTTAATGTTAGTTAGTGGGTGCTTTTGATTCTCTAGGAGATATGTACTAGCTGTCGTCTTCTTGGATAACCTATTTGCTTTTGAAAAGAGCTTGTGGGATTTGTGTTAATAAAATATGGATTCTTTAACGTGCAGTCAGTGGTATACAATCTCACCGCCTTTTGAAGTTGGAAGTTTATACTTATATATTGTCAATAAGGTGTTATTGAGTATTGAATGGTGAGAGAGATGAGTAAAAAGGTGCTGAAGTGATACTGATGGGATCAGTGTGGTGACAGCCAACTTCATTGTTCAGTCTCTACCAATCCTCTATAAAATTACACATATATATATGCACACGTATACAATACTATGCTGTTAGTGACTCTGCAGCCAAGCTTTTCATAAATTTATGCCATTTTAGGGATCAAACGAGTGAGAACTCGAAATCTCTGTATAATCTTTTTCCTTTTTCACATTTTCTTTCTTTTGTGTTTTCATTAATTACCATGGAAGGCATCCTTTATCAAAACTGTTAGTTTTGTCGTTTAATTCTTTAGTATCTTGTAGCATATTCAGCAGTTTTGCAGCTGTTCTTCAGAAGCGTTCTTTTAAAAAGCAGAGGACAACAAAATTCTCAGTTTTAAAATCTTTTTAATGTAACACTTTAAAATGGCTCCAGATTACATTGTTTCTTGATTTATTTATTTTTTTTCTCCCACCACAAAGGAAGCAGTTTAAAAACAAAAGCCGGAATACCTAAAATGTGAAAGTGTCACGGTAGCTGAAATGAAACATAAAATAAAAGGAGTTTTGATTTAGAGGTTACATGTATTTATATATATAAAAATAAATCAATTCAGGTTTTTATGACTAAGTCAAGTCTATTGGAACTCAAGTAGACTGAAATGAAAAGGTGCGGTATGGATTTCCAAGCTGAATAGTGATTTTATCCTTTGGCTGAATCTCTCAAGTTTGCTATAGTGGAAGATAAGCTCAGTTTGCTGCAGCAGGAGCAAATGATCCTTCTTTCTGATTGGAGACCTGTCGCTTCCAGTCAGAGTTTTGTTTGTATGAGAACTGAGGAGAAAATGTGAAATATTAGAGTATGAAAATGGGATGTGTACGGTCAGTAGGGGTTTCCTTCTCACTAGAGCTTTTTTGTTGAAGAGTGACTTGGGACAAGCAAAGCAAAGCACCTGAGGATTAGAAAAATTAACCTTTGTAAAGAAATCCTAGTCTACAAATTACACATGAAGCTATGAATTTTCCTGAAATATCTCTTCTCATTGCAGAAGATATACTAGAGACTTCTTTCTTTGTATTCTTGCTGAAACAGCATTATCCATGAAGATAAATACCTTATTCAGGGGGACTATAGATCGTGGTTTTTACCTTAACATATTCCAGTGCTATACCATGTTTCATGTTTTGGAAGAAACGTGTCTTAGAAAAAGAACACCAGCCATAAATCCTGAGAACCTTTCTTCTGGTTCCTGTACTTGTTAGCTGAACGTGCAGCGAAGTGCAGCAGTGTGTAGGTTTAGCCACGTTAGCATCGTTCATAGGCACACATCTTTGGCAGGACTGACTTTATGGGGTCACAGGACTGCACAGTGGCTTTGGAACCAGGAGTATTTGAATCATAAGAGTTAGCAGTTGGTGTCTGGAGACTGGCAAGTGTCCTTTTTGATGGAGCTATGGCATTAAATTGCAGATTTGAAGTTTTGTATGAAAGCTGACAGAATAATTTCCAGACATTTCTGTGCTATGTGGCCGTGTTTTTACTAGGTTGTAACCTTCAAACTTTCAAAGCCCCATTGTGGCAACTGAATTGATACTTGAACTACTTGGCTGTTATCAAAAGGGAATGCTCTGGGGAATAAAAATGTTGCTTTGGGTAGGTTAAATCAAAGCCTATTTGAACGAGCCAGAGTGGCAGTTCTCTGGTTATGAACACGTATTTGCAAGGTGGACGTGCAGATGACAGCTGCCTTTTGTTACTGTTCCTGATAATTGATGCAAATTTATCATTTGTACATGGTGTGTTGGTGCTTTGTTAGAGATGAGCATCAACACATCCTTCTCTGCTGAAGGCCAGGACCAGAGAAACAGCATGACTTTCTCTGCAAATGGTCACAAACTTATCATAGAAAGGTTTGAGCTGGAAGGGACCTTTCAAGGTCATCTAGTCCAACCTCCCTTCACTGAGCAGGGACATCTGCAACTAGAGCAGGGTGCTCAGAGCCCCAGCCAACCACACCTGCAATGGTTCCAGGGATGGGGCAGTGACCACCTCTCTGGGCAACCTGGGCCAGGGTCTCACCACCCTCAGTGTAAACAGTTTCTTCCTTCTCTCCAGTCTGAATCTGCCTCTTTTAGTTTCAAACCATCACCCCTTGTCCTGTCCCAACAGGCCCTGCTCAAAAGTCTGTCCCCATCTTTCTGA
>WUAM01000167.1:1545787-1587008 GCA_024336885.1 Actenoides hombroni | reverse complement strand
CATAAAGTCTCCCTGGAGCCTTCTTTTCTTCAGGCTGAACACCCCCAACTCTCCCAGCCTGGCCTCCCAGCAGAAGGGGCTCCAGCCCTCCCAGCATTGCTGGGGCTCTTCTGGCCTCACTCCAGTGTCTTCCCAGGAAATACATAGTGCAAGGCAGTGAAGCTGAGTTTTCAGTGTTTGTCATACTCTGAACTGCTGAGGCAGCCTGATAAGAGAAGAAATCTAGTAAGTTAGGAGCTGACAGATGAGGAAGCAAATAAATTAGTCTGGGTAGAACTATAAAAGCAGTTGCAAACTGGGAAAGTGGCAGTAGAAGGAGGGATAAATTAGAGAGGATAGAAAAACAGCAATAAATATGAGTCGACAGGAGAAGCGTGAGGTGAAAGGTGGAAGGAAGAAGGAAGGCTGGCTGTGATGAGCTCCCTGCCCATCTGCCTCAGTCAGGAGAAAATATGTTAAGAGTGCCTGGGTAAGCATTGGTTTGAGTCGAGCAAGGACGTTGTGGTACAGGTGCTGCAGTGTTACACTTGAACCCTTCCCCTTCCACTGCACCAAGCAGGATAGCCCAGAGATAACAGGGAATCTGGTGTATCTGGGAGGTGGTGCCTGTAAAGCTCCTGGGTGTTTTACTGCAGGAAAATGAGTAGTGACTGGGGCAGATGCCTATAGGAAGGGAACAGATTATTCCTAAGTTAGGGCTGTGGAAAGCCTGTGTGAAACAGCTCTGGTTTGTTGCTGCCTCTGCCAGATTCTTCACAGCAACCTTGTTGTCTGCTTGAAAAATCTAGAACTTGACTTCCCAAAGCATTGAGTACACAAATGCTCTTGAAGTAAACACGAGCTTATTGTCTTGAACATTGGACTTTGAATTTTTGTTGGCCTTAACAGAGAGTGTAAAACCCAACGTAATAGGTTTTGAGTACGTCCTCCAAAATTAATGGATAATAGTGACAATTTTGGGCCTAATATTTTTCTAAATCTCATCGCCATTGACGTGATTTGAAGATGAACTTGTTCATTTTTACTCGTGCATACCACAGTGATAAATGCGTAGAGGCAGGAGAAAGGGAAATAAATTCTCTGTGCCTGGTCAGGATGGGTTCTTATTAAATGCAGTGCATGCCTGAACAGATTTAAATAATACACCTTATATGTAATAGGCTATAGGAATTGCTTCAGGTTACATTTCTAATTTTAAAGCTTGTTCGTACGTATGTTGAACACTGAATTGTGTTGGGATTTTTAGCAAGCAAAATTAGAAATTCCTATCTAAATTGCTCAGGAAAAACCCTACATGCCAAGATTTCTTGGCTGGTACTTCTTGTCTTCTAGGCTGTAGCATCTTGGTCTCGTGTTCTCCTGTCATTACTGAAGTCACTATTCTGGACTGGGACAAGGTCTTAAAAGCTATCCTTAAATTTTAAATATACAAAATTAGACCTCTTTGTACATTTCTGTGGTGGGACAACAATATTTTTTTCGTATCTTAAAAAGGGATGGGCAGCTCCAGAGTTTAACTTGCATTTTTTTTGAAAAGGTGCATTGTTCCAGGGCATGTGGGTGTTGAAGAAGAGTGCAATAGCTGCTACCATCTGTTTGCTTATGTAGATACTTAAATAGCATTCCTGGCCGGGGGTTCATTTAACTTATATACAAAATGAAAATCTTTTCTAAAACTGCCAGTGGTAGGCAACAATTCAATAACATAGGAATGAGCAAGCCACAGCAAAAGAGAGGAGATATTGCCTGCAGTGCTGGATGTTGTAATTGCCTTTAGAATAATACCAAAGGAGAGAATAAATCTTCTTCAAACAGAGAAATACAAACTTTTCTCAAAATCTATAATGAGGTGGAATTTCAGCACTGATGGAGTCAGGGTAGTGGCTGATAGAAATCAGTTATAACATCTTTTACATGGGAGATGGAAAATTCTAAGTTAAAAATAAGGTGATTTGAAGACCTATTTCTCCATGCAAATCCTGTCACGAGGGGAGAAGTTATCACAAGAATGAGATATATTGTGGAAGAGATAGTTTTGATAGATCTTGAAAAAATAGAAAAATAACTCTAATGCTACCTGATGATCAGTGTGTTTGCCTGTGATAGCTTTGTATCACTGTGATAGAGTACTGATAATGGGACTTTGAATTCAAATTGCTGATACAATCCCCGGAGCAGAAAAACTGCTGGTGCTTGGCCTGTGAGCAGATAAACCCCCTCATGTTCAGTCAGGAGAGTTGTCTGTGGAGTTAAGTTCAGCCTTCCTGCTGGCCAAAGATTCAGGCTGAAAAGATGCAGAAGATGCAGAGAAGATGCGCTAGAGACTTCTGTTCTGGTGACCCCCATGTGGCCTCTATCACTGGCAGCAGCTTGCCATCTTCTGGTCTTCTTCCATGAGGCAGCGAGCAGCTTTGTTTCCATTGTGCAGGCAGAAATGCAGACACAAAAAGACACTGTCTCTACACCGAGTTGCTACTGTGAGCTACCCAAGAACATGGCTTTACAACATAGTAACTATTCCACACCAGTTCCCTACGCTGCTTTTTGGGTATGAGTAGTATTCTGTCCTCACTTGGTGTCAAGCAGGTATGAGGTAGGTAAGCACAGAGACAAAATGTCCGTACAGGAGAATAAAGCCAAGAAGCTAGTGGTGAAGAAAGTTCCTGTGTGGAGCTACTTCTTGAAAACAAGCTCTTCTAGTGGCTTCTAATTAAGAATTACACTGATTAGCCTTGGAAGACACAGCGAGGTTCAGTCTAGTGATGACTTCAGTTCGTGTGCTTTGGCATGTAGGAATCAGACTGTAGAAATACTGAAGCACTGTCTTCATGTGCCTTTATATTTATTATAAAATACAAACCATACAAATATGTATTATGTTTATTAATTATTAATTCATTGCTTAAAAAAAAATAATCTTAAAAATGTGACCATGGCGAATTGTAAAGTGGCTGAGGAAAGTAATTGTCAGCAAGAAGATAGTTTTAATACAGTGTTCAACAGCTAAACGTGGTAAAACTGCTTTCTCAGAAATACCTGCAATGTAATTTCAGAACTGCTCTTTAGAAAAGTTAATTCCATGCCTATGTTTTTAATTTCTAGGTACATTGAAACCCTGAAGGAGCACAAACCAAAAATTGTCTGGGATGAACAAATCGCTGAACACTACTTTGAATACAAAAAGTGAGTTACATTTATTAAACTTCCCATTCTGCAAATATTTTTGGGCATGGCCCAGTGCACAGTGAATTACCAGTTAACTGTCGTACGCAGCTGCATTCAGCAAGTGGAAATTCTGCTGGTTGTGATCTGTATGTCAACACTGAACTGCTGTGTGAGAGTGCTTCAGGCGAGAGAAGTCAATCAGAGAAGGATTAATGAAATAACATAAGCTAAAACAATCTTTAGAAGAGAAGGCTGATGAGTCACATCTTCAGAAGTTATCCATCAAAGTTATCTGCGGAGCGTCAGTTCATCAGGGGCTCAGAGATTAGCCCTGTGAGCTGTGGGGTGATGGATTACCAATAACGTGGCCAAAGAGAGTTCTGAGAAAAATCTGTGGTGCAAGAGCCTGTTTTTACAAGTCCTAGTGGTAAAATTGGTCAAGCAGCAGACTTCCACTAAATGGGATGGACTGTAGAGAAATGTGATGAGAATAATAGCAAGTGACTTCCAGATAAAGTTTTTAAAAGGACAGAGAGCATGAAGGGAAAGGGTAATAACATTCTTTGTCCTCTCTTTTTCTTCATGAAATGACAAGTGGATTCCTGATGCTAGGAAAAATCCATTTAAAAGAGATTAAAAAAAACCCAACCCAGCAACATCTTATTAAGCCTCAGTGATAATATGCTATTCTGTATGCAAATATACAGAAGTATGGTAAAATTATACAAACAAAATCCTACTAGCTGTGCAAAACCGTGTCATGTACATTACTCAATGCATTGGTAATGTGAAGACACACCAGCAAAAACAGGAGTAAAACACATTTTAGGGTGTTTTCAGGGGAAAAAAAAATCAGAACTACTTTGTTATTGCCAAGATACCTTCTTGGTTTAAATATTTTTAAATGTAAAGCACCCCCCCAAACAAACAAACAGCCAACAACACAACAACAAAAAAAAGCCTAAAAATATCCTACATAAATGCATCCTCACCTCTACAGAGCACTGGGACAAGCACTAGAGAGAACAGGTTTCTGTAACTCCTTGTAATCATTCAATCACAAAATGGTAGGGGTTGGAAGGGACCTCTGAAGCCTGGGCCAGGCTTTGGCACTCTCACAGGAAAGAATTTTTACTCCTGTTCATATGGAACCTCCTGGGTTCCAGTTTGTGCCTGTTGCCTCTTGTCCTGTCACTGGGCACCACTGACAAGAGTCTCGTCCCATCCTCTTGCCCCCCACCCTTTAGCTATTGATCAGATCTCTTCTCAGGAATAAAACTGGTTTTGAATTCTAAAGCCAGCTAAAAATCCAATGGGAATCTATCAAGCTGTTGTGACTCTTTGCTTCTCCTGTTTTGCAGAAATAAAGGAGGAAAACATGCTGTCTTCTACCCAACGCTGAAGGTAGGTGCCACTTTTTTACATCGGGGCCTTTAAGAGGAAGGAGATGTTTACTTGAGTTGTTGCATTATTCAGACACTTCAGCAAATGTTGAACTGGGTTTAGGCTTTTGTGAAAGAAGTTTACCCTCATGTAGTTTTTATGATTCAAAGCTTCAGCTGCCGGTACAAGAAGATGGTTTTTCTCTCTCATGCACAATGGGAGTTTGGGGATCTTTGAAGATTAGCCGTGTGTAGAGGTAAGACACACCAGGGCAGCCAGTGCACTGAGAGGATCTGTTGGAGTGCACAGTTCTGTGCTCACAGACATGCTGACAGTCGGATGAGACCAAAGAACTTTTCCTTCTGATCATGTTGGCTGGAAGCTTGGGGAACTTTTGCCTTCCTCTGTAATGGGTTCCTGATTCTCCCTGGCAGCCTGCATCTGTTTTCTTCAGTTCTTTTTCTATGGAACATATTTTAGTGTTTTGAAAACTGAAGCATTTGGCCTTACTAAAGTCCTCTGGCAGGACATGCAGTTTCTGTCTACACAGTAGCCTGCAGTGTAGCAGAATAGAGGACAAAATGGTTGCTTGCAGCCTTAGTTCATCGGAAGCTATCTTTAGATTTCTTCAAATTAAGCTAAAGGGTGTTAAGGCTCTGCTGGCTTTTAATATTGGAAAGGAATTGCTTCTGTAGTGAAAGTGTATCATATCTACAGAGAACAGAGACTTTTTGTACGGTTAAACTAGTGTGAAATGATCCAAGGCTCTGTTTTTCTGAATTAGGATTGTTACCTTAAGCTCCATTAGGACAAGGATATTTCCCTTCATTATTGATGAAAGTAGTAGCACGTGCAGGATATTAGCTACCATGGCTAACTATATTCTTGCTAGTAGTGGCCTGTCTTAGAGGGTTTGAGAGTTCCATTGCAAACCTATCAGAGAAAAGATAGATTGTGCTGCCTGTTGTTAAGAACACTCATTCCTGCACATTTCTCCCATTGCTGCTTCTCTGACAGATACTCACCTGTGGTGGTTGGTGAATTAATGGAAACTGGTTTTCTTTCCAATTTCAACAAGCTTGTAATGAAATATTTTGGTATTTCTGTGCTCGGCCGAATTGAAGAGTTGTTCACAGAATGGTGATCGTGATGGTAGGGGAACAATTTTCTTAACCTGTGACAACTGTGTCTATTCCCCCTTTTAAAGTTACAATCACAGGCAGGTTGCTCAAAATTGGTTTGTTCACGATCAGTTGAAGCAGCCGTGAACGACAGGCTCAGTGGATCTGTTAACGATACCGTTATATTTTGTTGTGTTTTCCATGGAAATGAGTTTTAAACATGTCCCTGATGTAAGCAGTTTCAACATTGCAGTGCTGCGCTTCAGAGGAAGAAAACCCCAAAGTAAAAGATTGAAAATTAATTATTTTTATTGTCCGAACTGAAAGAAGTGCAGAACGTGAATTGTGGCATTGCTTCCCTTGTAAGCCAGTGGCTAAACTAACTCTAAATCAATGGCTCCAGCCCAAATAGGGATACTTTTAAATATCGATCTCCCAGAATCGCTTTCAAATAGAACAGTGATAATGAAAACTGTGACTCTGTCCTGGGAGAAGGCACGGGTAGGTACGAGATCTTGATGGTATTTGACAAGTTGTTCTAATTGTCGTCGGTGATGAAGTTTTATTTTACCCCAGAGACATTTCTGGGAAGAGTTAGAATTTCTGTACATTGTGAAATGATAGCCTAAATTAGAATAGTCCTTTGCACAGTTCATATATCTGATTTATTTCTGTGGCATTTTGTCTGTTTAGGCTGGTTATCTTTTATTAGGTCATTGAATTAACTGGTGCAATTAACTGTCTCTTACTGAATGATTGCTTGCTAACCAGAGAGTATTTGAAATACAGATGAGGTTCTTCGGTGTCTGGTTCAAGGATAGATGATTAAAAAAAAGTCTGATAATGGCATGAAGAGATGGTAGCGTGGAGTGTCTAATGTCTCTGACTAAAAGGTAATTGCTTTATGTGTCTTTGTCTTAGTCCATCCAGTTGCGCTTAGAGCTTGCAAAAGAATTGGGCACTGGAATATCCATCTGGGAACTGGGACAAGGCCTGGACTATTTTTATGATCTGCTTTAAAATAAGAGATGATCTGGAAAGGACTTTATTTGCTTCACTGAGACTTCACCTTCAATTGATTTGGGTATCCTGGAGAGGTGATTTTTAAAACATTTTTTGTAATTTATATCATATCTGTATTAAACTTGCATTTTTCCCAATAAAGAACCTTTTCTGATTTGCCATACAGATGTGATTGTTGGTATCTGATAAAAGTCAGAGAAAAAACCCCAAAAAATTCTTCTAAAGGTCCTGAATTCAGAGTCATTGAAAACAGACCAACATAGCTGGGATGGCGTCAGAGTTGAAAGTACACTCTGAAATGTTTTCTCCGTGAAATAAAATGGACAAGGTGATGCCATTTGATCAGAGTTTAAGAGGGAGACCTCTCAAACAATTGCTGATAGTAACCAAAGTAAATGAACAAGCAGATCTACCAGATTATGTCTAGCAAATTTATTACCTGCTGGACCCTCTGTGTCTTCTGTCTTCTGATAAGGTAAGTCAACATAAAATATTAGGGGGGAAACCAGTTAGATGTCATTGCCTCAACTGGTAGAAAATCAAGTAGTGACAAGCTAAGCTGTTAGCTCTGTTTGTTTTTTTCATGTTAGTAAAATCCGTAAGTAGTTTGAAGTCGCAGTAATTTCCATTTATGATTTGTTTCTAGATCAGTTTGGTTCCAGGAGATGCTCTGTGATTTCTCTCTTCTGCTCAGCCTGCTTAGTGTCTCAGTTTACAGGATTTAGCGCTAGCGTGTGATGCATTTGTGGTTAGTTTGTGGGAACTGTGATGCTGAGCACCAAAGGCTGTAATGGTGACGATGGATTACATGGACAGCCCCTAGAGACAGAGCCCTGGAGCTGCTCTGCCAACCCTGTGACTGCAGTAGGTGCTGCAAACACGATGGGGACCTTTGCACGTGAAGCTGTCGTTCGTCAGCGGTTCACGTCGGTGCTTTTGTCTCCATTACACAGGATTCTTCTGATCCCGAAAGCGGTAACAACCCATCAGTTTGAAAACAAAGGCGAAAAAATGGTGCCCCTGCTTTTTGGTTTAGAGTATTTGTGTTCGTAGGAATAGCCAGGCTCCAAGGCAGGTTCTTCTAAGGAGCTAAGAGGTGCTGGGAATTTGATGAGGGTGTCATTGGTCACCAGCAGGGACTCAGGCAATAGCTCTGCACTCCCATGGTGGTGTTCTTGCCACTTACAGTTGTCACAAAGATAACTACACTCCTCTGTTTGCATCCACCCTTCCCAGTAATTAATCTCAGTGGGGAATTTATCTGACCCTGCTGTTTTCAGCAGAATAAATCCCACTGTAATCCACCATTGATTAAAGAACTATTGATCTTCACCTCTCTGATTCAGTTCTGGCATCTCTCGCCTTCTCACATTGCGAGTATCCAGCGGGGTTTACTAATCAGGCTTCTTTCTTCCATACCATTAGTAGTAAGGTAATTTGCTACGTGAATCCTTCTGTTCAATTAACTTGAACTTTATAGTTTGTTCAAAAGCAATTTAAACTCACTCTGGCAATGGTATCTAGAATAGCACAAGAATTAAATTTTATTACATTGTGTTTTCTACTTTCAGTAGCGCTACAGCACGAGAATGTCTCAGAAAATAGTCTGTAAGAAGTGGAAGGGGTTGTGCTCTGAAATGGCATCCATTTTTAGGTGAGCTGGTAGATAGCTTTCAAAACTGGGTGTGGGGAAGGAAAGAATATTTCATTTTAGCTTGTTGTTTCTTTTTGAGGAAAGATACATGTAATTTATCATGTTTTTCATCATTTTTCTATATTCCTTGGTGATTCTTTCTGAAGTTCAAGATTCCCGTTCGTCCGTGAGTACAACTGTGTTAGAAACAAGTCTTTTCCCTCCTTAGAGATAGAATGAATATATCTGTGTGTCAAAAAGATCAAACTAACCCTTGCTGCATCATGAAAAATAAATAGCGATGAGAAGTACATTGGGATTTTGAGCCATTGCCTTTTGTCTCTAAAGGCAAAACATGTTTGTCGCTTTAGAAGTAATATTCTAAAAGAAACAAAAGTTGGGCATAATTCTTCACGGTGAAGTTGTCTTGTTAAAAAAGGGAGAGGTGAGCACCAGAAGGCATGTGAACTCCAGAGTGAATGAAGATCAGCTTCTGACGGTCTGGTCTTGTGTTCGGTGAATTTTCCAGCACATGGGAATATCAAGTTGTCTTTCGTTAGATCTCAGAGATTTCATAAATCAGTGTGCCATCAGCGGGCCACTGGGAGCACGGGTTGCTTTGAAATCTGCCCCTCGCCACAAGTATGAAAAGATGACACAGGAGAGAGACACTGGGATGAAAGCTGGTTCTGCAGAGCAACTGTTTTTATGACTTGCCCTCGGAGAAGTGGGGAAAACTGGGCAAAGGGCAGAAGGTAGGTGGTGGTGCTGGAGTGGCACCGGTGCAAGGACCATGGTAGGGGACTTTCACCTCCTCATTTCAGAGAGAACAGAAAGCATGGTTTTACACTGCAAAGAAACATTTTTCTATAAGGGGGAAAAAAAAAGTATGTGTGCTTGTTCTTCTCTTTACTCCTTAAATGAGGTAGTTGCAGGGCAAGGCCAAAGATGTTGCACTTAAGAATCGAGGGTATGACTGGGGAGAAATTTCTATGTTCCTTTTAAAACAGCTTGCATCTGGTATAGCAAGCAGTGAGGTGAAAGTGTGTTTGATTTCAACAGAATATTTCATCATTCAGTTTTCTAAGAGACATTTAAGGAGAAAAATGTGTGTGCTGTAATCTAGTTCTGCTGCAAGAATAATTTCTGTATATTAGAGGAAGATCTCAGGTGCTGTGAGTGTAAAGGTGTCTTTTAGCTACCTGATGCCAAGTGGGGCTTGCTTCCAACTGACCTTTGCTTGGCTTTCCCTGTGGTTTCCTTTTTTTGGATTAGACTCATGCGAGGTTAAGATAAATACACTTTTCTGCATCATTTTCACTGCATTCACTGAGAAAAGGAAATAGCAATTGATTCCGTTGCAGCTGGCCTTCGATACGAGGTATTCTTATCATCAATTATCACCACCACACACATCATTTTAATAGTTATCAAAGGTTTTTCTTTTATATTTACATCTGTGTAGAACCAAGTGTCTTATCGAGACAGAAAAGAGGAGTTATCTGACTATATGCAGGATCTCGTGGACTCTACTTCTGGCATAACAGCAATGCATCTTATCTCAGGAAACGTGTCCCGTGCGCTACGTGTATCTGTCTTGAAACCCAGAGCTGCCATAGAGTCCTTGGAGTCAGCAGCAGCTTTTAACAGAGAATTGTAGAAAATAAATTGCTTAGCTTGTCTCATTGTAAGATGCTACTTCTTCACTGAGAATTGCTTCAGTACCTTATTTTATAGTTCTTTTTCGTTATCATGTGTAGGTGTCAAACTCCAGAATGAACCATAGCTTCCAGATAAGGAAGTTGGGAGTGAACGAGGAGAGGTCAGGGAGACCCAGGGATGACAACAGAAAAACAGCTTCTTTAACCACTTCCTAGTTACAAAGAATGAGTTGAGTGAGTGGTAAATATCTAGTGTTGTTTATGGGCCTGGGTGAAAATATCAAAATACCTTACCTGGTTTTACTCAGACCTGCTAGTGGTAGCTATTTTTAAGAGTTGGGGTGGTGTTCTGTGTATACTTTGTGGAGACTGCAAAGTTAAGGGATGCTCACAGGAACTGTGCAGCCCCCACTGAACTTGGGACGTGTCTTTTAAGTTTGCTGTTTTGAGTAACACACAGTGCATCTGTTTGACTTCAGCTTAACAAATGGCAGCACAAAGTAGATGGATTCCATTTCTGCAGCTTGACCAGAGGTTCTATGTAGCTCTTTCCTGAAAATCCCATTCCTCTTTTTTTAATGGTGTAAGTGCAAATTAACTAATCCTGAATTGGTGTTTTGTAGTCTGCCAGGCAATCTCTGATACTTTGTGTTGGTGAAAAGTGTATCTTTTTAGGGGAAAAAAAAAAAGCTTTAATATGAAAAATAACTGGAACAGAATGTGATTAACACTGCTTATTCAATAAGCTACAGAAATCAATAACTATTGTCACTTATCTTGTTAACATTTGAGATTAAAAGTTGAAATATGTCTTTAAATGTACTCATTGGAACGAGAACATTATACCAAAACGTTAATTAAAAAAAAAAAAAAGAAAAAGTACATGAATAGAATCTAAGACTCAAAATTTATAAGAATTAGTTGTTTTTACATTTCTATTTATGCCAGTTACCTGTTCTGGATATATTTTAATGTTTATTTGGTTCCATTGTAACTTATCTTTTAGAAAAAATACTGTATGGTATTTTCATAGAAAGAAAAAAATAGTCTTTCTTACAGGTTCTTAATGAAATAAGCTCTTACTCTGCCTTCCAACACATTAGAACTAATTCTGCACTAATGTGAGTGGCACTCACAGCAGAGGGGCCCTTCTGAGGGGCATTCAGGTGGCACATGGGTTGGCATATACTGACCCACTCCTTGCATGGAGTTTATATAAGGTAAAATGTAGCTATTGTCTTATGTGGGAAGGCAAACCAGAAAGGAAACTAAAAAGGTGTCTCTTTGGGTGTGAATTCTCAGCTGCTGCCCAGGTGGGAGCAGAATTTCATCCCAGGCCATTACCTTGCCCACAGGTTTTTTTGAAGAAGGCTAATGAAGCTCATGTGAAAACATTCAGTGTAAATAAGCAGCACACTGACTTTCTAGAGGCTTCCGAACTCCCCCTTTCATTGACCAGAAGGTACAGCAGACGTGCAGGTGGTGGCAGAAGGGGCCAGAGCCTCCAATTTCTAGGCTGCAGGCTGTGTGGTTTTTGCAGAAGAGACTTGCTGTGAGGCTTGCAGGATTGCTGTGTTCTCCTGCCCATCTAGGCAGTGCCAGGGCTGTCTGATGTTCTGTAAAGTTCCTGCTTGTGTATGGCTGGAGGGACAGACCTCACCTTCCTCAAGGGCCAATGCATGTGGAAGAAGTCAGAAGATGAAGATGTTCCACCATTTTCCTCCAACACATGAAGTCTGCACCTGATGGTTTCCTCTGCTGCGCATCCTGCTCCGAAAGGTAAGATTGAATTTTGTTTTCCTTTGCTTAACACATACATTTCAAGTGTTAAAGCAGCTCAAAATACCCCACACCCTACAGACATCACTAATTTTTACTAAACATTTTAGCTTGTGGCAGGAGGATTGAATTGAACTAAACATGTTGTCTTCTATTCTTCCTTACAGTTTGTGTTTAGGAAAGGTCTAGGTCAGCCTTTTGATGGATTTCAGTGAGTTTTCTTACAGTGTACGAGTGGAGAACATATACTCCACTCTCTCGCTGTATATATATATATGCTTTATATGTTGTGTATACACTGCTGTATGCTCTCTTTGCAGAGATCTCTTTGGAGGATGGAGCTGTGACTAAAAATAGCTGGCAGGCAGTTACTGCCCAGGGCAGGAATATGTATCTATCTGTTTTCACCCAATCTTCAATGTATCTTCTCTGATTTTTTTAGGTGAACTCATGCAGGGCAGAAAAATTAATATTATTTGACTACTGTTTCAGTTTTTTGCAACCTTTCTGTGTTTTCCTTTGCTTCTTCTGGGGGCTGAGCAAAACAAATGCTGTGAGGGGGCATGTTTGTATACCCTGAGTAGCTGAAGGCCCAGCAACAGCAGCGCCAGCATTCCTGTGCTGTGGAGGTCAGGGGAAAGATGTCTGGGAGGGCTGGGTGACCACACTGGGAATAACTGATGGCATTTGAAAGCTGGCTCCCCAGTCTCTGCAGTGACTCCAGCGATGCTGCAGTGGGGTGGCAAAGCCCAGCTCTGCTTGTAGCAGCTGCCTCCAGGCTGGTTTCCCCTTGAAGTGCTGCTTCAGTTGCTATGATTGAAGAGGTTGTGTTGGGTTTACTCTATTTCATGTCCTTACGTGAAAAACCTCTGACCTCATAATCTCTTTTGTTCTGCTCTCATTAAAGCAACTGGCTAAGTGAAAGCCAAAGTGCCTTTGCTTTACGCTAGAGCTGGAGCTAGTGGTGAACTAGGTGGAGGTGTTGGGAAGAGTCAGTGCAGACCAGTTCTGCTAATGCAGGTAGAGGAACAGTTTCTCCATGAAGGGCCCGCACGCCTCATGGCAAATACATTGTCTCATGGGTTGCAACTGTAGATCTAACTTAAAATCAGTCAATGTATCTTTCTGAGTCTGGGTAGCTTGCTGCGATCGTTAGCCAGAATTAACATTAGACAGTGTTTTATTCAGTGATGCCTTCAGAATCACAGCACGCAGTGGTCGTCTGCTGGATCAGCCCTTTGCATGCTGCTTCTGCTTCTTACCTTTCTATTAAAATCAAAGTGCTTGGGCTTTTAGCTTGGAATTGGTTTAGGTGGATTTTCTACGTCAAGCAGCGAGCCAGGATTTTAAAGTCCATCAATTCCTTCCTTCCTTCATTCACATCATCCCTGAAGTTGTGGTTGATGCGAGATGCAATTGCACACGGGAGGTTGGCTGAGCTCATGTCTTGAAAGCCTGGTTTAGAAGTTTATTGACTGTTTTAAAGCACTGAGAGTTAAATTATGCCTTCAGTATTTGCTTTAGGATTACTAGGTTTGGTACAAGAGGGAATGAGCAGTAACTTTTAAAGAGTTTTGTTTTTACTGAACTGGATTTTTCATTTGTTTAAAAAAAAAAAAAAAACCAAGTTAAAAAAAATACATAAGTAAAGCAGCAGGGAGAATATTGATCAGCCCCAGGATGAAGACTTTCCTGGTCTATAACATCAAGTGTTTAAACCCTGGGCATGAGCAAGGTCCCTGTTTTGTGTTCAGATTTCATCTTGTCCCCTTGGCAGTAGCCATTGAGCTTATCTGCCTGTGTCTCTTAAGGTAGTGGCAGGAAAGGGAAACAGCAAGATCATGGCTCCTTGAGAGAGAGGAGAGGGAGGGAATGGGGCAAAGAAACTGCTTTCAGGAAAAAAAACCCACTTTCTCCTTTTCTTCCTCTTGTAGGAGCAGCAAAGAGCTAGACTTATTCAAGCAAAATCCAAACCCCTGTGTTCTCAAGATCATCCCTGTGCATTTTTGAGCCTTGTCTGCCTTGGAGACAAGGAATATGAAATATTTTGGCAGAGTCAATGCTGTATCCTTGGCATATATATTTGTAAAAGCTAAGGTTACTGTTCTGATGGCTTCTCCCAGTGTGTTTTTGGCAGAAAATCAAGTTACTGTGTGAATTTTGCAGATGACAACATGAATATTGTAAATACTCATTGCCTTCCCAGGTACACGTGTTGGTGTATAATTTGAATTTCAAGTGTGTGGAGTATTAAACTCATTTATCAGATATATGAGGAGCCTTTTCCCTCTTTTCACAGGAGGCTGCGGTTGTTGGGGATAACTGCAGTGAGTAAAAACAGGTAGGCTTCCCAGAGTAGAGAGTTAGAGGAGGACTGTGTTCAAAAGAGTGCACACCCAGCCTTAACCAGACCTGGCCGGCAAAGGATGAAGGGGAAACAGAAGAGAAAATTACTTTTTTAGTGTCAGGTAGTAAGTAAGTCACAAAAACAAATGGGAGCAGTGGTTTCTGACACTCTTCCTTAGCTCTGATGCTGAGTCATCAGAAACCAAGAACAGAGCAAAGTCGGGTCCCCTGTGATGGGTCCCTCCCCTCCCCACCACAGATTAAGGGAAAATGGCTTTGCTTGTAGATATGGAGACAAGTAACTCTGCAAAGGAGAAGTGGAAATAGTAATTTGCACAGCATGCAATTAAGTGGACTAATTAACTACCGCAATAAGTCAGAAGGCCACAGACAGTTGCTGGATCTTTAGAAGTGTTGAATGTTTTCCTGGTCATGAAATCACTGATGATACATTTTAGAGGGAGAGTAGTGGTACTTTAGTCCTCCTGCCCTAAGCTAAATTGTTACTCTTGCGAGGCATCAGCTCTCCAACCCAAACACTCTCCCCCTCCCAGTATTTGAACACTTTTTACAGCATCTTGATGCTTCTGACATTTTCTGTCTGTTACCTGGATAAGCTGGAGACAAATAAGGAGAAGTATCTGTAGTGGATCACATTTGCATGGCCAAGCCTTGTGCTTTTTAAGCCTTTTGCATACGCCCATCAGGGGAGGATGCTTTTCTCCCATGGCAGTGGCTGTGTGGCCTCTGAGTGTGCAATGTCTGGGTCAAACTGCTGCTCAGATTTCACTTCCAGGCCGTTGCCTCTGTAAGTGAAAGCATTTTGATGTTTTTCCCTGGTGTTGAAGTGCTGTTGCTGTTCGGGCACCATCGCTGCTTAAATAGACTTGCATGTCTGGGAGCCTGTTTATTTTCTAGGAGTTGTTGTTGTTGTTTGTAATTAAAACAGAATTTCGCAGTGCAGCTGCAGCTTGATTGCAGCTCTCTTAATGGATCTCAAATGAAAACATAATCCTGTTTCCTCTCCTGCAGTGGTGTTGAATGGCTGAGAATGGGAGGAATCAAAAGCAGCAATAATGCCTTTTCCCCCATCCTGCAGAAAATGGAAACCCCTTATTTGGAAGGGCAGAAGAGATGGTAGTTCTGAAGGATGAAATGGAGAGCGCCTGTGAGAAGAGAGCTGTGCTGTGTAGCATAGCTCAGCCAGTTTTGACTGGTAATGCTACTTTTGTAATAATACCCTTTGCTTTTTAAGGTATATCCACCGGCAGCATCCAGTAACTCACTTGGGGCTTTTCTGGAAGCGAACGGTTGCATCAGTAAGAGTTGACTTCTGATTTCAAACTAATGAGAGCTTAGCTTAGCGAGCAGCATTCTGCAGCGCAGGTGTCAGGCACTTCGATTTGGGCAGTTTCTTCATGGTGATGGGGAGATGTCACCCGGGCGGCCTGCAGCCGCTCGCGAAGCAGGAGGATAACGGCGTGACTGCCTGCGCGTGAAAACGGCTGGAGTTTCTGATTGCATTGGAATGGGCTGGAAATGCAGCCCTGAAAGTGAGCAGCACCTGGTAAGCCCTCAGAGGTCTCTAATGGCATCACTCCATCCAGTGTTTTTCTGTCACTGGAAAGCTTTGCTTTCTCTCGGACAGTAAAACTTGTGATGCTCAGCTGAAGGGCAGGATTTCATAGAGTCACAGAATTGTTCTGGTTGGAAAAGACCTTTAAGATCATCGGGTCCATCCATTAACCTAACAAAGTTCACTGCTAAACCACGTCCCTCAGCACCACATCTCCACGCCTTTGAGACCCCTTCCAGGGATGGGGTCTCCACCGCTTTCCTGGGCAGCCTGGGCCAGCCCTTGACAACCTTTGTGTGGCAGAAAATTGTTCCTGTTCTCCAACCTAAACCCCCCTGGCACAACTTGGGGCTGTTTCCTCTTGTTATCTGTGAGAAGAGATTGGCACCAACCTCTCTTTCATAAGTATACCCTCAAATGTGCATCACCTTGAGGAAGGGCATTTGATTTAGTGTCATAATTATCTGTGTCCTGATAAATTGAACAGAATAGTTCCAGATGGAAGGGACCTGCAACGATTATCTAGTCCAGCTGCCTGACCACCACAGAAAATGCGCATCAGAAGTTACTCGGGAAAGTCAAGCTGAGGTGAATATTTGCAGAAAATTAAAGTTCCACACAGTGCTGTGTTGAATCACCTTTAGAAGTACCCCTGGTTTTGAGTCTCCATCGTGGGCTTATCCCCCATATATGGTCTATCTCAAAATGGAAATTAGGTGCTAATAGATCTGTCTGCAGGATCTTGGTCTGAGGACTGGTAATGCTTTGGAGCATAAATCCCTTTTATTTCCAGTATTTGGAGCTGGCTGGTAAAATGTGCATTCATAATAATGGCTGTTCTCCACTTAATTTGAACTATTCCAGCTCGTTTCTGTCAATGTTAAATTAAACTTTTAAGAATTAAGAAGGATAAGGAAAGAAATTAAATTATGATGAGATAATTCTGCCAAGCTTTATACTCGGGCATATAGAATTTATGGTGAGGCAAACTTGGCTTACCTATCAAGAGCAGAGATTATGAAAGTATTTAGAAAGAAGCTGAAATGCTTATTTTTATTTAATGTCTCATGGATTGTTCTGCACATTATCAGAGTAATTACTTCCCGTGCTTATGCAAGTAAGACATTCTTTTTCTTCATATTGTTTTGCACCTCAAGTTTTGTCCGTTAAAATGATTCTGTGTTTGGTTTTTTTCTGTTACTTTTGCATAAAGAATCATTTGTTCAGTATGTGTAGTGAGTATTTCTAAAGACTGTCCTTGTAAAATAGGTGTTCAAGTATGGAATAAAGCTTGAACAAACTAAGCTGGTGGATACACAAGAAGAACTGATAGGTGGAAATCATTGTATTATCAAATCTGTGATTGTTTCAGGGACTGGTCTGGAGGTCTTACAACAGATATTTATTTATTTATTTATTTTTAAATGAGTCACTTTGCAGACTGTACAATTCCCTAGTATGGTCATACAAGCTGCTAGTAGAATCACAGAATTGTCACTGTTGGAAAAGACCTCTAAGATCACTGTGTCCCACTGTCAACACCTCACCATCCCCCTAGAGCATTTCCTGAAGTGCCTCATCTACCTGTTTTTTGAATACCTCCAGGGATGGTGACTCCACCACCTCCCTGGGCAGCCTGTTCCAGCACCTGACTACTCTTTCAGTAAAGAAATTCTTCCTAATATCTCATCTAAACCTCCCCTGGTGCAACATCAGGCCCTTTCCTCTGGTCCTGCCTTTATTTACTTGGGAGAAGAGGCAGCACCCACCTCACTACAACCTCCTGTTAGGTAGCTGTAGAGAGCAATAGGGTCTCCCCTCAACCTCCTTTTCTTCTGACTAAACAAGCCCAGTTCCCTCAGCCTCTCCTCATAGGCCTTGTTCTCCAGGCCTCTCACCAGCTTGGTTGCCCTTCTCTGAACTCGCTCCAGCAACTCAACGTCTTTCTTGTGGTGAGGGGTCCAGAACTGAACCCAGTACTCGAGCTGTGACCTCACCAGTGCTGAGTACAGGGGCACGAAGAAGGAGAAAGATTCGGTGGGTGCTCGGTCAGTGTAGAAACCACCTCACTCAGGGCTCTTGTGAAGGGCTGTGCTCTGCAGTCACCCAGGACAGCTCTGGAAACGTCAGTTCTGAGGTACTGATGTATCCTTAGAGCTAAAAAGCTCGGGAGGAGGAGGAGTGTATCACTGAGTGGAGTTTGGCATGTGTCGGAGCTAATACCTGGGTTGTGTGTGTGAGGACGATACCAAACGCTGCGATTGTTGTAATCCCCTGGTAATAAGGGGATTGACTTGCAGCACAGAATGGCTGAGACAATTCCGCGTGCTCTGTTATCCCTTCTGAGGGGTTTGAAGCCTTATGTCTTTCCAAGCCCTCAGGACCTCCTTACTTTATTGCAGTACCTGCAGAACTTGTTTTTATGAAGTGTTAATCGTGGTCCGCAAACACGGATAACGAAGCGCTTTGTTCCTGCTGCTGGGCCTGCAGATGACGTTGGTCAGGGCAACACCTCAGCTAAACCTCCAGCCAGGTGGTAACTTGGTGGTTTAAGATCTGAGGAAAATCATGGAAAATTTTTGTGTGTTGGTTTTGGAGCTACTCTCTTGGGTTCATGTATAAGTGGTGTAACGGGGATGGCCGTGCCCCCATGCCAGCTGCGGTGTCCCCTAGCAGAGAGCAGGGCAGTGTCTACACTGGCCTGTGCTGAGGTCCCTGGTTACAGACATGCTGGAAGAGCCCCAGGCAGCTGCTTCGCTGCGTTTTACCTCGGCCCTAAATCCAGCATTTTAGTTTTGATTATCTTTAGGTTTCCATGTGTACACACAGACTCTAAGCTCCTTCCTTCTTTCATTTTCTGGCAGCATCCAAGTTTTGCCCCTGCGGGTGTGATGCCTGTCTAGCTGTTGTTTGATAGCTGAGCCTGTCTAGAGTCTAGAAAAGGAAATCTGAGTTTCTGTTTCTCTTTGTAGAGAAGCTGCTGTGCCTCTGATTCCTGGTAGAGGGGTTTTGGGTTTGGCATGGCAGCCCGCAGGGGAATGGAGATGTTGTGCAGAGTGGAGTGGATCTGGCTGCAGGAGAAAATCAGTGTTGGAGAGAAGGGCAGAGTGAAAGAAGACAAAGGAATTCTCTAATCTAGATGGTCTTAGTTCCCCAAATGGTGAAGCTACACTCTCCATGAGCTCACGGGGCTGCTAGAGTTGTGCTAGACCTGAAGTGAAGCAGCTGAAATACCAAAGGAAAGCAATCCATGTGACTAGAAAATGAGTGTTCAGAAAATCTTGTGTTGGATACACGTGCAGCTTAATGCATTTTAGTTAGCCTAAGTGTTCACCAAAAGCCATCTTGGCTGGATGCTTTTTTTTAAACAGTATCACAGAAAGCAGAAGACATCAAATATCAGATGTGCTGCTGGTCCTGATACCTTTAACCAGCTGCTTGTCTGTCTGTCTCTTTACCTGTAGTGTTTCCCGTCAGCGTTATCAGAGTGTCTGAGCCCTTCTGTGAACCTGTTTCCAGTTGTTGAGCTGGCATTTCGAGGCAAGAGAAGAGTGAGCTTCTGCCCTTCCAAGGTAAGTCTGTGCACTGTGGGGCTAGACAGGTTGGAGACATTGTGGCTGTGGAGACACACGGGCTGCTTTAAAATCAATGGATTTATCACATGGTTCCCCTGCTACTGGGGGGGCATTTGCCTTTGTCTAATACCACTCTGTGTGTGTGTGTATGTATATATATATATTTATACACATGTATATATTTTAGTGGGAAAGTGTTTATCTTCTGAGCACTGTTTAGAATTTCTCAGTCACACAGAAGTACTCAAGATTAAGACCTTAATATTTAATAAGGTCTCTATTGTTAGAGTGTGAGTGAGCCTGCCAGTGTGAGCTGGGGCTGGCAGCTCAGTGGATTAATGGAAACACAGAGCTGGATTTAAAAGCCCTGAATGATAATCTTTAAATATGCTTAGGCATTGTGGTTGTGCAGTTTCCCTGGGGAATCATCTTATTCTCTGCTTCAGAAATTGCACTGAAGACATCACTGAAACTGCAGGCCAGCCTTGCCTACTGGCAAATCTACTTCCATTCCTGGGGCTTAAATTCCTTCTGAGGACATCTGTACACCCGGAGCGTCGGTCCTTGTGGGTTTGCACTTCTTATTATATTGCTGCCACAGGAACAATTTTCCTTGGGCTTCAAAAAGCAATAGTTGCAGAGCTGAGCAACTTTCCTACCTGTTCAGAGAACTTGCATAGGCTTGCAAATAAGCAAATGTTGCTATTTGAAAATATCTTGTGGAAAAGAGAAGGCTCTGGGGAGACCTTAATGTGGCCTTCCAGTATCTGAAGGGGACCTACAAGAAAGCTGGGGAGGGACTTTTTACAAGGGCTTGCAGAGACAGGATGAGCCGTAATGGCTTCAAACTGAGAGGGGGGAGATTCAGATTAGAAATGAGGAAGAAGCTCTTCACTCTGAGGGTGGTGAGACCCTGGAACAGGTTGCCCAGGGAAGCTGTGGATGCTCCAGCACTGGATGTGTTCAAGCTCAGGTAGGATGGGGCTTTGAGCAACCTGGTCTAGTGGGAGGTGTCCCTGCCCAAGGCAGAGGGGTTGGAACGAGATGATCTCTAAGGTCCCTTCTAACCCAAACCATTCGATGATGCATTCTGGGATGTCTTCAGACAAATTGAAAGGCTTGAGAATATTTTCATTGTGGAAGATTGCTTTTTCTTATTTATATAAGAACCAGTCTGAAAGGTGTCTGGACTTGGAGTTGCTTTACTTGTGTACACATTTCTGGGGATTATCTCAATTTCAATTTAATTTGCCACTTCATGCTGTATAGCTCTTGGGGAATCTTTAATTTTCAGCGAGAGCTCGCTAAATTAAAATGAAATGAAATAAGCTTGCATCGTCAGCACTGAGAATGGCAGCGCTGTCCCGAATTGCTCTTCAGACTTCACCAGAGCTGCCTGTGCCCCTCAGGCACCAGGGCACGTGGGCGTTTGGTACTGGACCTGATTGTGCATCTGAACCCCCTCCTGTTCTGTGTAATCCCACTGATGTCACGAAAGCTTTTTAACTTGCAGGACATTGTGCTCCATGTGACCAGTGCCACGTCCTCTGTGCCACGCTGAGCTCTTTTAAACAGCCTGGGTCTCTGGAATTTTCAGTAACGCTTAAATTGCATATAAATTCACACCTAGTGCTCCCTGCATTGATCTGCCACGAGGCTGGAAGTACTGAAGGATGGAGGATATAAGAGGAATCAGTGTCTGTGCACCTTGTAACTCTTTTATCATCTGAATATTCCAGTGTCCTTCAGTAGCCCTGTGAACCTGCAGCACCCAGGAGGGCAGTAGGTGGGATTGCAGCCTGAAGAGGACAGGAAGGCAGTCAGAACAGGATGGAAGCAGGATCAAGGGTGGGGGGAGGGTAAACAAAACTGCACTGAACACTTATATACATTACTTCGACCTTGTATATGCTAAATGGGGTTGGTGATGTCCCCCCTTCTCCTGGTGACAGTATCAGTGCCCTTGCTAGGAAGGTACTTGTGTGACTGTGGGGTAGTGGGGTGAAGGTTCTATGGACTGATGGCCCCTGCTGCAGTACGAGGGGGGTATCAGAGCTTTGTCATACGGCTCTGAATCACAGAGTCCTGTGGAGGACTGTCATCTACACTGGACTCAAAACCTCCAGGTCTGATAAGTCACAGGGGCAAGGAGGAAGAGGTTATAGAGAGAGCTGATACACACTGCAGGCCTCTTCCCATTCAGGGAGAGCCTGTGTCTGTTGTGAATGAGCTGACTGTGTTTCATGGGATACTGCTCTGTTGTTGTACCTTACAGTGGGGAAGACCAGTCTGCTCAGGTCTGCTGTCCACTTCTCATCCCATATTTTTCATCTATGGTTTTTCATACCTGCCATTTCTAGTTTCCCCTTTCTCCCTCACCTTTCCTGGTGCAGAAGTCTGGATAAACTGGAGTCCTGTATCATCCATAGAAAAGATTGCTTGCATTGGAATATCCTAGTTCTGAGAAGAACCTATGTACATGGGTATTTGAATGTATGTGAATTCTTGCTTCCATCAGGAACAAGAGAGTGTGATTAGAACAAATTTAATTGTGCCCGTTTTTCATGTGATAATTCCTCTTTTAAACCTGCAAGCACTTACTTCAAAGGGCCTTTTGATAGTGAAGGTTGTATTGTGTCAGGGTAGCCCGCTGTGGTGCACAGTCAGGAATAAGAAGGTGTTTAATAGAGAAGAACTTTAATGCAGGGACTTCACAGGAAGGAGACATAAAACTTCAGTTTTTATTAGCACCAAATATCAAGCAAGTTCCATGACAACAAGCTGTACTTCCAGACTGGTGAGTTACTTTATTGAGGGCAAGTGAGTTGGTAATGATGTGACAGATCAGTTCAGTCTATGCACTCTCTCGTGTTTGCATTTGCAGATCTGTAATTCCTCCCATTGTACACAGGTCTGAGTTCACCATTTCTGTTCTTTCCCCCAAAAGTAGGAGTATTTCCAACCATGAGGTTTCGAGGCATCTCTGTCCTTGAGAGACCAAGTAGTAGAACCTTGCTGCTCACCAGGGGAATGGTTGAAGCACCTCTGGCTTCTGAGGGGAGCTATTCCAGGTTTGCTTTCTAACACACTTGCGTGTCCAGCTCCTGAGCTCTCGCTGCGTAAAGAACTTTCCCAAAGAGTGTCACCTGGAGCTCTGTGCAGCCTCCTTGTTCAGCTGACACCAACAGAACTTTCAAATGAAATAAATAGAGGTGAAAAGTGAGTGGCTGTTGGTGGGGAGGAAGGTGCTGCTCTGGGGACTGCAAAGAAGCTTTTAGTGCCTCTGATCCTTGTAAAGGATGAGGTAAAGGTTCCAGAAGCGGCACCGTAGTGAAGTGCTCTTTCCCTGGAGTACTCACAAATGCTTCATCTTAATTGAGTTTGTAAACAGCTGTAACTCCCTTGGGGGGAGGGTTCAGCTCTTTGACAAATGAGAGCCTGAAAAGGAGAGAACTGAGAATTTACCTTTTTTTTTGCAGACATTATCCTGGACAGTACAACTGCCAGAGAACAAAATGTGGTGGTACTGTGTTGCTCCAGTCACCTCAGTGGTGTGTGGATGTGTGGGAGTGTTTCAGAAGAACAGTGGGCAGCCACTTTTTTAGCTTCATATTCTGAGTGTTTCTTATCCCAGCTGAGCTATAATATCAGAATAGGTTAATTACACCTGTGGAGGATAAAATAACACTGAACAAGTTTTCCAAAGTTGGGTTAAAAGGAGGGAAAAAAAAAGAGGGGGGAGTGTGTGTGTAAAAAATAAATAAATAAATAAAGTCCCTGCAGCTTTATTCTCACTGGAGAATGCTCAACAGCTCGTGACAGTTCGGCCGCGTGCAAGCTGTGCTGGGGAGCTGAGGACACGGGGAGCAGTTCGGAGCAAGTCACCAGTCAGGTCCGTATCTAGGCTGACACGACTTGGTTATAGTGCTGACTTTTCTCTCCAGTGTAGGGACTGTGCTCTCCTAACTCGGTGTCAAACCTGAACCCCATAAAACCATGTAAGACATCTCTCCTTGGGCACTTAAGAGTTATAAAATACAAGTAACTCCGCACTGGGCAGACTGGGACCTTGACTGACCGGGTGCAGAACAGATCTCAATGGTGCAGTAGAGGTGGAAGGGCTGGAGCAGCGATGGGCTTAAGCTTCACAGCCAAGGAAAGGTGTTTGTGGAGGAGGGAGATGCTGAGGTGCAGCAGAAGGGGCTTTCACAAAGCAGTTCCTGAAATCCCTTTAATTTCTACAGTAATTTTTAGTATCTTTGGGAATTCATCCTGAAACTCTCGTTGCTGTCCATGTGGGGAAATAAACACATAAGCAAGACACATCAACAGTTGTTTTCTATGCTGTATTTTGGTTTATATAATTATATAGTTGTATTTAATTTTGGCTGTGATTTGAACCATATTCTGTCTTATCAGTGCCATGGGAATCTGAGGGGACGTTTGTAGTGGGTGAGGAATCCCATCTTTTCAAGTTACCCTTGTAACCACAAGCACAGGGAAGTCTCTGTTAAGCAAGTCTGTAGTAACAAAATGTTCTGCCTCAATTTCTGCGTAGAAGATACCAGGGCATTGCTTGAGAAACCAGTTTAACTCATGGCTGTTTCCTCATCAAAGCCCCATGCACTGCAAGGTGACTCCTAGGCCCTCTCTGTAGCTAACGCGCATCGCTGCAGATTGCTGGCTGTCGGTGGGAGGAATGGAAGCTGAAGCTGTTCTTCCAGGTCAGCAAACCTCACGGTTTCTAGTGAACAGAATAACAGCATTTCTTGGGGGAGGGAAGCAAGGCCTAGGGTAAAATGACCTACACTGATGGGATTTCAGAAGAGCAGCCCTTCCAACTGCACTTGGCAAGCGAGTTACTAACGGTAGAGTCTTCCTTTGTTTGGGTTTTAGAACGTAGAGGAAGGTAAGAAACGCAGGGCTCTGTATTTTGCACTTTTGATGTGTCAAGACAAAACTTGGGATGAAGTTTCACAGGCCCCCTCTAAGCCTCTTTGAAAATTACCTCCATGCAGAAGAAGGTGCTTTGTGTGACACAGCTCAGGTAGTCAGCTAAGCCTGACAGGCCCGGGTTGTATGAAGTACGTTTGAGAAAAATAGCAGGAGAACGCCTGAAATAGTCGATTAAAATAGAAACACCTCTGTCTATGCCAACATGGAGTTCAAAAAGCAAAGACAACTGAACTCGGGTGGGTGCTGGGCTTCGTTTTCTGAACCAATGGGTTCTTGAAAAATCAATATTCAATAGTGTACTTCCTTACCCGGCGCTGGGCTTTAGTGGAAAGGCAAATTAGGCTGTAAATGCCGTTCAGCAGCACTGCGCCTGTGTACTGCTGTAAGAATCAAGTCAGCATTCCTGAAGTATAGAACCAGTGGCAAATAAATAGCATTGAAAGGCAACATATTAAAATCTGTATCAGAAGGGTTCTTTTAAATGATTATGTCATGATGAAATGGTGACGTTCGCTGCTGCGACGCGAGACAGAAGCGGAAAGTTTCACTGAGTCAGAAAGGGATTAAGGGTAGATGGGTTAATGAGACCATCTAGTGGTGCACTTAATGGGACAAAGAGAATTCATGTCGTACAAATGTGCCTACTGAATTGAGGGAGCTGTGAGCCCCACCAAAGGTTTGGGTCACCCTTTATGAGGTTTCCTGCCGCAACATCTGAGTCTCCATTTAAGGCCGTGAGACTCTCACCAGTATCTAGGCCTGTGGTGGTGCCCAGAATGTACCCAGTTTAGGGGAGTTCCACTTGTGAAGCTGTTTGACCTGGAGGGTACAAAGAATTGTATTGAAAAAGGCAGAGTTAGACATGACTTCACTCAAGGTACCTGCCTGACCAGACTCCTGGGCTGACATAGGAAGAGTTCCCAGTTGTTCCATTTTGACACAGTCTGGTGTTCATTTTCTAAATTTTCCTATATAACTTCTGAATCTAAGCAACTACCTCAGGAAAAGAGAAGTCCTTTTGTTTCAAAATGATCAATAACCGATGAGTTCTAAACAGAAAATAATTGGGTTTGGGTCTGAGTATTTTGTTAGACCTGATCTCCCAGTACTTTCTGAATTGTTACCGATTATCACGTCATTTCAGGTTGCCCTTAACAGGAAGCAGAAAGGGGTGTAAATTTGCCTGAGAATAGGTAAGTCACTTAATAAAAAAAAAATAAAATCTGTAAGGAAGGATAATCAAAGTCAAATCAAAGACAGGTAATGAGAAATGACAAAAAAGAAGTATGCTGCTGTATATTTACTTTTTTTTTTATTGTGTACACTGTGTGTGCCCTTGCACCACACATCTTTGGGTAGGTATATACGCACTGGAGAGCTTGCAGTGTAGTTGATTATAAAGAATACAAAAGACATCCTCTGGTAAACTTTTAAAGAATATTTAATAACTTTTAAAAAATAAAATGTATACTTTAGATTTTGTTCTTTATATGAATGCACAAGAAATGTATCATTGTAGTTGCAGCGACAAAAATCCGAAGAACTGAGGAGACCTGCCCAACTGTGGTAAGATCCTGGTGACAGCCTAGGAGAATTCACACTGGAACCCAAACAACACTTCCCATGGAGAGTCCTGACCTGGAATCATCTAACTTGGCATCTACGAGGATCGTTCACCTTTGCAGGAATCCTTGCAGCCCAACTTAATAACGAGCCTGGTTTCAGAACAAAAGCCACAGCCCAGTGCTGGTTTCTGCTGCTTACCTTTGGTGCCCTGTCTATAGCACCACAGGGAAGCTAAAGGTAAGTGAAGGGCTTCAGCTTTCTCCACCCTGACCACCTCCTGTCCTGCCTGTGAGCGGGGAGAGGCGGCCGGGAGCCCCGTGCCGAGACGTACCCCGTTCTGCGTTGGTTTGGGGGGAGGCTCTGGGTGCATTTGCACAGCAGCCATGTTTTATGCAAGATAAAATATTCTTACAGCCTCTACGCAGTTCCTTCCTCTCCGTATTATAAATCATACAATGCTGCATTCAAAGGGTAATTATTAAAAGGAAGAATAAACCTTTACAAGTTTGGATTATTTAAGCTCCTCGAGGCACTCCAGGAGCCTCCTGGATTGCCTAGTGCTTGCTGTAGTACTTTTCCAGCAAATGTCGGGATGGTTGAAGTCTCCCAGCAGGACAAGAGCCTGCAAATGTGATGCTTCCTGTAGTTGGAGTAGGAACGCTTCATCAAGAGTTTCCTCTTGAGAGGATGGCCTGTAGTAGACTCCAACCACAAAGGTCCCCTTGTTGCCTTCATCTCCAGTTCCTACCCATAAGCTTTCAACTTGCTCGTGACTATTCTTTAGGGACATCTCCTCACATGCAATCCATTTCCTAACATACAGGGCAACTCCTCCACCCCTCTTTCTTCTTCTGTCCCTTCTGAACAGCTTATATCCATTGATAGCTACACTCCAGTCATAGGATTCATCCCACCATGTTTCAGTAATGGCCACTATGTCAGTTTTCCAGTAGTATAATGGCTTCCAGCTCCTCTTGTTTGCTGCCCATGCTCTGTGCATTTGTGTAGAGGCTCTTCAGCTGGGCCATTGGCCGTGTCATCTTTCCAGGGAAACACCCCTTTATTCCCTTAAGATGTCTCCCCGATGTTTCCCTGTTGGCAGCTACTACCTAAAGGGGGTCTGGCTTGTCTCTGCAAGACTTTGACTGCATTATTTTGTCCCCAGCATGCTTCTGGGCAGCAGGTTGAGAGCCCTTACTAGTCCCACATTGCTCCCCATTGACACTGTTGTGTCCTCCCATGCCTTGCCACATGGAAGCCTGGTGACATTGTCCCCCTCCCCCTTCACATCAAGTTTAAAGCCCTGTCAATTAGCCCTGCAATCTCCTCTGCAAAGACCCTCTTCCCCTTTTGAGAGAGGTGTCTCCTGTTGGGTGTCAACAACCCTGGTGCTGTATAGATCACACCACTGTCAAAGAACCCAAATTTCTGGTGGTGACACCATCCATGCAGCCATGTATTAAAGCACTGTGTTCGGCCGTTTAATCCAATGTCTCTGCCATCGCTTGGAATAACAGAAGAAAAGATGACTTGTGCCCCAGAATCTTGTACCACTCGTCCCAAGGCCCTAAAGTAATTTTTGATTGTTCTAGGATACCAGTCATTATTTCTTCTCCTCCTGCATGGAAGATCAATAATGGATAGTAGTCCATAGAGAGCACCAGGCTAGGAATTTTCCTAGTGACTATTTTCCTAGCAGACTGATTTTAGCAGAAGGCAGCCAAGAAAGATTACGACAGAGGTGAGTATATTTTTTCACTGCGAGAGTGGACTCTGTCCACTGCCTGAGAGGAGTGAAGAGCTCATGGGGATGAGCGTCTCCCAGGAAGGACAGAGGAGCAGGAGCCTGGCCACCTTGCAAAGTCATTGCTTCTTTTCCAGCTGGAAACCAAGGCTCTGTTGTAAGCTGCCTCATTTGTATTTAGTAAAGACATGAAAGAAAAGCCTCATGCAGCCACCAGCAGTCTGGCTGGACAGCAAAAATGTGAAGGATCAGTCTACTACTTGTTCTCTCCCAGGGTGTTTTCAGTGTCCCAAGGACATGAGAAAGCCCTGTCAGCCTGAATGTCTACATTCACACATTGCTCAGAGATGGCTGAGATGCATCACTGTATCTGTTCTTCACAACTGTGATTTCTCTATTTGAGCTGATACTACCTAGTGAGTTAAGTCTGGCTTGTAGCCAGCCCATGGATAGAGATCCTGTCCTTATATGGTGTTGTATATTTTGTGCATTTGATAATGACAGGATAAGGTTTAAGCTGTGGATGAACTGGCCAGCTGTCTCCAGTGTGCCTTCCAAGTTCCAAACAAGTATTCAGAGAAATGTCGATAGGGAAATACTGTAAAATAACATTTTTTTTATAGAAAGTACTCTGCCATGACATATACAGTGTTACTTTGGACAAGTTTTCTTAATCAAGCATTAAGCAATCTTGCATGAGAATAAGAACAGTTGAAACTTAATACCCTACCCAATTAGCTTTCCAGTGACAATTAATATAAATAAAACCAGTAAATCCAAGCATGCTGACCCATGTGAGATTCACGAAAATGGAAGGTTACATGCATAAATTTGACAAAGAGTGTGAAAAGTGCTATTCACTCTTTATTTTGCAGTGGGTTTTACAAGCCTAAGGGAAAAACATACCAGCTGCACAGTGAAAACACCTATTTCTCAAACTGGGTGCCAAAATAAATAGTCTGACATTCCATCCAGTAGAATAAAAATTCTACACATATATAAATTAAATAAATAAATAAATAAATAAATAAATAAATAAACAAACTCCTCTCAGAAAACAGGCAACAAACAAACAAGAAAACAGTTATCCTTGAGCATCTGGGATCCAAAGGCATTCAAGTCCAAGAGAACAAATCACATTTGAGCTTTATCACATGTTAAAGCACAGGTCTAACCATCCTTTCAGAAAAGGACACCATCTCTAACATCTTATTCCTGAATCACATAGATGTATTCCCCTCCATCATAACTAACTAACTAACTGTACTCATTTCATGGAAGCACCTATAACCTTTTGAATAGATGGGAAATCTGATGGGCTGAGATGCAGTGAATCCATTACTTGCTAATTTTGGGAAGGGAAACTAGGTTTGGAAAGGTTTTTTAGACAGTTTTTCAAATTCATGGCTTAGGAGAAGATCAGCAATGTAGAAGAATAAAATTTTGTGTCGTTAAGCTCTGGAGTCATGTGGGAACCAGACAAAAATACTTAATATAAACAGAGTAAAAATGTAAAGAATAATGCACATCAGATTTGCCTATATAACATGGGTATTACCACTCAAATCCTTCAGTCATTGCATATTCAGCATTGCATCAAGTCATTAGTTCTACAGTAAGTTCTCCCTCTCCCCACAGCATCATTATTCCCTGCTTTCTGTATATCTGAGCTTCCCATTGAATCTCATTTTTTCCTGCAGGCAATGGGTAATGTTCTTCCAAGCCCCTCCATCCTGTTTTCTCTGCTCTCTTTGTTGCTTTCAACCAACTCTCCTAGCTGCTCTGCTCTTTTCTAGTTCCCTTTCCTCCCTCTTTCCAGTCTCCCCCTGTCCCAGGACTGCCGTACCTTGTGCACAGGGTGACCAGCTGGAACCCTTGCTTGAGGAGCCACCCTCACTCATTCTGGAGACCTCATTCTGGCAAATTATCCGTGGGCCATTCCCTTTGCAGAGTCCTCCCAGAGCTCCTCCCCTAGCTCCTGCCACTCCCTTCATTTGGGCACAGAGAAGAGAGGTTTTGTTGAAAGTTGTGTTGGGGCCTCATGCAGGAAACAGTCCTGCCCACTCTGGCCACTAGCCAAACAGCAAAGGCACCTGAAGGGAAGGGTCAGTAAGGGACCTGGGATGCTACTAGTCACATCCCAAAGTCAGGTGGATGTAAGCTTTGAGCTCTAGAGGCAGCCTGCCTCCCAAAATCCCTTTGCAGTCACCAATCATGGTGACCTCCCCTTCTGTACATATACTCTCCTAATACCAGAGTTGGGGAGGGTGAGCAGGGGAGAGGAAGAGGTGGCTGTGCAACCAGGCTTCCCCCGCCACCACTGCCATCCTATTTGCATTACAGGGACATGATCTGGCTGTCTTTGTGGGGCCCTTTGGCAGGAGCCCAACAGCCTTTCTGTGCCACTGCTCACATTGTACTGCAGGAGTATAAACACGGGCTTGTCCACAGTGCTCTCAACAGATCTGGAGGAAATCCATGATTACTCAGTGTCAAATAGGCCGAAGAAGCTGAGCTACTTTCTGTACACCAGCTACTGTCTGTATCCTAATTCTCAGTCTCTTGTAGGAATATGGAAGCTTGCTTCCATATAGGACAAGGGAACATGGGACTTCAATAAATATTCCAACTCAGAGTTTGATGCTACAGAATTGTCTTTAATGCTCCACTGTTTCTACAGACTCAGACTGAATGGTGTTCAACATTTCTCAGGACCATGCCAAGGTGCCACAGAGATAAATAAATGAGGCAGAAAATACATAATCTTTGAGAAGAAAAAAAGAGAGTTATTAGAGTGAGGAGAAAAATTATTTTAAAACCTGAAGAGACCATCTCAACCAATTCTCTCTTTACTAATATTCAAAAGCATAAAAGAAGTTATTAACACTCTACTCCCTCCTGTTAATACCTTTGACAAAGACTTTCATCTACCCGGAATTCTTAATAGCCTACTGCCAGGCACTGTATATGAGCTAACAGAGCATCATGCTGACTTTGCGCAGATTTGAGTGACAGCAGAAACTTCAAGTCCTGAGAACACAAGAAATAGATAAGAAAAAATATCAGCAAGGTTGGCTGTCTCCAAGCTTTGAGATCTCTAGACTAGAAAAAAATTCCCTTGTATCTTCCTGAACTTAATACACAGACTTGAAACCCCCCTGGCCCTCTTTGTTGAGTCTGTACTGGCCTACTTAAATATTGGCTGTCAAACTTCCCTTTGGCCCCATGACGTACAGACCAAAAGCTAATGTTGCTCCTACAGAGTACTCTGGGGAAATTCCAGTAGCTTTAACAGAGGCTGGTGTGGGTGTTATAGCCCAAAATTCTTTTTTTTTTCCTTTTTCATTTCCTCTGTTATCATTTAGGCAGAGTTGCTTTGCCTATAGAGAAAGCTCTTCCTGAATGTAGAACGTGAAATCTAGAGAAGTGTAGGTGCTTTAGTTGTCCGTAAAACAGAACACGTCACATAACCCCTTCTCTGCAATGACAAAAGGCAGGGTTCTCTTGTCTGCTTCCACATTTCTGTAGTGATCAGCTGATGAAACTCTTTGGAAACTGGTGTATATTGTCTTTATTCCACTGTCTTCAATAAAGCTAGACAAATTTATAGTCACTGAGAAACTAATCCTTACATGTTACTGCAGTAGTGTACTGCTGTACAAAGGAACATAGCTACAAAATAGCAGTGCACATATGGTTACAAAAAGAAAAATAATTTTTCCTACAAGCTGTTACTCCATCAGATTTCTACAGGTCCATGAAAGTACAGGCTAAAGACTTTATTGTCTCTGCCTTTCTTCTGAAATTAACATTGATTTAAGGAAATCCAACCTGTTTGGGTTTTTTTCCTATTATTATTTCCTGTTCTACATTTAATTTTTAATAAGGAACTAAATATGTACTCTGATTAAAAAAATCAATTTCCTTTTGAATTATCCATATGTTAAAGCAGCACTTCTGTGGCTAAGAGATGATGCTCTGAAGAGCAGAGCCATCTACAGAAATCCTTTTGATAATGGCATCCTTCTTTCAAATCCAGAAATTTCCTTGATGTAGAATACAAATTGAGCTCTAGTGTATAAGTCAGCTAGGATCTCAAAGTTGGCCTTTATACTTTGCCATTAATTAATTCCGTCTAAGTAATTCAAACAAAGATACAAACAAAAAAGTTCTCTAAATACGTTACATAAGGCATTCAGAATATTCCAATTCATTCCCTCCAGGAACACAGCAGAATCAAAGAATAGTGTCTAAACACAGCATGTTTAGACTGTATGAAAAGCACTAGACACTGTAAGAATAGTTTAAAATCCATTTATTTAAAGTTCTCCATTAGAAGTGCTATTGTAGAGTATTTGCTAATCAGTCTACACTTCTGAGTTCTAAACAATTACAGGCTTAATGAAGTGTACTTTTCTTCACTTTCAGATGCAGGAACAAAGAGTTTCCTATTAAAAGGGAGGAAATGACAGCACAAGGCATAAGACCTCTTCCAAAAAATTTTTGAGCTTCTTAGCAATACTGAACAGAAAGTCAGAAACTCTTATCTGGTATATTTTTTAGGGGAAAAAGATCTGAGATTTTCTTTTCCAATACAGCCCATGTACAGCTTTAAGTCAGGTAGGATGAGTATTCTTTCTAATACAATGTGGACAGCCTCCCAAAATCTGTCAGAGAAAACTCAAACTTACTCCAGTTTCTTTTAATCTCTTTTTTTTTTTTTTTTTTGCAACTATTACAACTAAAACAGAAATTGATAATTGGGGTCAGTGGTCAGGCAGTGTAGAGAGACCTTTCAAGCTGAGTAATCGAAAATTATTTTTGCTGGGGAGTAAGCAACACAGCATGCAGTAGGAACACAGCAGATATTGCTATCTAGCCTGAAAGCAAATTAAGAGTTTTCTTTTTCTCAAGATATACTTAGTCCAACTTATATAGAAACACAAGGGAAACTTATTCCCTGACATCTTTAGCATAAAACTTAGTAGTATTCCCTCACCTGAAAAACAGATCTGGAAGAGATAGAGTCACAAATGCTTTGCCAGACCAAAAAGCAAAGCGAAAAGTAGACTTTGTTGTGTTCCCAACTACCTCACAATGAACAGATGCCATCTCCTTCCCTGCCTGTGCTGTGGCATTGGGACAATTTTTTGTAAGAGGCCAGAGACCAAAGTTGATACCACACACTGCTACAAGCACTGTTAACTTCTGTGAGATTTCCCAAGCCCATTATCTCCTAGTCTTAGGTGGTTATTCTTTGCAGCCCAGCTCACAGGGAACTAATTTCTGGCAGATCTTATTTGTTCTAGGATCTTACATGATAGCAGTTTTTGTGTAGCCCATCTGATTATTTTCTTGTAATCTTATTTACTATGCAGTAAGACCTAGAAAAGTCCTACATCAAACTGATTTATATGACTATTTCCAACATTTGATTACAAACATACATTATGACAAAAGAGTTATTTGACATGCTCTTGACTTTTTATTTAGAGGTAGACCTACAACAATGGACAATCATAACAAGTTTTAGGTTAGAATTACATGTAGCACTTCCAGTGACTGCTTCAGAAGATATAATCCAGTGCCTATATGGGCATAAAGGGACATATATCTTTCTATTTTACTTTTATCATGTTTATGATAATGAAGGCTTATGAATCACTATTCAATCATGCAAATTTTGAGAGGTTTGGGGTTTGTTTTTAACATATGTTCTGGTTAGCACGACTGTTTACTATTCATTGATGTCCTTTAGGCACTGAACCACCTACGCTGAAAGGCATAGACAGAATTTCTATTGCATATTGTAGGAATCAGCTACTGGGAACAATCTAAACTCAAACCAAGAAAATAATCAAGAGGTCCCTCTTTCCTCCCTGTAATAAATTTCAAATGCCCTGATTCAGTCTTCCTGATTCAGCTTTTCCATTTCACCTCAAAACTGAAGATGCAACCAAAACCATACTGTGACACATGCCTGGACGTATTGTCCTCTTCACTTAAATATACCAAGTCCAAAGGAAGCTGATACCTGAATTCTCATAGCTTTCCTATCTGAATAGCTTTGTAATCTCTTATTCAATAGTTTGGATTTCCACTGAGTCATGTGGTTTGAAAATGAATCTGACACAATATAAACCCTTTTGTTACGTAATTTAAAAGCATCTTCCATATAAATAGAAAAACTCCCTATTACTTCTGCCTCTCACACTCAATCTAAGTATCATTGTCATGTTATATCTTTGCAATGGTTAATCTGCCTATATTTTGCACTTGATAAGGAAATTGTTGCTTGACTTATTGCGTGAATATTTGGTCCAGCGTCTCTATTTAAGGTCTGGAAAAAGATAAAGGACTTCAGGAAATATAACTAATAACCACAAGGATTTTGTGAAGGAGAAACAAAATCACCTGTAAGGAGCAATGAAGTTGATTTTGATGGAACATGATTAAATAGTTGTATCCCAAATCAGCAGGAAGCTAAAAACTGTTCATGAAACCATAGTGACTTTTGTACGAACAAGGGTTTCAGAAGAAAGAGGAAATTCCAGTTTTCTTAAGGAAATAAAGCCCATCTGATCCCACGTTGCTTTGCAATGTATAGACAGATATTCAGGCATGAAAAGCAGGCAGCACCATCTGTCCACAAAAAGCAGTATCATGCAAGGAAGATCTGTATTTTTATTGTGACTACAATTTATAGACAACATAGACTAGTGTGGTGACAGATTAATACTTTGTCAGCATAGTGTGGGATGGTTGCCCATTATCCTGAGGGCTCTGTAAGGAAGGTTTCTACAACAGCAGTCTGTGTATCATTGGTAGTTTGGAAATAACATTCAGTTTTGATCTCTGACTTCTACAGATTTTGCTGTTGCCATGAAAGAGTATATTCAAGAGGAAAAAGATCCAGGGCTAACATGCGTATTTTACATACAACCAGGAATGCCTGCAAGTTATATTCCTGTGATGAACTGTAGAACTATGTGATAAACCACAGAGCTATTTGATGAATGCACCTATTAAATGCCTTCAATTACTTTTCCTACTCTCTGGCCAGTAACCATTCTGTCTCGGGACTTATTCTGAAGTTTTATACTGTTGAACATGTTCAGACAGCTGGCATTTCCAGTCTGCTGTCTAGATTAAAATATAGATCTTTTCTTAAAAACTAACTCTGTCTCATAGCCCAAGAGAAGCTAGTTTCAATCCTGGGCTAAAATGAAAAAGCATTTCCATACATTAAAATGTGATGGCTGGAGCTTCTGTCTTCACAGAGCTGAAGATGTGTTTAACACTGAATGAGGGGGAAGATTTGAGACAGGGGCAGCCTTAAAAATACTTCACATTCATGAAAGTTTTTCCAAGTAAGTTTTTAATCTGTTTTGCATCTGTCTTATTCCTCCACATTTGGGCAGGGATTTTTCAAGGGGTCTGAAAGAGCGAGCTTCCTAACAAATTTCACTAACATTCCACCTCTTAACTCTGACACGCAGCTCTGAAGGCTGTATACATGAAACAGACCCTGTACATGAGTTTAAACTAACACTATCTGTGATTTTTCAAGAACAAGACCAAAAATATGGATCTTATCTGCAGTGGAGGGAGGGGTCCTGTGTAACTCTCTGCTAGTTTGGAACTGTGGACTTTTCTACATCCACCTATGACTCTGATAAAGCAAACTACACGATCACGTTATACATATCTGTCTGTAAGCATGTATGTACAATAAAATATCTAACTAGTTGCAATCTCCTTAAGGAGCTTTTCTCTTAATCCATTTGAATTTCAAAGCGTAGCTAAAATTACAGGAGGATTTTAATTGTATACAAGATTTGAGCTTGGATAAGTGATCCGTATGGATTCTTAATCTTCTATGGGCAGTCAGTATTTCTTAATCAATGTAAAAAAGAGTTCAATAATAAACACAATGAATGAGCAACATTAAAAAAGCATGGATTTTCTCAAACGTTTAGAGGCATGGCATACAAAGCTTCCTCTGATAAGGGAAATAAAATGTACTGTTTCCAAAGTGCAACTTTTATTAAGTGATTTGCCCACGTTTCTTAGAGGACTATGAGAAAAATCTGAAGATATGGTGAATGAACAGTATAGAATTCCTCAGCTACTCTGAGGGAGAGAGAAGAGACCTATCCAAACACTTCATTCCTAAAGTAAATCCCAAAGTGGTTTTCTGCATAAATGTCAGTCAGGAGCATTAACCACTGGTGTCCCACTTTCATGCATGCTTCTCCATTTCAAGCTCCAAATAATCCAATCAAATATACGAATGTATGTTTCCATCCTTACAGATGCACTGTGTCAGGAAAGCAGCTATGCTGGGGCGTGGCATGGAAATGAGCCTTTTGGTCCTGTTTTGAAGAATGTACAGGTTAAATATGTGAAAAACTTCTGTATAAAAGATGACATGATATCCTTCGATAATGTGTAACATGAAATTAGACCTTCCACTGGAATCAACAAGAACAAGATGCATTGGTGGCACCACAGGTAACCAACCCTAAGCAGCACTCTCTTTACACAGAGCTATGGTACTGCCTAATGTTTAACATGGTAAGAATTTATCTGACAGACCAGGGCTAAGAAAGACTCTAAGGCCCTTAGCATGACCCTAGCAGTGAGGGTACTACATGTGATAATAATTGCTCTGTCTCTCTAAATTTACAGTAACAGAAGGGTGAGATAAAGTCCTGAGGAAAAACACACAGATGAAGTAGGGAGAGGCTGAGTTTATCGTAAAAACTTGCTTTATCCAATGCTAGATGAAAACAACACTTAGTCTTCTTCAAGGTCAAGTAATATGCTCAAGGGAGATGTTTAGTTCTGGTAGTTTTTTTCTTCCAAAGGAAAGGATGTTGGAGTTCCTGAACTTGTAGAAAGATCTGCGTTGCTATTCACCTGATTTCTACCCACAAGTCTCACCTTATAGACTTGTTCCACAGTCTTTCCATAAAGAAATTGCAGGAAGTTTGGTCTGGGGGAAGAGGCATGGTCTTCCAGTTTTGAAGAAGGCTGGTAATTACAAGAACAGGCAATGGTGAAATAGTTGATGGGATGCCCCTGGAATCTATGTTACGGTCCTGCGTATAGTGCTGTACCTTGCTTCCTCAGGGTATTTATAAAGTGCAGAGCAGCACTCATTTCCATGCCTAAGGTTTGTTACTGTACAGGAAAGAGTCAATGAAGAGGGAGAAAAATAATGCTTAACCACTTATTTTTCTCACCAAGTTTTCGTTTATTCTCTGCAAGTGGTCCCTATCCTCATTTTAAATACAACATTTTGAGGAGAAAATGCATGTAGACATTTGAAGACTCTTCGGGGTGCAGCAGACTGCAGAATTTCCCTAGTTAAGCATGTACTCTGAGCCCACAGAGAAGGCCTGAGCTTCCCACTGCATCCCCAAATTCAGAGACCTTCCTCACACAAAGCCGTATGTTACATGCCCTAAAAGTGTGACAACAGGCTTCCCTCTGTTCCAGAGTCCTCTTTTGTAACATAACTTTGGAAAACACCACCTTGCATAAAGCCTGGGAATACAAACAGAAATCTAGTCAGGGGCAAAATAACACTGTGACAATAGCAAGTTTTGATGATAAAGTGTTCCCAGCCTAGACAATCTGGATTTGTATGCTTCAGCCAAATAAAAATGAGGTATGAATTAACAAGGAAGCCAAGGGGGATTTTGGACTTTTTGCCTTTCTAGATATGCTGGCACCTGACAAGCTGTTTTGCTGGAGGAGGCTGCCTTGTCTACACTGGCTCTCCTGCACAGGGAAGGCTGAAGAAAAGCTGCAGAGGGCAGGTTCAGCTAGCGTACACAGGCAAAAAGAGCAGCACTTTTCAACAAATTAGAGCATGTAAATGTGCAAAGCATTCAGACACCTTATTTTTAAAATTGTGTCACATGAAAGTGAAGATAGATGTTATCTCAGGAAGAGTTTTACTTCTCCTCAGAATACATTGGCAGCATAGGCCCTATTATTTTGTACTCAGTAAGTTTCCCTAAAATCAAAACCTTAAATAAGCTGCTAAGTATGCCAGCGTTTCTTCATCTCAGAGATGGGATTTCCTTCTGGTTTTTTTTTTTTCCTTTGCCTACCAATGAAAAGTGCAATGAACACTTAAGCTGTAGAAAACGCACTGCAAAACCACAGCATTCCGACAGCCAGTAAAATCCTATGGCTCCCTGCTTGTTTTGGCTCCTCTGCCTGACTGCAAAGACAGCTAGCTATGTAACATCTGATGCCTACAATTCACTCATGAGCAGCTATTCTGCTTTTTTTTCAAAAGAGAATACCATACAACTCTAATCAGACTTGATGTAGATCAATATGAGCCTTTACTTTCATTATATTTAAAGGGACACTACTTATTGATTTTTGTATCAAATTTTAGCACACACATTTTCTATTTTGTTAGCAGTCAATCTGCTATAATGCACAGTAGATCTGTAGAGCCACATGTCATTCAGTACAAAACCAGAGTAATACCAGGAAGATGATTAAGCAATTATATTGGCATAGGACACATTTATTTTATGTTGTCTTCAGATTGTCTTCAAGTTTGTAGTGTGTAGAGATCTTTACTTGAACACAAGGAGATAAGTTAGTGCCCTGCAAGAATCGTTAAATCTGAACATCCATGCTTTCAAGGGTTTTATAACATGGTTGCTTACTGGACTTAAACATATGTGCTTTTTCTAGATATTTAAAAGTAATTTTAAATTAAAAGTTAATTTATCTTGTGATGTTGATACTTGAAACTAACAAAGAGCTGTTTAAAGAACAAAGGGCACATACTGTGCTATCACATATCCTTTGCCTAATATGCCTTTTTCTTCTTGTTTGTTTTTTGTTTGGTTGTTTTTTTTGTTTGTTTCTGTTTGTTTGATTTGGCTTTTTTGTGGGTTTTTGTTTTGTTTTCATTTTGGTGGGGCTTTTTGTATTTTTTTTAAACAATGTGTTCTGATTATACATCCAACAGGAGCTGACCATTAGAGTCAGGAGTTAGGTAGGATTCACCTCGCCTGCTGTGTATGGACATCTATACTTTAGAGATTTAACCTAACTACCTGGGCTCCCTCCACAGTCAACACAATAGAACAGACACCTCACTACCCCACTCTCATCTTGGGATCCTCTCCAATGACCAGCTCCACCTAGATAGCTGACCTTGGCTACATACCTGAAACGTACACAGGCAAACACAGAAGATATGAATCACAGTCACAAGGAAAGCTGTTGATTTTACTTAAAATCAACTTTGCTTCATTTCACAGGTTTGAGCCAGCCCCGGTACCCCACTTCAGCATTACAGCTGCTACAGCTGTTTTCTGTGGGTTTACTGCATCCTTACAGTCAGGCAAATGAAAAAGGGACTTGCTGAAACATTCCCTCAGTCAAAAAGATAGACTGATGTTTACTTGTTAAAGCTTGTATAAGTCACATGCCATCCTTAACAGGATTAATTAACACAGTATTAAGGATAAAAACTACAGACGTACTGCCTCTAACGTATGAGAGGGGTTTTTACCACTTTTGACCTTTCCTAATCCAACTGAAGTGCAGAAATATCATTCCAATTTCTTTCCACTTGGAAACAAAAAAAGGAACATGAAAAATAAGTTAACATTTATGAATAAGAGCATGATTGTCCACTGTGGAGGTCTCATCACCTGCTAATAATTCTTTTTTTCCAGGCCATGAAGCACATCCACGACATGTGTCCTGTGTATTAGCAATGCTAGAGATGAGGACAGAGAAAACCAATTTTGCTTTTGCTATGTGTATAAAAACATGATCCTATGTGAATGACTCACTGCTGTTGTGTAAGCTTGTAAGCATCTTTGTGTGACCGATGAAGGCATTTCAGATGAGCCCACTTGAATTAGTGCTGTTCTGTCAAGATTGAGGACATTGTTCTGAAGAAGACAGACTTGAAATGTAACAAGATTTGAGCTAATGTGCTACTGGAAAAGAAATACACCAAAAATCAGCTAAGAAATATTCTTTAGTTCAACACACAAGTCAGCTTTTTGAACTTTGTCTCCAGTTACACAGCATTCCTGAAGGAAGGTGTGGTCATTCTAAACTTGTTTTAGGGAAGTGGTAGGTCTGAAACATATACCAAAAGGACAGCTAGTTTCATGGCAATATTTTTAAGAAGTTGTTTCAACAATAACAGATCAATCAGTTTCTTCAAATATTATTTTCAGGCTCAAAGAGAAACCTTTTTTTCCTCTGCCTCCTTTTTTCACTGAACTTGACCTGTCAGGATTGAAGTTTGCTCACATGAATCCCCCCTCACCAGCGCTGACCAGAATTGCTGCCACACTTGTGTCAGCAGCTGTTCTCTGATCAGCTGCATCCAATGCTTTGACAGCTAGGGGAGGAGAGGAGCTTCCCTGAGAGCCCACAGATGCCCTTCTTGCCAGGGCTTTTGCTCTGAGATCCCCATCTCCTCTCTGTGGCCACTGTCCATGCCCTCACATATGGCCTAATGCATCTAGAGGAGCTACTTGGCTTGCAGGGCAGCATGTGTGTTTTGTCTTGGGGGACGTGGTGTGGAGTTCTTGGGAATTGGAGAGGTCTAGAGGAGTCCCATTTGTAGGAACTGTTACATTCCTTTGTCACAAGACTGAAAGTATGTATGGCCTTTATAAACTTAGGGCTATTATTTCTGGCAACGGTTCCCACTCTCTCACCAATCCTGGAAACCATACTGGAAGGTAGCACACAGATTTCAAAAAACACAGTCAAACAGGAAAAATATTGCAAAAATTTATCATCTTACATTTGCAGCATTGCCTAGGAGGTGACACTAGAAAGATGTTACAAACTTGAGAGACAAAACACATTTAACAGGCTCTTATTCTTTAGTTGTCCGGAACAACGTGTTTTTCTGTTGGCTTTGCTCCCCTGGGCAACTGCACTGAAGCTGGAACACTCCTTCATGCAGCCCAAATGCCAGTTTCCATTTTGTAGAGTTACATGATTCGATTTGCTTTGGTGGTTCAAAAGTTCAATGGCAAAGAGCTCCTGTGGAGAGGAGAGAGTGAGCAGCTCACACTAATAAATGGGTGCTTGCCTTGAAAACAGCACATGTCTGTTCACATGCATCCAAACTGCAGGCTGCTAAAGCATCCCACCGCGAGTGAGCCTGGCAGGGGAACTGACTTTAAAGACCTTGGAGACACCAGGAGTAACACAAACAAGAGCCAGAAAAAACATTTTGCTATTTAAAAGGTAATCATTATATAGTGCTTGATAAAGATTGTTGTACCAGTTCGTGGAATTTGTTCGAGGAAAGCGTTTAGATGTAAAATTACATGTTAGTTCTGTGTTGCTGTTGTACAGGATAGAGACAAAAGGATATACAAACCCCATAGCTAAGAAAGGGGAAAGAAAAGCTGGTAGATGAAAGAATCCCAGATGTTGTATAAGGCCAGTCATAGTGTGGCAAGCCCAAAGGCAATCACCTCTGTCCAAGTTCACTTCCAGGGCAAAACTTTGTACAAAAGTGGAAGCACCTGGGTGCTGGAGAATGGCTAGAAAACAAGGGTCGTGTGTCTTTAAGGGAAATGCTTGCTGAGGCAAAGTGTCAGGCTCGGCAGAAGTTATAGCAAGGAACAGCGAGGTCAGCTTGACCTTGAGCCTGTGAGCTGTACAA
>WUAM01000167.1:1531505-1545687 GCA_024336885.1 Actenoides hombroni | reverse complement strand
AATTGTGAAGATGAAAAGCCAGAAGTATATTGGACTGATTCTAAAAGCTAAATCCTGATGGTGCTGAACTAGGTAGGTCCAGCCACGTGCCCTGTGCCTTCACATCCTGTTGCTAAGCAGAAAGAGCAAGGAGTATAAATTAGGAGTGCTCTCCTTCAGCGCCTTTGTTACCTTTGGTTCTGTCATTGATTTAAATGTATCGAGTCCTCCTTCATGTTTAAAGATAAGAAGTGAAAGTAATATGATATTAAAAGTGACAAAACACTAATGGAAGCAATTGGAATGACTTGGGGGTTGCTAAGCATACGTATGATGCCAGCAGCCTTTTAAACGGGGGTCGATTTAAAATCAACCAGTCCAGCAGGAAGTTTTATGCATAATATGGGGCTATATTTAAAAAAGAAAACCAAAAACAAAACCAAACAGAAAAGATTGTTACTATTACATACCGCAAAATATTCTGACCTTGTCAGCAGAGAAGGGCTGCAAGCCTTTGAAAAAGAGACCGTGGTAAGTCTGAGGCATGTTCTATGCACTGTGGTCAGAGGTTTGAAATTGGATTGTGCTGGTTATGCTTTTAAGCACCATAACCTCTGTTTGGCCTGTGTGAAGAGAGTTAATGACACCAAAATATAGCAGGTATAGTCCAGTTCAAATGAAGACGTTGCAGTAGCATCTCAGTTGTTGGTGTAAGGGTAGCGTTTAAAAAAAAAAAAAAAAAAAAGAATTATTAGCAGCAGTGTGTGGACTGGTTTGGTTTTTTCTGTCTTTCTAGCAGTTAGTGCTGTATGTGGCTGGGAATTACAAAGTGAGCAGTGCTTACACTCCCTATGGATATGTGTCTGTCTTCAAAAAAACAAGGCAGTTTATCTTTTTATAAAGACACCTAAACTGGAAAATAATAGAGGGAACCACTCAAAGTGTGCCTTGCCTTCAGTCTCTGTTTCTCCTGGAGGCTTCACTGAGGTCTGGCAGTCAAAGTATTCTCTGGGAGCTCAGCACGTGTCACCAGGAACCGCTCAGGATGAGGAGGGTTTGTGAGCCCTCCTCTCCCTGCACTACCAGACTGGTTCTGTGGAGCTCTACTTCGCAAGGGTTTGCTCTCATCAGCTGAGCCATCATCAGCCTGCTGTCGCTGCGTTAATTTTTAATGGTGGGGATCACTACAAATAGACGTGTCTACCTTTTTATCTTTCTTTTAAAAAAAAATAATTACATGTTTTATTTATGTATTCATCACTGTTATGCTGCTTTTCAGTGGTGGAAACTCAGCTGTCAGCAGGAGCACCTGTAGGTATGAACTACAGACTACACCGAGAACTGACAGTCCACCTGCCCTGGAGTTGTGTCTGCGTGGGTAAGAAAGAGTGGAGAGAGGGAAGGAGCAAACTCACGACACCTTTCAAAGAGCAGGGCTGTTGGCAGGTCAGCCTGGGCTCTGGAGGCAGAGAGCGTTGAGCCTGTGGTGCTGGTAACACCAAGAGTGAGTCTCTCTCTTGCTTGGGCTGCTCCCTCAGTTTAACCTTTCTCTGGGGTCAAGGTCTGTTAACCTCTGTCATGGGCTAACATGGCAGTGACATCCTTAGTGGTGGGGCGGTCGCTGTGATAGTGAGTGATGGGGAAGCCACGTAAAATGCACACAGGCAACACGTTACTTTCTGCACAGCTAAATGCCCCATGCTACAGAGATGGCTGCACAAAGGTGGGGGGATAAGAGTCTGGAAGATACTTGGCTCTTCCACACACCAGACTGTCCTAAGCACTTCCCACAGAACATGGAGTAGCTGGGGCCTGAAGAAGACTCTGGGAAATCAGCAAAGAAGGAGAAAAAAGAACCCAACCTCAAACCTAACCAGTGAAAGTGGCATTTGTCAATGGTGCAGGTCCAGAAGAGGGTTAGTTACAGGTGTTGAGGAGGTTGTTCAGTAGGCTGTGGGTTGGCAAGTCCAGTTTCACCACTAGAAATTGCCTTTAAATCAAAGTGAACAGAAGGTAGCTGAGCCTGGCTGTCCTACGCGCTACAGGGACAGGGTGACTTATTTTTCATCTGTAGTTGCTGCCTGCTTTGGTCTGTCACAGCAGGAATGGCTGTGTTGAACTTTTTGGGATGTGGGGGCACTGTGGTTGTGTCTCTGGTCTACTGGCAGTGGTGGAGAGGTCCTCAGAGGCATAGCCAAGCTGCACTGCTGCCTTTGCTTGGTCCCTGCTGTGCCCTTCCCCTGGGGTGCTGCAGCTCCTCCCTGCCATGTGCAGGTATCTGGGGCAGCTCCCTGATGGGCAATTGTTTGTTTGAACAGGAACCAGCCCGGTCTTAACCACTTCACTAGAAGGTGTGCACAGAAGGGATGACAGAAATGACTTCAGTACCAGTGCAGGGTGGGGAAATTGGACGACTGGCTGATCTAAGAAGTGTTATGATTTTGATTTCTGCAAATTCCAGAAAGTGTGGGGCATATTCTAGCCAACAGCCAGGCAGAGAGAGATGGGGCTGAGAAACAGAATGGGGAGGTGACTCCAGTTCTAGCAGAGACTGATGTGTCTTGGCTGTTGTAAGCCTGCAGCTGGGGAGGGGTGTGTGAAGCCACACATAAAAATATCTGAAGTCTTCATAACTGAGAAAAATGAGCAGTGTGCAAAAGATTTTTTTTCTCAGCAAGGCAAACTCAATCATACCTGCAGATGATGATATCCCAAAGTAAATTAATGAAATGGTGACATTCAGGGAAGGAACAGCTGACAGCTCCAAACGGATCTTCAAGTGTGGAAATGAGTGATACTTTTTGGCAGACTAACTTGAAACAGGGCTGATAAAAAAATAAAGCCCTAGTAGAATGACAGAGCGAGCCGGCTCACGGGTTGTTTACTGAAGTGAAGCTACAGCTGAAAGTAATGACTTGTTTCCCAGAGGTCCAAGTGATGGTGCCTCCTCCGAGAACTATATTCTGTAATTCCAGAAATACTCTGTTATCTCAGTTGGAATGTAAAATGGACTAGAAAGGTTCCCTCTTTCTAAGGTTAGATGCTGGGTATTTTCACCTCCTTTCAGAACAGTGTGTGTATATGAATGTAATGTATATTTTACATACACAGTCAACCATCTATATATGCCACTGGCAACTAATGAGACAATGTCCAATATTGTTTTCCCTTAACAGCCAGACCTCACTGTACAGATTCTGATGAAAAGCCTGACTTCGCAGCGCACGAGATGAAAAACACTCCCTTCAAGTAACGCATTTCTGAAGACGATCCTCTCCTGGCTGCAGAAATCATCTTGAGACACTTGGAGGTTGGGGCTGCTCCATCTCGACACTTTAGCTGTGTGCAAACTGCAGGACTTGTTGCAGCTGCATTCAGCTCTGGGCCTTCCTTCTTCCCGTGCTGAGGAACAGAGGTTTCCTACACCCTCTCTTCAGAGCGTGCAGTGGGGGAAGGCAGCCTGGCAGGCGTCGCAGCGGTTGCCTCAGTGCAATCTTTTCCTACCTTGGGTTTGCAGATCAGCCCCTCGTAAGCAGCTCCCCCTTGCCACGGGCCGTGGGAAAGGAGCTGTTGCTCTCTGGAGGTTTTCTTCTCTCTAAAGACAAGGCTGCTTCTTACCTGTGCTGGTTCAAGTACTGACTTTTTTTTCTTTTCTTCCTCCTTCAGTGAAGTGGGGTGATTCACAAAATACTCAGAAATTATTACAGCATTATACACAGTTTATAGTACAAAGGGGGGGAAATAAACAAGACAAAAAAAGTCAGATGAATGAGCATGAAGGAGATTTCTCCTGTGTCCTTTGGAGGAGAGGAGCAGGAAGGTTGGGAATGGCGTCTATGCGCAGTAGGTGTCTGCCTTGACTACCTGACAGTACATGGTCATGGCAAAGGTGAGTCCGAGAATCTAAGAGAGAAAAAGAAACAATCTTTTCTCAGTATGGAACCCCCTATGTAGTGAACCAAGGGAGAAAAGCCAGGCGCAGGAAGACCCCTCAGAGTGCTCTTCCTGCCAGTTCATGTCCTCGTGCTGCTCCTCCTTTCCTCCTGCCTTTGTCCTTACCTGCAGGGCTGCTTTACAGAGTGAAGGCGGAGAGCACGGCGGAGTCCATCTCTTCACGAAAAGCAGCACCAAAAAGAGGTACATTGAAAAGAAATGTTTGGGTGAATTTCGCTGAGCAATGTTCTATAGAGGAGCTGTGGGGTTACCTCTGTAGCCATGGCTTTGGAAGACAGCGGGGTTCCTCCCTGTCCCAGAGGATGCTGGGGTTCACTGTGCTGTGCTGCTCTGTGCAGAGGGGTGCCCAGGTCCCTGGGGGGAATCACTGGAGCCTGTCCATGCACTGACCATGGCTATCAGTGCTCAGCAACAACCCACCAGGCTTTCTCCTCGGCCCAGTCAAGAGAAGCAGCGAGGGGGTAGGGGGTGGTTGTTCTCCCAGCCCAGCTCCTGACCTGCTCTGCCACCTCTGGTAGATGACTTTGTCAGAAAAGGGGACGGGGAAGAGAGTCTCATCTTCCTTCTAGCTGGAGTACTTACAGAACTCTGCTAAGTGGTTGTTACTACTCCTTGCAACACTACTGCAAAAATTGTCATGGAAATGAATGTTTGCCAGGTATACTTTTTTTTTTTTAATGAATTCTACTTCAAGCACTTAATTTGACCTCTTCAAATTTAGTCTTTATCTTAATGGGAACTACTGTTTCTGTATTTAGAGGTTAGATGAATAACACACATACTGCTTTATTTGTAAAGAAAATAAATGTTTCTAAAGCTATTGTCATCTTCCTTTCCCATTATTCCACAGTGAAATGAGACTGTGGGGCTGTATTATGCTGTTGAGTAGTAAGCATATGCTTTAGGAGGTATCCCCTGAACAATGTCCTTTTCTGCCTGGCAAAGGGTCACTGTCAGGGACCAACCACTGCCTAAGAAGACTGCAGTGGCTGAATTTGGTTTGTAATTTTGCACGTGTATGACTGAAGAAGATCCTTCTGCTGCAGGTGGTTCCTGGCCTTCCAGTTGTGTCACTGGGGGACTCTGTGATTGCTGACAGGAAACACAAAAGCTGTCCCATGCTTCAGGCCACAACAACAGTGTAACAGCAACAACAGAGGGAGCCTGATTCAGTCAGTGCCTCCAAACTTTGATCATCGATTAGATTCAATCAAAAAATGCAGCTGGAAGACAAGACTAAAAATCTTTTTGTGTTCTGAGGTTTTGTCTGTATTCCACAGCAGTTAACTAGGAAGACGGGGTAGCATTTTTAAATTGTCTGAAGTGTTTTCTCCACTGCAGGAGAAATCCAGAGGCAGTGGAAGGGACCTCTGGAGATCATCTGGTGCCACCCCCCTGCTCGAGCAGGGTCACCCAGAGCAGGGGGCCCAGCATCGCAGTGTCCAGGTGGGTTGGGAATCTCTCCAGAGAAGGAGACTCCACAACCTGTCTGGGCAGCCTGGGCCAGGCTCTGCCACCCTCACAGCAAAGAAGACTTTCCTCCTGTTCAGGTGGAACCTCCTGGGCTCCAGTTTGTTCCTGTTGCCCCTCGTCCTAAGTCTTACATCATTTGTCTGCCATACAATCTTGCACTTACCTGTTTTCCTAAGCATATCTCCTCACTATACTGGAAAACAACCCCCAGACCTCTACTGAAGGAGTCAGGTATTTGCATTACTAAGTTGCAGCCACTACGTGACACGTGAGAGAGTCAGACATGTGCCATTCTGCCTAGCCTGGCATGAGTGGGAAGACAAGTGTGATGCTGATTTTACTGCTGCTTGTGTCTACCATGCAAAATTATAAAAAGCAAAATGGCAACGTGTGTTAATCTGGAGTTAGGTGGCATTGATTAGCTTAGTGATGCCATTCTTACTGCTGCTGGGCCAAGTGGGAGAGAGGTGGAGCTGGAAACTGAAGGTCCCTCTTCCCTGCGTTCAGGAAGGGGATGTTGAGTGTTCTCTGCCCACAGTAATGCTGTAAAGAGCTAGAGGTCACAAATCTCATTGGCAATCTCACTGCCCTTGTTTCCCTGCAATTCATAGAAAGGTGTCTGGTTTTATTAGCCAGGTCTAGTAATGGTGCCAACATCTCAACTCACCCTGGGACTCAGGATGGGGTTGAAGCCTTAAGCTTCCTTAAGTTAGCTGGTCCTCTCTGGAAAGCTCCTGGACAAATACAGGTCCCCTAAAAGGCAATTCCCCCTTGACTGGACTCGCCCCTGGGTAAAGTGCCCGCCCTTTGCAGTGCAGCGTAAACCAGTAAATGTGTGTGTGCAGCATTCCTCGTGCTCTACCTTGGACATAGTAGCTTAACTAAATGAAACCATAAAAGCTTTAAATCTTGCAGAGTTCTACTTTAACATCATGCAACATTTGGCATTATTTAAGCAGGTATATGTTAATCTCCGGTTACTTATGCAGTTATGATTAATTAGGATTCAAAACTGGATATCAAACTGTACCTGCACCATGGCTGTGCACAATCCAAAGATTCCCACTGCTAGTAAGTTTTCCTGGAGCCATATTTTCACTGTGTCATAGCAAGGCTGGAAAAAAAACAACCCAGAATATTGTATTAGCTGTAAACACCCAGCTCTAACCCCCTGGGAAGACACAGACAGCAAAGAGCCAGCTCAGACTAAGCTTGGGGGGAGCCTGGATTCTCATTTCAGTGTTGGAACAGCTACTGTGTGTTTCTGGGGGGGGGGGGTTGGGGGGGGAGGGTGTGAGTGGAGCTTCCACATGGACTGTAACAACACACACACACACAAAGTACAGCTCCAAAATGCTGCACGAGCTCTGCTCTGGAAAAATTGGACCAGTAACTAGAAATAATCAAGCACAGGATTTGGGTCCTCTTTGCCCTCTAAAAAAACCAACTCAAAGCAGTTAGAAGGGCAGAATGAGCCCTTCATTTTCTCCATGTTTCAGGGAAACAACTGTTTATTATAATATATATGTATATCAAACCCAAAGGTTCCAGTGAGAGCTCCTCAGCAGCCACTCCTGCTGTGTGAGGGCCCATTTCAGACCATTTTCCATCATTTCAAATTGCAGTATTATTTTCTCTCTGCTTTAAACTTGGCTGTGGCTGTAACCTCATGCTCCTGGCCCAGTTTTGAGGAAGGTGGAATTGGCCCAAATGAAACCTTGCTTTAAATAACGTGCAAATAACAAATAATGTCTGTAAGACAACCTTGTGTAAAACCTGTGCCCTCTGTCTCGTTAATGTACATGGCCAAAAATCGGGCAGCCTTCAGCGAGAGGCTTTCCCAGCTGTACAGAGGCACAATGCCCAGCAGAAGCCATGGTGTTAACCTCCACTGATCTTCCTGGTACCTCAAATAAAATAGAAGAACTTCTTTTAACTCCTTAAATTCAAAGTCTGACTTGGAGCTACTTGAGTGGTAGAAGGGAGCCCTGTTTGGTTGTCACTCGGCCCCTGCCAGTGCTAATCCACATGTACGAAATCTCACTAGGACGTGGCCAGGAGAGCTTTATTCACCCTCACAAACCCTCAGAACCAGCAAAACTTCCTTATAACACCACTTCGTCGCATGGCCTTAGTCCACACCCCTCCTGGGTCACTGCTCTACCTGTAATTAGCACAAGGAATTGCTGAGCCAAATTCAGAGAAGAATTTAGGCTCTGACTACCTGCTCTGGAAGGATCTTGCTGAGGACATTGTAGGGGAATTACCCCATGGAGTTTTGAGGTTGATTACAGGCAAGTGCAGAAACTCGTTGCAAAATACCTGCTGCTGGCATGGCCGTGGAACACCTCCTGCTCTCCAAGGCAGCCCCTGACTGAGGGTTCCTGGCCAGGCTCTCACATCCTCTTGCCTCACACCTGCCTGGGCCACGATAAGCTCTGGTCGCTGCTCCGGGGCTTGTGCCATGTGCGTGAATGAGCCCCTTGCCTTCAGCTCTACCTGCTGCCAGTAGGTGGGACATTAAAAAGGACAATCCTGTTCCTTCCTGGCTAGACTGTGCTCCAGGTCAGTGTTGGAAGGCACCTGGCTGCAGTGTGAAACAACAGCTTATTGCCCCTGGAACGCCTTCAGCTCATAAAAATAATCACATTGGTTGTTACCTTGGAAGTCAAAAACCACAGCTCAATGTGAGCCTACTGAAGTCACCTGCTTACAAATGACTAAGGGTACAAGACATCTTGTCACCTGCCCAGCCCTGCCAGCTCCTTGCTGCCCACCCTGAGCCTGGGCTGCCAGGCAGCTGCTGTGCGACTCACCGCTTTCCACCAGGTCCCTGGGGAATGGAGGCCACAGTTCTCACTGAATTCTAAGCAGCAGGAGTCGGGCACCCGGGTTGTATTGTACACTTCAAACCAGTCCGTGTAGTTGGAGACTCCACAGCATCTGAACTGGAGAGAGAAGAAGCGAGACCATAGCGTGAGTACGATCTGTCACCGGTGTCCACTTGCTCTGACTTCTGCCTCCTGCAGCTGGACGTTCAGGGCATTTCAGTTACACCAGGAGAGGCTTGACATTTTGAAGACATACAGTATTTCCTCAGCTTTACCCAAATAGACACCCCTCCCCCCCTAGTTTAAATATGGTCTTGTATGTAGCCGATGTTGCTACAAGCAGCAAAGACACCTCTTTGCAGCGGCAGGGCACTGCAGGAGCTGAACCAGGACAACCCCAGCCAAGCACCATGGTTAAGTGTCGATGTGACTGAGCAGGACTATAACAATGGTAACAATCGTTTGCAGCTTGCTGTCAGGAAAAAAATATAAGATACAGAGACAGCACCAGGGAAATGAAGATACTGGAACGTCTACGGCACACGACTTTTGAGACCGTGACTGAAGCTAACAAGGCAAATTTCTCTCTGTGCTATTAATGACTGATCATCTTTGGAATTCTTTGTCAGGTATTTCCTCCTCTTCTCTCTTGGGTGCAGCTCCTTAATGTCATCCTCTGATGATGCTAAATAGTGGTGCCTGCATTAAGTGTACAGAGACTGCCTCAGTGCTAAACTGGGAGGTTTGTCTGGCTTTGGCAGTGGGATGACAGAATCAGGAGATGTATAGTGGAGACGTACAGTACAGGGACTGCCTCTGTGACCACCTTCCCCTCTGGGAACTGGTGTGTTCCTGTGACACAAACCAAGCTCAGACTCATTACCACAGAGCTGCAGACACTGCCTGTCCCTCCCACGCTAACACAGACGTATGGCTTTGTTGGTATTTAGCCACTCCACCACGACAGACAGGACAACGCTGGGCTGCAGAGCTGCTCCCTGCTATTGGCAGCACCTCACACTTCAAGGCTATGCCAGCCACCTACTTAGCCACAAAATGACTTGCCAAGAGCTTATTCTTTAAATACGATTTTACATAAGCCTATAGAGTATTTTACACATCCCTACAGAGACCATTCCTCTTGTTTCTGACAGACTCCTCATCACGCTGACATCTGCACCACCAGGACCAAGGACCTCATTCAGGTCCTGAGGTTTACACTGGCCTGAGGAAGAGTTTTCCCTATGCATAGATATATATATAATACAGTTGAAGGGGTGGTGGGCACAGAAGGTTGAGTGTTTGGCTCTTGCTGCACACACCAGATCTCCCACTGCAGACCAATAGAGGGCAGGGGTGCCACGCGTTGCCTCACACATCAGATGATGCTCTCGCAGAGCACAGTCCGAGACAGGCGTTCTGCTGCTCACAGGAATGGGGGTTTTTTCTGCCAAGCAAAAGTCAGAAGTCTTTCCTGGAGTCACATCTATCCCCCTCGAGGTTCTACTCAGAATTCTAACTTGGTCCGTGGCAAAAGTCAATCCTGAGCTTGTTTGGTCTGTGAGTTTACAGGCTTCATTTTCTACAAACTGAACTGAAACTCAAAACCAGAGTTTGTGGCTTTCTCTTTATTCCTCTCCGTACACCGGGCAGGAGCTCTGTGTGTAATAGGTCCCCAAAGCGGACAGGAGTGGAGGGGAACACAAGGCACGTGAGGAAAGCTGGTTTATCTGGCAATCTAACAAGAAGGTCTTGCAGGCTGTCATTGTTAAGAGTCAGGAGGCAGCTCTTTGAGAGACAGTGAGAAGTGACAGCTTGTAAACAGCAAGCCTTGAAAATGCGGCTCATCTGTGATGTAGCGAGCGCAGCAGTAAGAGCTGAGGCATTTGAGTGATGTTCTGGCCAAACACAAGTGACACAAGTTTGCATAAATAGGGACTAGACCCCTTCTCCCCGCGATGCTGCGTGGCTGAGGGTGTCCAAGTCTGACAGCCCGAGGAGGTGGATGAAGTGCAGGTAGTGTCAGGCTCTCTAACAGGTTGAGGGCAGCTCTTCCTATGGTGCCTGTGAAGCGGAAGGTGGCAAGGCCACCACTTAGGGTTGGTACTCCAAGGAGTGAAGGGGACAAAGGGCTAAGAAAAGCTTGAGGGTGAAGAAGAATGAAGGAGAATGAGGATCAATAGTCTTAGGACTGGAAGAAATAACATTAGGAACTAGAACTGGAAGAGATGTCACGTCTTAGAAATACAAAGGACAAATGATGGAATTAAGCAGTGGATGATGCAGAGTCCTAAAGGAGAGGAGGTGGTGAACACAGAGGAGTACTAACACTGCAGAGAGCACACGAGCAAGCAAGTGAGCAGTGTTCAGTGAGGACCAAGTCTGGTGAGTGACATCTCCAGAGAGCAGAGGGACTGACCCATGGCAGTAGGTCAAAGAGGCAAGAACAAGGAAACAAGCAGCAGTGGGACTGAATGGGTCACCAGTATGGATTCAGCAGAGGGGTCCAGCTAGAAGCCCAGAAGACAGACAAGCTGAGAGCTCCGTAAATTCACAGAGGCTTCATTATGGAGGCCCAAGTAGAGAAGAGAGATTGTAGGAGTGATTTTGGATCATGTGATAAGCAACTGATTTATCCTGTGTGTATGAAGCTGAATGAGAAGTAGCCAGATTCTTAAGGTAGAAGAAAGGGGAATATTGAGGATAAAGAGCAAAATAAGAGGATTGCTTGAGAGTCCTCTTAGTTTTGACAGCAATGTTCTCTTTAAAATGTATGTGGTTTCTCAGCAAGGATAGTTGGAGACAGTCCTGCAGTTGGAGGATGGAGAAAGCTCAGGTCACCTGAAAGCTAATTTCTGTCACCAGCACTTTGTCGTAGCCAGTTCTACCAGACCTCATGTCCTTCTACAAAGGCCAACACCACAAGACTGGAGCAATTGCAGACTTGACTCTTGCTACAGCCACATTCATTTTTTGGTCACATTTTATAGTCCTGCCCTGTTTCCTTCACTAGTTAAGTGATAAAATTGGACAAAGTTGCCTAATTGATTACTTCTGTTCCTCGTTTTGACAGGGAATAATACACTTACGCTTTCTAGAAACAATTACAAAGTAATTGTTCATTTTGGGGTCCTCGGACTAACGTTAAAAGGGGACAATCTGTTAAAAACAGCAGCTGCTGCCTTGACTAGCTGGGACTTGCATAGAATCATTCAGTGGTTTTGAGCTGCAAGGGACCTTTCAAGCTCATCTAGTCCAACCCCCCTTCACTGAGCAGGGACATCTGCAACTAGAGCAGGTGCTCAGAGCCCCAGCCAACCTCACCTGCAATGGTTTCAGGGATGGGGCAGCAACCACCTCTCTGGGCAACCTGGGCCAAGGTCTCACCACCCTCAATGTAAAAAAATTCTTCCTTCTCTCCAGTCCAAATCTGCCTCTTTTAGTTTCAAACCATCACCCCTTGTCCTGTCCCAACAGGTCCTGCTCAAAAGTCTGTCCCCATCTTTCTGACAGGCCCCTTTAAGCACTGAAAGGCCACAAGAAGGTCTCCCTGGAGTCTTCTCCAGGCTGAACAACCCCCACTCTCCCAGCCTGTCCTTATTAGCAGAAGGGTTCCAGTTCCAGATGATTTTTGTGACCTCCTCTGGGACCCCCTCCAACAGGCCTGTGTCTTTCTTATGCTGAGGACTCTGGAGCTGGACACAGGATGTGGCAGAGCCACCTCCAGAGCCATTTTGTGGCCAGTGCTTCTCCCCATACCACAGGAAGGAACCTGCAGGAACCCAAGCGTGCAAGAACCAGACTGTTCAGGACAGTGCCTGGCTTCCTTGGCCAGGAGACAGCTCCTGATTAGTGATGAGCACCTCTCAGCATCAAGAGTCACAAAGCCTTTGTTACATCCCTTCCACTTGTGTCCAGCTTTGGGACATGACATTGGGGTAGGTCAGATACAGCTAAAATCCTGTGGGACCCCCGGGCTGCACACAGCATGAAGGCTGGTGGTGGCTGCTCTAGGACAGATGGTTTCAGGACAAACCCCAGCCTTTGTGCTGGGACAACCTCCCTTACCATCGGACTTTGAGAGCAGCTGGGGCACCTCTATGCCCTTTGCAGGATGTGGGTGGCCCAGCAGCATGGGGAAGGTGGAGCAGGGCTTGGGGAAAAGGGATTCAAGAGACAGGCATCCACGAGCTCTTTCCAAAAGCACTTTTCAGGGGGTGCTTTTTCTCTACTGGAAAGTTCAGAGGATGGACAGAAGGACTTATGGGGACAGGGATCTGGCCCAAGCATGATCCCTGCCACCTCCATGGCTCCTGCCCTGCCTCAGAGCACCCCAGAGCACTCACTCCAAAACCCTGCCGCCATCCGTCAGAGGCTGAGCGAGGCTGAGCCACGTGGTCCTGAGTCCCCTGCAATGAATGTGACAGGGTTGAGAGGGACTCAGGTCTCCCCATGGCCACAGCCTCACCACCTTGCCTTGCTCTGCAGCAGTGCCAGAGGCTTGCTGTATCTGGGGGAAAGGCCACAGAGCACCTCCACAGCAGTGATCACCACCTCCATGAGCGCTGGGAGTCACAGCAATTCACCGCGTCTCTTGGGACACACTTGTCTGGGTGTCACAAGTCCTGCTCCCTCCCGGTGGTAAGGCCAGGTGTGATTTTGAGCCTGTAGCACGTGCCCAGGACACAGCCCCAACACAGCAGCAGAGCAGTAGGAGTGTGCGGGAGCATGGCAACAGCAAGCTGGCAGCTATGCCAGGGGCCCCGCGCTGCACCCTGGGCCAAGGGACACAGTGCAGGAGGAGCTGCAGCCCTTGCAGTGGCAGAGGACGGCGGCAGCGAGCGCAGCCGCCTGCTTTTGTCACAGTTTCCTTTGTCCCAGGCACGTGGCACTCGGCGCAGGGAGCCGCAGCCATCCAGAAAGCAGAGATGGGGACGGGTGAGCCGAAGGGGAGGCCAAGCCCCAGCTTGGCTACCAGAAGGGTTTTCCATCTGTGGTGGTGAGGGGCCGTGTTGCGTGACTGTACTTCTGCCCTGCCTCATACAGCACAGGCAGGTGGAACTGGCTGTAACAGCCAGCTACAGCCCGCGGTGGCTCCTGCTTCCTTATCACGCCGGGCAGGCAGCTGCAGAGCTGATGCCAGTTGGAACCACAGAGCTGCGGGACAGTGTAGAGTCCCCAGTGTCTCACACAGCCCTGCCACCAGCAGCCACGCAGCGGGGCCAGCCTCCCCAGGGCTAAACATCTCCATGCTTCCCAGCAAGGCGGCCAGGTGCCCGCCATCCCAACAGACCTCACCAGACCTCACCAGCTCCCCTCCCAGGGCCGGGCTGCCCTGAGCAGCTCTCCCTCAGCATGGGGTTTCACAGGCACCAGCAAACCCCACGCCCAAAGAAAGTCTCTGCATTGCCCATGGCTTTTTAGGGAGAAGGAGGACAGAGGTCCGATGCCAGTGGCATTTGGCGGTGCCCCCAGCAGGTGCAGACCTGGCCAGAGCAGCGAGGGACCCGCGCCGGGCTGGAAGGGGAAGCATCTGTTTCACAGCACCACGAGGTTTCCTAAATAGGTCACTGCTTTTTTATAGTCTCTGGGATCTAGAAAAACCAGTTGTTCTGGACAACCTGTGGACCTGCCAGCATCGTCTCAGCAGTGGCACCCCAGGCGCTCGCCAGTGTCCCCTCCAGGTCCTCACAGGGGGGAATTTGTCTCTCCAGCAGTGCTCGGTATCAGCTGGGACAGTGACTGGGGAGCTCACAGCCCCTCGAGCAGTACCAAGGTGTCCTGCTCTTTGCCGGGGTGACCTCTCCCTGGCCATGCCCAATGTGGAGGGTGCAGGGGGTAGGTTCCCCCAGCCCTGCTCCTGGCCTGGAGTGGCTGCCAGCTCTGGGCTTTTCCCCGGCACTGTTTTCAAACAGAGTTTTCCCTTTGCGAGGGGAGCCGGGGGG
>WUAM01000167.1:1516773-1531405 GCA_024336885.1 Actenoides hombroni | reverse complement strand
GTCTGTCCCCATCTTTCTGACAGGCCCCTTGAAGAACTGAAAGGCCACCAGAAGGTCTCCCTGGAGCCTTCTCTTCTTCAGGCTGAACACCCCCAACTCTCTCAGCCTGGCCTCCCAGCAGAGGGGTTCCAGCCCCAAGATTATCTTTGTGGCCTCCTCTGGACCCGCTCCAACCTTGACTTGGACACCTCGGTTCACCTGACTCTGGGGCTGCAGCTGTGAAGGACCACACGTGGTTAGATGCAATTGTGCCAGTGCACATGACCAAGTGAGGGTACTTATGGTATAAGGTGGCAATCGGGCAGCAGATCTGGGGACACCTCTACAGTATTTGGCAGAGTTGCTCAAACAAGCAGAAGCTTCTCAAAGGCCTCTGAGTATCTAAGCTCCTGCTGCTGCCCTTTCTCCTCCATCGCTGTAAAAAGCGGTCAATAACAGTTTTACTCTAAAATCCTGTTTAGTGGGTGGTCTGGATTGCTCCAGCAGTAATCCTAAAGCAGGGTTTGATCTGACAGAATCAAGGACCGGGGGAGAGGGAGAAGGGTGAAATGTTGTTCTCAGTTACGGTGGCCTGGATGGCCACGAAAGCCATCACACAGTGGTGCAAGGGAGCTGGATTTGCTGGCGTTAGCGAAGCTAATGCGCTTTCCGCGTGCCTCTCAAATTACTGCCTGGTTAGTGGAAAGGAGAAGTGTTCAAATATTGATCACAAGGACGCTGGGGATGAAGCAACGTTTTAAAAATTAATGCCTCTTTCTCCTTTCCTAATGATGCCCACCTCTGACTGTAACCTGGCTGGTAAGGAGAGTGTAAGGAGGTTCTCCATCCTACACCTTGAGGATTTCAGTCACGTTTCAAATCACTTTGTGAAGCTTTCCCCGTCTTCAGTCACAACTCACAAAAGTCACCTGCTTGTGTTCCCGAACCTTTTAAGGTTTGAAACGCTACTGAGAAAGGCTGGGAGTTTGGTTAGCTGAAGGTATTAAAAAGAAATCAATAAAATGTTCTAATTTGAAAGAGCTCCCTTGACCTGGAGGCTTAATACGACTGCAAAATGAGGCTGGTGCTTTTCCTCTCACACGGGTGGTACGAATGCAGCTCAACCCAACTCCTGGATCAGAAACCTGAGCAGATCGGTCACAGACCAGAACGGGAACTTTCTACTTAAAGACAGTCCTGATGGACCCTGTTTTCCGTTGCTCCCATTCACTTAGGAATTGCGTGCTTCTGTTGAAAAGAGGAAGACCATTTTTCAAGGCACAACGGCTTCAGAGGAGAAATTCCCCCCCGAATGCTCAGGCCTTTCACAGCTGAAGAGGAAACACAGCAATCTCCACTCACAAGTGACCCGTGTGCACACTGGGTATCCACACTCCCAGCCAAAACTCCCTCTGGTTTGTGGTCGGCCAGCCCCACAGAACCCAAATGCCATCTAAATGTGGCTCTGGGAAAACCTCCCCACCTATCTTTAAGGAAAAGTTGCCATACACGGCCGTACTTAGTGAGCTCAGGGTGGGGACAGTCCCCATCTAAGCTAACAGGAGAAGTGAAAACTCTGTCAGAGCTCAGATCCCTGATGGCTGAGCCTACTACTTTAACCACCACGGTGTCATCCTTCTGCTCAAGCTCTGAAAAACACTTTTGCACAGAAAGGAGTGTGAATGCAGAGAGGACAGACTCACGCAATGAGTCCTCTCTTACTGAGAAGGACTCATCAAGATTTCTGTTACTGTCTTTCTTATGTTGTGCTTTTTTCTGAGGCTGCCTTTTTCCATCCCCATACAAACATGGCCCGTAGCTCAACTGATGACGGGTGTCTGCTGGTCCCATTAGAGAAGGTGGTGCTGAGACATGGTCCTCGGTGGCAACGTGGTTGGGTCTAACACGGGGGGAGAGTTGGCAGCTGTCTCTTAGGAGCCAGAACGCAACCAGCAAGCCTGGGATGGGATTTTCCTTTCAGGAAGGCCCTTCTATTGCCCTAATCCTCCTATCGGTGATTACACTCCGCTGACGAGGGATGTTTAAGTGATAACAATTATTACCCAACACAAAAACATAATCCTTGGCATTCACGGAGCACTATCCGACTGCGGAATGTTTTCCATAATTAGCCATGCTGGGATTGCCTTCCCAGCACCACCTCAACCGCCCGCTCCTAAAGACACGTGAAAACCAATTATGCAGAGAGGTCAAAACGGATCTGTGGCAGCTCTTTGCTTTTCTCCTCAGCTCCCAGCCCGGGGAGCGTGGAGACCTTAACGCTACGGTACCGTCAAGAAAGCGCACGGCAATTTCATCGCTGGCATGTTAGAAGGGGATGTAACGTGACTGCACAGGGCTGGCGAGATGGCACTTTCCTATTATCTTCTGGGCTCCTAAAACCTGGCTAACATTAGTTCCACCCAACATTTATAAGGCACTCTTCAAACCGTAAGAGTTTTCCAGGCCAAAGGCATCGTTAAGAGAACCGAGGATCACTGGAGCACCGCACAGACCGCAGACTATTGAGTCCTGCCTCAAGCCCACACTCGTCACTGAACAAAGCCATTTCTTTTGGCTGAAAACTTGACTTCAGAGAAAAATCACCCACCATCCTGCTCTACAATGGTACCTTGCCATCAGATCTTGAGTTTTTAGCTCCTGGATCAAGAGCCCTTTTCTTTCAAAACCCTTTTTCCCTTCCTGCTCTCTTGTTAAGGACTTCACTCACGTCACTAATTCACCTTTTCCTGGCTATATAAAGCTTTTAAAATTTCTCACTATAATGTAAATTTCCCAAATTCTCATTATTCTTTTTCATCTTTGCCGAATCCAATCCAGCTTGGGAACACCTTGATAAAACATGATGAGGTGAACTAGACGCAGTGGATATCGTTACACATCCTTTACAGAAAGGGGAGCAGAAACATGTGGTTTATGTCCCGTAAGTCCTCCAAACAATGCTTTTCCCACTACCTTTGCTATATGTTTTTATTAGTTCTTGGGGTGTCACTGAAACCAGATGAATATTTACTGCAAACACCTTAATACTGGGAATTTTTACTACGTTTTTACTAAGCAGAGTTAAGTTGGCAGAAAAAACTTGTGATGGTGTTTGATATAAGTAATGATATTAAAAATCATTACCTATATTTCACACAGCTTACTCTTGGATGAGCACCACAGGGCATATTTCTCCTGCCAGTAATCGATGCCTTCTCTTATTTGATCATAGTATTGGGACAGAAAAATATTAACACTATTGCAAGATGCTGAGGCCTTTTAAAGGTATCAGGAAGAACCTTCCATAGGCTGCAGGTCTGGAAAGCTGGCTCGTGTGTTTGCCAGACCCGAGCTGTTTGTCTTTCACACACAGCACTGTGGCTGTCAACCTACTGAGCTCAAGGCAGACAGCTCCAAAGATGCACGTGGACTTTGGCCAACCAGCTCTTTTGTTCTGTTAGTGACCCCAAACCTCTTAATTTCTCAGACCTTTTCTTAGCAGCCTGCTGCTCCTGTTATCTTGAATGGTACAGAAGACTGTACATGAACCCTGACGCTACCAGACAGAAAGATGTTCAGGATTTCAGCCCAAATGGCAGTAGAAGAAGAAAAGGCTGAATGAGCAGGTATATTGTATCAGAATGTGGTAGGTAGCCCATCCATCAGCTCAATTAGTTCATATAACCTTGGAAGCATTGGGAGGGGTTATCATCTTTGCTTGATTTAAGACAGCAGAGGGAAGGCTGATGCCTCCTCTGTACCACACTAGTGCCTCTGAAGGAGAATTTGAGAAAGCTAGGCAAGATGTTTTGAGTGAAGTCAAGGCAGGAAAAACGCTTCTTCCTAAAGCAGAAGAAAAGTTGGGGCAGTTCTCTTCATTCAAGAAGTAGAGAAAATCAAATCAGAAAGATCACCCCCAAGAGAACCGACTGAGCTGAATATGAAAAGAGAAGGACAGAGCTAATAAACCTGAACTGTCAGCGATGGTGGTTCCTCAGCAAGCCAGACAAGGACAAAAGGAGGAAGCCAGCTATAGTGTTCACCAGTCCTTATGGGCCAAACACTGGCAGAGCGCTGTCAGAGAACCAGAAAGATGTGACAGCAGTGGCCACACAGCAAAAAGCATTCCCAGCCCATCTGTGATGGAGGATGGTTGAATTCTGCTGGGAAAAACATCTTTCCATTTTTACTACACTGGTGGAAACCAACAATAGCAACAAAAGGAGACAGGACAGAAATGAAAGGGGGGTGAAATGGTTCTTTGTTATTGTGTTATTGCTCTTCATTCCAGCCTAGACTGTCCCTTTGACTTTAAAGAGAAGATGCTGCTTGTTTCCATCTGGGCATCTCCTTCACTCCCCATGCAGCACAGAACTGTATGATATTTAGGTGTCAACACAATGTAAATTTTTAAAAGAAATAAGCCATCCTGGTCGAAGGAGAAAGAAATGAAAATGACCACTTGTTACAAAAAGCAGGGATTTTAGTTGCTAATGTGCTGACTGGGTGGGAGGAAGGGATTGGCTTGGGATCTGGAGGTTTAATTAGGTTCACACCCAGAACATGCTGTTATAGAACCCAGAGAGCAAAGAGGAAGACAAAGAACCCAAAGCTCAGACTTACATCTGTTTGAATGATACTCCACGCATTCGTGAGGCCAATATTTCCATCTGTCCCGTACAAATGAAGCCCTTTCTTCAGATCCCGCTGAGCATACTTGTCAATCTAAAAAACAACAACAAAAGACACAAAACTCAAAAACCTGCCGAGTACCACGTTTCAGCATCACGCAGAACCCCAGGAGCACGGAGATGTGGGACACCAGTCCTATACTGAAATGAATAAAAAGTTAACAAATGTTTCCTAAAGCCTTTCTCCAACGGAGATGGTATCTATTAAAGTACATGAGGAGTTCCTGTTCCATGTTAATGTTCCCATTTTTCACTGCAGACCTCCAGAACATCTCTTCCCTTCTTACTTAACCACCAAAGTACTATGGAGAGACCAGATTCAGTTTAATCACTTCTTTTTTTGGAAATGAGGCTGATACATCCATCTACCTATAGCGGTTCCGTTTAGCTTAATGTCTTTAATTGTGACCATGTGCCCCTCAGCATCTTCCATGTGCTTCCTAGGAGATCAACAGTGGCATTAACATCCTACTGATGCTCTGAATTGTGTGCATTACATCAGCCAGGGTACCCCACTTCTTTCAGCAGGATGTGAATGTACTATCCAAAATTCAGAACAGGATTTAGGAATTTAGTTACTGAACGAAGCTCTTCTTAAATCAGCACATTTTTGTTGATTCAATGGAAGTATGAAGTTTTGCTTTAGAGGCTTTGGCACTGGAAGGTGGTGCTTTCTTGCTGAGTCTCTGCTGGTAAAGTAGCTGGTTGTTGGATCCACTGGTCACAACCAGGTAGTATCCAAAATGATTGCAAGTGCCTCTCTCCCAGTCTAACCAAGCACATGTATTGCTACAAAATCAAGCAAACACAAAAAAGGGAGTAAAAAAAAAAAGAATATTCACAGCATAACCTGGTTTTTCTGTTGTAAATGAAAAGCACTGAATAGCGACGCTCAAATACACCCGTCCATTCCCCCCACTCCTCCCCTGGGTGCTGGTCCATGTTGTGGTCTCTTCTACAGCAAGAAGAGTGAGCAGAGCTCACCATTTTCAGTTCTGTCCCATTTTCTTCTCCATCGATCTGCTCTAAATCTGACTGCGAAATACAGCATCGCTACCTACAGCTGCAACAGTCCAAAAGAAAACCAAACTTCACAACTTGCTCCGTGGGGACGGTCTAAGTTAATACCCACTCCCTTCCACACTGGACAACAGACAGACACGGTGTGTTCTCTAGCGACTGTCCCTCTGACTCTGGTCATTCCAGCTGAGGGGGGGTCTAAAATGAAGCAACCAATGCTAACTTTGAGTTAACAGAGGGAAGAAAGGTGCTTCTACCATAGACTTTGTTTTTCCTTCTGCTTGGTTAAGTCAGAATTGTTTTGATTTGCTCCTAGAAAAAAAATAATTTAAAAATAGCAGATGTAAAGCATCTTCTACAGTGTCGAAGAGGAATTTCCAACCCACTACCTTCTAATTATTATGGGGTAAATATAAAGTCACTCAACAATGAGACTCCATGAAAAACTATGACCTCAAAAGTTTGTCATGTCCAAGAAATCTCTGCTGTCCGTTCGAAGGGTTGTGCTCGGTCTCTCCAGATCTTTTGTTCCCTTCCCAAAAGTTTACTACCATCAGGCTGAGCCACTAATAACACAGCTTTGGGGCAGCACAAGAAAGATGCATGACTTAATCTCAGCACCTTAGCTATCGTGCAAGCACCTTCTTGGGGATGCCTGCCTTCAACAGTGGGTGCTGTGCTGCCTCTGTAATTATCACGTAAGCTGCTTTTGGCTTTACACAGAGATTATATACAGTCATTGCTACATTAATGAGAGGAGAAAGCCAAAGCTGAAAGCTATCATTAAGTTTGGAATTAGTTGAGAAAATTACGGACAATAAATGATAAACTTAGACAGGTAGGGGATTCCTAGCATTCATTTAAGAATTAGGCAGAACTGGGTTTCAGCTCTTAATTTATCCTCAGCTCCCTGGGTCTCAACTGGACCCGCTGTGGTCTCAAGCAGAGCCAGCAATGAGGATGGAAGGGCATAGCTGTGGCTGAGAGAGGCTCTGAGATTTAGTCAGTGTCCTACAGAGGCAGTGAGGTAAATTAATTGTTGAAAAACTAATTCTTATTCAGAAAGGGACAGAAGTGAACAGGAACAGTATAGCTGAGGGTGGGTGGGGACAGAAGACTAGCTAGCAGATCTGTTGCCTTCAAGACAAAAGAGAAAGGTCTATTTAGAATATTATTTTATCATACCAAAGATCTGCCCTGTAAAGTGAGAGCGAGCTCTGCATCAGCTCACAGTTCATACGACCACTGATCTGGAACAAGGGAGATAAGGTCAAATGGAATAGCGATGCTTATCTGAAAGGCAAATGCCATGCTACCAAAAGGATGCAAAATGCAAAGTTTGCATTTCCTTGCTCAAATTTTACTTTGCAAACCAATGCAGTGGCTCAGGGTGACAGTCCCTTTGACCAGGGTTTTTATGCTGCCCTTGTTAATGCAATCTTCATGTCCTGTTATTATAATAATAATTTAATAACAATTTAATAACCAAAGATCAACATTTCTAAAGTACTTTGAGATCAGGAAGAACATTTTGTTAGTCCATGTGTGCTTTAATATGGTCTCACGAGGTTGCCTCACTAAGCAGTCCCACTCTTCCTTTGACCTAAAGAAGACTTACCAGCAAGCAAGTTGCTGGGGCAAAATGAAAGCAAGCTTCTCTTCCTCATAAAATTACACTTTTCCCTACACAGAAAGCCCAAGATCTTTGTACTGGGAACAAAACTGGCACCAGATTTCCATATTTCAGACAAAGAGCAGAGCATTACTCAAAAAAAAACCCCAGGCATGACGTGACCAGGTCTCTCACTGCTATTTCAAAAAGCCTCAACATCAAGTCATGCACATTGCATGACACATTATTATTTGGATTTTTTAGAAAAAAAAGTGCTTGTTTGAATCCTGCTTGGAAGAAGACATAAGTTTTTTATAATCCCATATCATATGTGTGTCTCATTTCCTTCTCTCTCTCATCTCTATGCAGGTCACAACTTGCAAAGAGGCAAATCCATGCCGTGAAACTTATCTTTGGATTTCCTTACTTTTTAATTTCATGTCCGCTGACAGAATCCTAGCAGGGTGGGAGTTGGAAGGGACCTCTGGAGATCATCTGGTGCCATCCCTCTGTTCCATCCAGCAGGGTCACCCAGAGCAGGGGGCCCAGCATCGCAGAGTCCAGGAGCGTTTGGAATCTCTCCGGAGGAGACTCCACAACCTCTCTGTGCAGCCTGGGCCAGGGCTCTGTTACCATCCATCACATGGGTAGGTATCTGGAACCCTCACATGGTTTTATATATAGATACACTATGAGCTTTGTACTTATTTGAGTGATTGTAAATGTAGGATTCTACATAGTCCTCCTTTACTAAATTTCTAGCTGCTGTTCTAACCAAGTGTGCTGTAGATGCACCGAAGAGCACTAGTCTACGAAGAGCAGCTGATTTAAAACCTCTTTTTCACAGAGCGACTCCTTAAAGCATTCACACTCTTCTGTTTGCAGTCCTACTAAAAGCACACTGACCTCTGCTTGAATAACTTGTGTGTGAGGCTATAAGATTGATATTTTTCTCCCTAATTGAAGCCCTGCTGGAAGCTCTCGTCATATGATGATGGACATAGGACTCCTACTGGCCTTGATCAGAGAGGGGCAAGTAAAACCCAGCACCTATATGTGAAGCATAGCTGGCAAATGCTCCTTCAGGTCATTCTGTTACCTGCCAACCTCAATTTTGTTTCTTCCTCTAAATATTGTTAGAGTAGCAGGAACTTTTCAATCTGCCTTTATACTAATTGTATATTTGATTTAAATTAAACCGCACAGAACACCCCCAGCTGTCTCTTCTGCTTTCCACTTGAGTTTTTCAGCAAATGATCTTTCTGAAAATGAAATGCTGCACCTCGGTGATTCATCACATCTCCTGACAAACGATCCCACCCAGCACTCACCAATCTGTCAGCTTCTCTTGTTTGTCTCTCTGCTACCCGTCCTCAGCCAGGCAAAATGGCTGTAGCAGGGCAGGGACTGTAAGCACCCCACTAAAACCTCTGCAAGTTGAATCTGCTGCCTTCTCCCACGTGCAGGGCAGGCCCTTCCTGAAGCACAGCCCCATCCAGTGAAGGAGCACGATGGAGCATTACAAAAACTCTCAGCAGGCAAACTGTTGCTTTAAATGAGATGCCTATTTTCAGTCATGGGGAACAGCAGAGACTTCCTTACAAGAAAGAGTTTCTGAAAGGTTAGACAGTAAGAACCTTTTCTCAATCGGGAAATGAAGCAGAGAAAAAAAATCTTTTCCTCCTCGGGATTCACTGGTCCAACAGAAGAGAGGTGGAAGCTTCAAGCTGGCACCTCATCCACGGCAATTCCTATGACTTCTGGATTCAGACACGCTGGAGGCTTGCTCGTGCTTACCAGCATTGTCAGATTTCAGTAGTGGTTCTACTGACATAAATATGTCCTATTGCTGACTGTGGTAATCCACTCAAATCCACGACTGCAAGACAACCAGCTTTTAGAGCGAGCCATGAGTGTTACCAGCATTTTATCTAAGGTAACGTCCTGTTCTCACTGCAATGAGCACAAAGGTTTTTCTCGCTGACTTCCATTAGGCCCTAAATTGCCCCTCAAATCTCTCAGTGTATTATTAAAAACTTTCTGAAAACCATCTACCACTCCAAGGTAGACAAGTCATGGGCAGCGAGTTTCAGGCAATGAAGGAAAGTCAGCATTTGAACCAGAGAAAGCTGCAAGAGATGCAGCAGGACTGGAGAGAAACCGCCACAGAGGTGAGGGAAAGTGGCTGGAAGCAGCTGATGTGGTGAGAGAGAACGGGCAGGGATCTATCTGAGCCTCATCTAAACCACGGCTCTGAGAAAACACCCCTTAAAAAACAATCTTACTTAAGCCTGTGTGTAAATTCGGGCCAAATTAAAAAGCGGTTCCTTCTTAATCTGTATTCCCTCGAGACAGCTGCATAAGCTGCAGCAATTTACATGTAAGGCTTGTTTGACTGTCAGCTTTGTCTCCTCATTGCCTCGGAAATCCGGAGCCTCCGAGCAGGATGGTGGCTGGCCGGCTGACAAGCCCAGCTGCAGACACCAGCATCCTTCAAGAGGCCCGAGAGCTGTCAGGCTCCACCTTACCTCCTTGAATAAGACAAGCCAGGAATAACTGAGGCTGAGATAAAAACCGTGTACCAGCAGCAACAACAAAACCCCTGCTCAGCACAGGCACAGACACGCTGAAAGCGCGACATAAACATTCTGTGCCGCAAAAACCCGGCGAGGCTCGTAATTATTTCCATCTCCCTCTTACAGATGGTGGATTGCAGTAGCCTTCTCGGTTCCTGGGGATGGTTTGACAGATCTCTCACTCTCTGTCTAAATGAAAGGCTTTGGAGTTTATCTACTTACTGCTAAGGCATGAAAGGGAAGACAAGTACTGCTCCCAGAGAAGCCCAGTCCTGTATTTTTGCTGCTGCTGAGGAGGTGGAAATGCTTTTGAGCAGAATTTCTTAAAGTTGTATCTGTGCAGAACACGGGTGTTATCGTTATTCACAGACACAAGACTTTGCTTAAACCAAAGCCATACCAATACTGAAGAGACAAAGTCCTTGCACTGTCCCAGCACGCTGAGAGGGAAGGTGGCTTTGCTGTAATCCTCTCTGGAAGAAAGGTCTCTCTTGGGGAGATCCTCATTTACCCCTTTTGACCTTGCTGACAGTGTGAGACATCACTTAGATTCTGGCACAGCCTTTAGGCAAAGGCCAGGCAATGCCAGCAGCACCCCCAGCTTTCTAACCTGCAGGTAAATGGAGACTTTTAATTTCAAGCCTCAATGCTTCCCTACCATATCGAGAACAAAAATTCTACCCGACAAGCCCCCTAAACTGGACAAAGCCACTCAGCAGCATTCCAATATCGGTGAGCTCCTGACCTTGCTGGGGATTGCTGCCCCTGCCTCTCCACCTCTCCGCCAGAACAGGAGAGGCTGGAAGGAAATGACAAAACATCCAATAGTTTCCTGCCGGGCAAAACTTTTAATTTAACACCTTGACAATCATTGCCTACAAATAGCAGGGAGTGGGAAATCGAATGTAAACACAAAGTGCCTCATCTATACAGTCATTTGTGGGAGCCCTCTTGCCTGCTAAGAAGAGATGAGATTGATTGTACCAACAGGTAAGGCTTGTTTGAAATGAGATGTCACCCCTGAAATCTTCCTCGTACCTCCCGCCTATAAATAGAAATTGCATCGGGTTTCATAAGTAAGAGACATTGCTCAGGGTCTGCTGACGTTTGGCAGTTAAGGACAACACACCGATTTCTTGGCAGCATTATCAGCGCCAGGCAGCACCTCCAGGACTTCCTGCCTTGCTCTGCTCTGTGGATTCCCTCTTCCTCGCTCCCTCCCCAAACGTGAAACAACTCCGGGACTTAATAATTTTTGGTAATCGCTTCTTTAAATACAGCAAACCACCTGCTCAGCGCATTCTCTTCTCCTAGCGTGAGTGCAAAAGCCTGTGTCAGGAGGCAAACACTGTACAGCTCTTCCAAAGTGCAACAAGAGAGCTGAAATTCTTCTTGGCCCTAGTGGTGTTTGATACCAAGAGATGCGCTGGCGCTGGCTGTGTGACTTCAAAGGAAAAGAGGAGAATACAGGAACAGAAGATCACAGGAAATGGTCTGGGCGTGGAAAGAAGAATGAGCATTTCTGACACATGCTGGTTTGGGTCAACTGAGGTGAGAGCTTCCCACGTAGTCTTGAAAACTCACCGTTTCTCTTGTGTTTTGTTCTCTATTTGTAAAACAGGAATAACCGGACTCCCCTCGTTCCATAAAATTAGTAATATCATTTGGAGTAGGTGTTTTAGTACCAAAACTAACCCGAGACATGAAGCCCTGCACAGAATCTAGGATGAGGAATGGAGTTAACTGAGCTGAGAGGGTCAGTAACACTCCTGGCACTGAGGGGTAAAACGGACCTTCATCAGAAAGCAAAAGTAAGAACAAGTACATCTTGCACTGGCCTGGAGCAGGCAGCTGTAAGAGAAACTGTAAGAGAAACTGCCTCCCACCATGAGCTCTGACAAGAACAAAGAAGGTGCAATAGTTTTTATAACAAAAAAGCAAATTAGAAAGTCATAGAATCGTTTGGGTCAGAAGGGACCTTTAAAAGTCACCTAATCCAGCCCCCCTGCAGTGAGCAGGGACAAGTCAAAAGACTTGGGGTCTCTCAAACCCGTCTGTCCTGGGTCCATGGTTTGTGCGAACAATTAATTGCAGTTTCAGCCCCTGCCTTCCGCTCACAAGCACCTGCTTGTGCTGACAAGCAGGCATGAAGGCACCTGACGTGGCAGACAGCCGAGGCTGCACGAGAGGAGCCACTAAAACGTTCCCCTCCTATTCATGCTCTTAAACCGCCGATGAATCCCAACAGCAGCTTCAGTGCCGTTTTGTTTGCACCAGATCACAAGTATGACGAGTCTCTAGGCTCTGCAATTCAAAATTGTTCATGCAAGAGCAAACTCCAACCTTTTCAGCAAACTGCACCTGATTTTGTTCGAATGATCCCTTTGAAGTCCAAGGGAGAGACAGGCTTTTTATCAGCGTTCCGTAGGAAGTCAATGTTTAGCTTCCTATAATGTTCAGCCAGCATAAGGAACAAGTCCTTTTCTCTGTGGCCAGAGAGGCTTCTGCCATCTCATCTCTTCTACTGTGCAGCAACAGCTGAATAACTCGTGCACCGGGTCCCCAAGCTTGTTTAAATAAAGTAGATGGAAACACAGACTGGTAGGGGTTGGAAGGGACCTCTGGAGGTCATTTAGTCCAACCCCCCTGCCACAGCCAGGTCACCCAGGGCAGTCCACACAGGAACAGATCCAGGCAGGTTTGGAAAGTCTCTAGAGACTCCACCACCTTTCAGGGCAGCCTGTTCCAGGCTCTGTCACACAGAAAGAAGTTTTTCCAGCTAGGGGTCCTATCCCCTTTCTCCAGCTCTGTATCCCACCACCTGCTGCTCTCAGCAATGCTCCTATCTGCTCACATCAGCCTTGTGTCCCACAGATCTCACAACCCATCCTCTAAGGCCTCCAGCTTTTCCCAGACACGCTCCTGTAGGAGTCATTCCTTTCCTGCATGTTCAAATAAACATGCAGTTTTGCCTTGATCTCTTGTGGCTACAGGACCACATGTGTGCCAGGGTGTAAAGGCTCCTCTGGGCTCTGCACTGAAATCCCACGGACACCGAGGCCAGGCCAGCAGAAAAGGGAAATGCCCATCCTCTCAAAACCTGTGGTTATGTTGAGAGTATTCCCAGGATATCTGTATTCAGCCTCATTGCCTTCTTGTTTGTTTTGTTTTTTATATAAAAAAAAAAAATCACTTTCATTTGTCCTCAACAGCCAGCAGTATAACCTGTTAAGTAAATTGGGAAGGATGCTAATTAACATGACACATGCTGTTGAGCCGCTGTTTGCCAAGCGACATGAAAGGTGGGTTGCATTTGTGCTTCAAGTGCTAAGGACCCGGTATCTCCAGCGATACACACCATAAAAAAAAAAGTTTAAAAAAAAAAAAGTGCAACCCTCCCTTGCCTCCCAGCAGCCACCTAGGGATGCACGTGTCACCAGAGCTTGAGATCCAATTAGCTGCCACAAAGGCGTCGGGCACATCAAAGCTGAGAGAGCTGCCACTTCCCTTCTAGGAACTAATGACCGCTGTGTGATGAGGTATTAAGCAGAACAGTGACGTGGGACACAGACTCCTCTGCAGATGCCGTGAGCTGGGGAAGGGGAACCCAGCAGTCTACTCTCAGAGATGAAGGACTTGGCCACCTGCCCGACGAGCCATTTGCTGCAGCCATCCCACGGGATCGACCTTTGCTTCAATTATTTACAGTACTCATTTACTTAGTTTAAAGGTGAATTGGAGAGCTTTCAAATACAAGAGAGCATTACTAAACAGACCAGGGCAGGGGGGATAGCAAAGGCAAACCATACCCTGTGCTCCCACTGTGGGAAGAGAAGACAAATGAGTCCCACACTCCACATGTGGGCTATCTGCAAATCCATTTATCCAAGTTCATTTCCCCTTAAATTCATGACTTTGGTAGAAAAACAGAAGCCAAAATACCGAATTTGTCCACTGCTGTGCAGTAAATACATGTCTCTACAAGTCAAAACCGTTACACCCTACATCGATCAGAACTCTGGTGGCCCCTGAAGCATGGGGACCATGGGAAAGGCAGATGAGCTTCCCATGGTTGATCACAGGCATTGGCACCTCTTGGTGGCAGAGCTGCTCTGCTCAACACAGCGTTGGCAGCTCCACCCAGGGAAAGCTGAAAAGCAAGGGGGGAGAGGGCTGGTTAAATCATGTCTTCAGGGAAGAAATTCTCCTGATTCCCTAGTGCAAGGGGAATGAATGTCTGCTGATAAGTCACCTTTCTCTATGCTGGAACTGAAAAAAAAACCCACACCAGCCCAGGCCAGCCCACTGAAGGGTTAAAATCTGTTCCCCTGCCTGAAGAAACTTGTCTGGAAAGAGCAATTCTGCGGAAACAGATTGAAGAAGCTGCGTCTTGCCAGATCCAGGGAACGTTAATCCTTAGGGGACAGTGAGATTTGCACACAGCCTGCTTTATTATTCTTAAGATAGGCTTTCTCTGAAATGAACTCATTCTAAATAAATAATGCTGTCAGGAGAACTACCACTGTCCTTGGAGGGAACAGACCAGGAGGCGAAGGCAGGCCCTCCACAGCAAGCTCTACGCCTACTGTGGGGTGATCACAGAACCATGGATTGGTTTGGATTGGAAGGTACCTTTCAAGCTCATCTAGTTCAACCTCCCTTCACCGAGTAGGGACATCTGCAACTACAGCAGGTTGCTCAGAGCCCCAGCCAACCTCACCTGCAATGGTTTCAGGGATGGGGCAGCAACC
>WUAM01000167.1:1381030-1516682 GCA_024336885.1 Actenoides hombroni | reverse complement strand
AAACCATCACCCCTTGTCCTGTCCCAACAGGCCCTGCTCAAAAGTCTGTCCCCATCTTTCTGACAGGCCCCTTGAAGAACTGAAAGGCCACCAGAAGGTCTCCCTGGAGCCTTCTCTTCTCCAGGCTGGACACCCCCAATTCTCTCAGCCTGGCCTCCCAGCAGAGGGGTTCCATCCTCTAACAAGTTGTTGGCACTTGAAACACAAATGCAGTGATCTCTGCTCAGCCTGAAAGTGTGAGAAGTGCAAAATGTACCCCCAGAGAGAGGGCAGCACAAATCATAGACCCAGGGAAGAGACCAGGAGCTTTGGAGGAACATCTGGCCACTTTGCAGAAACTCAGCATGACCATTGGAGAAAAGATTTTGAGAAGACCTACAAGGAAAAGCCAATCACAGCGAAGCAGGCTTTACCTCACATGACTAACACTCTTGGATAAACTCAACAGACAAGGTTAAAAAGCAGCCTAATTGCAGTCTTCAGGTACCTACATGGAGAAGCAATTCTCAACAGTAGACAGCACTTTAATCTACCAGAAAAAGACATAATGAGAGTTAATGGTTAGAAGTTTAAGCTAGACAAATACAAGATAGAAACAAGGCATAATTTTAACTGTGAAGAGAAAAAAAAATAAAAAAAATCAGTAGAACAAATTACTGAGGTGCAGTCAACGATGCCTTTAAATCGAGGCTCAAGAATTTTGCAATGTTATAAATCAGATGTAATTAGTTTGATGACAAGAATACTGATTGAAATGCTACGGACCACAGATGACCTTAACTATTTCATCTGGTCTTAAAATATATAAATCCTTCCAGAAGGCTACAAGGTTTTCCAAGGATAGGGACTTTGTTATTCATGAGAGATTATGTCACCTATCGCCTGGACCTGGACCTTGGCTTCAAATCCATCCTGAAAGACAAGCTGACATAAAACATATCAGTCTATTCAGTACATCCCATCCTGGAGACTCTGGTATTGCTCCTTTTAAACTGGCACTGGTGATTTTGGGGCACAAATTCTCCTCGATCACATCTCAAGTTCTCCGAATGAGCTCCCCATCTGCCAAATGCTCATCTCCTCACCCACGGCAACACTAAGAGTACTGGTCCCAGTATTGCACGGGCTGCTGCCTCTACCGGTGCTTTCATTTTGGCACTGTTGTTTTTCTACCTGCAAACCCATTAACTTTTTTATATTAGTCTGTCACCTGAACTGTGACCATTTCAGAAAACATGACACCGTGATCAGCTGCAGTGCCACTACCTGCCATTCATGACCCAAACCCCAGCAAGAGCTCATGCTCACTCAGATGGGACTGTGACACACTTTCATACTTCAAACCTTCATATAGGCAAACCTGCATCACTAGCAACAAATCTCTTGTGGGATTCACAGATTATTTGGAGCTGGGATCACAATTTTCCTTACATGATCCTATAGGTCTAAAAACAACAGCAGAGGCCCCCAGATATTGCTGTAGTGAAAATAAAATGCACACGCACAGCAGGGCAAAGTGCAAGGTTTTGTGCCTTGTGATGTTTTTTTCAGGTACCAAAAGGCTGCAAGGGGTTTGTAGCAATGCTTATAAATGCTGGAAAAGTCAGTTTTAGCAAGAATGAAAATCTTGAGACCTGCTCTGCTGTTTATTCACTATTCACCATTGATCACAGGGAACTGGTGGAGTCCCCAGCCCTGGAAGGGTTTCACACCTGTGGAGATGTGGTACCAAGGGACATGATTTAGTGGTGACCTGACAGTGCTGGGTTAATGGTTGGACTGATGATCTTAAAGGTGTTTTCCAACCAAAAAGATTCTCTGTTTCTATGATTTTCTTCTAATACATTTTTTTCATTCTTTCAGGGGAATCAAAACATCCTATTTGTCTGGGACTGCACAACCTAAATACTAAACAGCAAAGAGATGAAAAGAACGCTTTTTTGAAAAATCTTTAGATAATAAAACCCCCCAAAGCTCCTAACTAAGTCAGGAGCATTAAAGAAATTGCAAGCTGAGAATAACCCCCTGCACCAGTACAGATTAGCGGTTTAGCTGCTGGAAAGCAGCTCCATGGAGAAGGACCTTGGAGTCCTGGTGGACTCCATGAGCCAGCAATGGGCCCTCATGGCCAACACGCAGACCAGGGTCCTTCAGAGCTCATCTGCACCACCCACAAGATGACTACAGAAAGTGTGGAGATAGAGACTGGATCCCAACTGCTCTGAAACTGCAAAGGCCACATCCCCGTGAACAGATTTCACCGAGAGGTGATGATTTCTTTGCCATCCTCACATCAGTGGCAAGAACTGACTTTCCAGACAAATCCACCCAGAAGCTTCTAAGAGAAGCGCTCGGTCAAGAGTCACAAGAGCCATAAACCTGGAGGCTGAGCTACAAAGAACAGCATCCATCCTGCAAAAGGGAACGTCTCATCACGTAGGACAAACAATTTCTTGATGGATAAATGTGCCACAGACAATCTAATCTTGGAAACAGAGTTGAAACCATGCAAATCAAAAGCAACAGATACTCGGGTTTTTTGCATAAAGCAGCTTTGCAGATGAAAAATGACACCCAGCATACATGGAGTAAATGAGTCCTGGCATCCATAGCTGAGAGGATTGAAACAAGTTTCAATTACTAAACCCACCGCACTCTTCTCTTTCTGCAACATAAACAGGACAACAGAAATGCTGAGACTAATCAGCCAGGGCTGAGTTTCCTCCCACCAAGAGAGTTTATGCAGACACGCGGGAGTGGAAAAAATAAATCACTTAACAGATGAGATAAAAATAGTGAGAAACTGTAAAAGTTGGGTATCTGGTGGATGACTGTTTCATGAAAACTATGTGAGGGCTTAAAAACCCCTCAATTTCTGAAAATAAAACTGTAAATAGTGGAAAAGATGCACCAAAAATTTGATGAAAAAAGGGTTTTTTTGCAGGGTCAATTCAAACAAGAGAGGGGAGAAGAATCTGTATTACCCCTATTCATGCCACTTCTAAACAATGCTTATCGCTCCCTTTTGTTTCTTAGCTGTACTGGAAAGCTTTTCAGTCTAAATCTCTAATATTGTAGCTCTCATCACCCAACAGGAGACCAACAGCGTTTGGAATCATGCCTGACTACCACTCTGGTAGCACACAGCTCAGAGGAAACCACCAAACCTAAATAAAGTCTACAGGCACCATTATTAACACGTTAGAAGTACTCTCCATCCCATCCCATCCCTCCTTTCTGGGGTAGATTCAGAATGAGTTTTGTCTCCTCTTATCTCCTTGGATTTAGGGGAAAAGAGAGAATCAATAACGACGGTTCTGCTCGTTATTTTAGGCAGATTTACAACCATTTCCAAAGTGCATTAAATATTCTGAACTTGGGACAGGAAACTTCTCATTATCTTTTGCAAATCTAATTAACTAAATGAATATGCTCCAAGCAACAGCAAATTCCCTGTGTGCACTTGTGAGTAAAGGGATTCTCTTCCTCATCCAACTGCAAACCAGTGTCAGGTGTTCTCTCCTAGACAGGCAAAGCCAAAAGGGACTGTTTAAAGCTGGATGGAACACTTAGAGTTATGAAAATATTTAAAAAGCACCCCAAAGCAGTGGCTGAAGGCTCAGGGTACCCTTTTTGCCCATAGCAGATGAGCAGTAACAAGGGCACAAGTGAGATTATAAACAGTGAAGTTTTTGCTTTGTAAAATAGTAATTCCTACAGAACCACTCCTGGTTTGACCTGATACATAGGGAGGGAGGAAAAATCAGCACCCTCAAAACTACTTTGGCCCTGGAGATTTTAACTGTCAGAGACAACTTCTTTGAAATCTAATTCATGATTTGCAGGCTTTATTAAGTTTTCTCAAGTAATTTTAAACTCAAATCACCTTGGCAAATCCATCATTTATTGATAGAAACGTTAGGACTCTACTGGATGAAACAAGATAGGAAGGGATGAGGGTGGAAAAATGTGCTCCCTTCTGCCACAAAAGACCATTTGGTCAGATGGATCGAAAAAAAAAAATCAGACGGGAAAAAAAGATTTTCTTTCCCCTCAACCCTGAACGGGCAATTTAAGAAGAGTGTTTGAAGTTGCAGAAATTGTGTTCTAAAATGTGGGTAAGAAGATACAAGTTAAACTCAAGAACAAGTGTAAGTAGTAAGATTTCTCTTTTCTTCTTATTTACAGAGCTATTCTAAGGATGGAGGACAGTGAAACTCCATCCTCTGAAAGAGGAGGGAATAAACAGGAAAATAGAAGGAAAATATAACACAGAACCTCAGGTATTTGTTATAAATTTAATCCTTCACTGTGTTGAATCCCATGATTCTGGCTGAGGACATGTTGAAAACAGTAAAAAACAATGACTTTATTTTGATTTGTAGCTAAAGATTTAGTATCTGGTTAGTCCAAACTTTACCAAGTAGATAGTTTCAAACAAAAAACCATTCCAGTACACTACTCAGAGACCCATTATCTATCCAGAGGTCTGTATCTGTCTGATACTACCAAACCAAAAAATTGCCTTCATGCTTTGTAGACATCTCCCTCCAGTGCAACTTGCCAGCCAGGAAGGAATATATATATATATATTTTATATTCCAGAGAGCAGCTTTATTTACTGTACTCTATTTATCATCCTGTCATTCCCCTTGTCCAGCAATTATGGTTTCTGGCCACCCGTTTTGAACAGATGTGATAAAAATTACACTTCACATACTAAGTGAATTTGATGCAACTCCCAAAGAAAACACAACTCCTAAGGCGGTGGAAAGCACTGCTGTCATGGGAAGTTGGGTGATGCCCAAGCAGAAGTCCCAACATCTTCGGACCCCTGAGGCTGTGCCACAGCCGGAGAGAACACTGTCAAGTTGTAGGTGGCAATGGGATGGGAGCGTGGTGCAATTTGCAAGTTGACTGACACTGCCCACAAGAAAGGGTAAGAAAAAGGAGGATGAAAAAGAACGTCCCCTATGGGGAGTTGCAGCAGCGTGAAAAATCAGGAATATCTGGTGTAACTTAAAAAGAGTGGATAAAGGGGCTGCTGTGGCGGGGAGAAGCTCTCTGACTTCAGTGAGGTTATTTCTGAGTCTGGTCAAACAGAATTCCTGAAATGAGAGGCTGGTTCTGAGCCAAGTTTTACCTATTTTAGCACAACTACCCTCATCGCTTTGAGCTGCGTCTGTATTTCTGTGACTCTCTCATTTATTTTTTATACATACATAATGAATAAGAATATAGGAGAAGAAGAATATTAAATAAGCTGAGTGTAATGCAAAGCAAGCAGCTCTGGAATGCTTGTGGCTAAATTTACCGCTGGGAACTTAATGAGTGTGCTGACGAAACATTTACATGCACCTGTTTGGGCCATAAAGAGAAAAAATTTGCACATCCAATACACCCAGCTTTACATCCAGCTTCTCCTCTCTGCTTGCTTAACATGGACCAATGGAAGATTTAATGGGAAAAACTGGCAAGGTTCTACGGCTGGACTCTTTCTTTTTTTTTCAGACAGTGTTTAGGCCACCACGTAAGAGCCAAGATTTATAAAGTTGTGCCATTCACATTTCACTTCTGTTCTAATAAATGCCATTATAAAGTTTGCAGACTAGTAATAAAAAAAAAGCTATTAATGTGTTTTCTCTCTGTTAATCAATTCAATACAGGGATTGTGATGTTAACACTACTTTAGATTACTGCCTTCATCATTTCTCATTCTTACAATATATAAAATAAACAAAGGGGCTTGGGATTCTTTTTAGATTCATTTTTATCTCGGAGTGAAAGCTGTGCAAGATTTGTGGCTTCAGACTCATAGTTAGTGATAAGCTTCTCCTTCCTTCCTCTTCCCAAACTACATATATAAAGAGACTTGAACAAAATTAATTGCAGCATTCAGCGCTCACGAATTTCTATGCTCGTGTAATTCATTTCCTTGCAGATAGCAAAGCAAAGGGCGGTCCTCTGGCTGCCAAGGTTACAGGATTCATGAGCAAGCCTGCTCGGGACTAATGGGGAATAAGTAACGAATCTCCCTCATCACTCCTTCCACCGGGGTAGCTTTTAATCGCGTTAAACGACTCGAGCCGTCGGACTGCGTTGCTGAGGGTAGAGGGACCGCCGGAGAACAACAGCTGCCAGGAGAGAATCCTCAGCAGCTATTTCTGCCACGATTTGCGTAATGTTCAGTGATCAGCATTATTCCCAGCCTGAGGCCTGATCGTGTTCCTCTTCATCTCTGGCATCGCTCAGTTCCTTCAGCAGCAGCTCCAATCCCTGCTGCGGGCGTGCGGTGAGGGGGTGAAGCAGCCGGTGCTCCCCGAGGAACGTGCAGGAGCATAAACCCCTAACTTCCCCCCCACCCAATCCTGCTGCCCCGTCACTGGATGAGGAGATCAGCAAAGGGAACTCATCCCATAAAAAGGACAAGCCCCATGGGGAGGTGAAGCCACCGAGCACTGCGGGACCCACACGGGTGTTTCTTCTGTTGCAAATCAACAAATTCCCTTTTCAGGTGCCACACATACTTCTTAGGAGAGCAGGGTTTATATGCAGGGGAAGAGCCACGCAGCCACCCTTCCCAAATCCTAAAGCCCTTCCTGTGGGTTCTGAGTCAGCCCAAACCTGGGGAGGGATTTTGGTGCATCCAGAAAGTGAGGAACACTTCCTGGCTTTTCGAGTTAGAGGGTGGAGGGACCATTTCATTTCCTATCGTGTAAAATGCCATTCACCTTTCACTCACCACCCACTTTTGCAAAAATCTGCTGAGATAAAAGACTTGTTTCATTTATTCTTCCATTTCACCTCAAAATGGAGGTGAGCTGCTAGTTCCTGGTAAACCAAAGGAACTGATCCAAACCTCTATACTTAGCAATACAAATGCATCTTTACCTTCCATGCACAACCATATTCCAAAGGGAATATGAGAAGCTCCACACCATGATCTCGGGACACAAAAAAAGGGAACATTAAGACTCATTCTTACCCAAGGAATTCTTCCCTTGTGAAGTGTGTTGCTTCAATGGGCAGTGCACTTAACCATGTCCCACCACTGTTCAGTGTCACTCTACCTCAGAGATGACCTGCAGACACCAGAGGGGATTCGGGGCACCCCACTTCATATCCCGTCAGGTCTAATTTGTATGAAGTATCAAAATTCAGGCCTCTCTAAATTATCTCAAAGTGGGTCAACAAGGGAGAGGCACCCAAATCACCCTCAGCTTAAACCCATATTTTTATGATGCTGGATGCAGTTAACAGTTAAACCTCATTTTCCTTTAGCATTATTTTTTTCTTTATCACATGTCACCACCACCACCACTTAAAAGAGCACTAGAAATTGTACAAGAACAACCTCTGTAACAAGTGTCAAATTCTTGCCTACTTCACTCTGTTCAATAAGCAAGCACGTTGTCCACGTGCAACCTGGAATTCCCACTGGATAATTGTTTCAAGGACAGATGGTGAAGTCAGAATTGACATGGGGACATCTCCACGTCCTCTTCTCTTGGAAGGTTAGGGCAACCAGGGTACTGCGGCCTTTCAGAGATCAGAAACTTGACCCTCTTAATTCACACTATTGAAATTGCAGAATCATGATGTTAAGCTGAAGGAGGCAAACAGTCTTTGAGGAGGAAGAGAAGAGTTGTGTGACTGAAGAAACACACTTCAAGCAATGCATTTTATGCCCCCATCAGCTTTGTTTCTCAGCCCCCGAATGTGCCGCTTTTCACAAAGATCTATATAGGATAGGACTCCTTAGCCCTTCTCTGAGAAATTAATCTCCTCTAGAAAGGTTCACACGGAAAAAATCTTGAGAAAGAATGAGATTGGAACCCTTCAATTTAATATGCTATTAAAAAAAATAAATAAGGAGATTAATGAGATGTATCAACTTTAAACATAAAAGCTGTGGAATAGATAAGGGCTTACTGAATGACCCTTACAGGCTCTGACTCCGCACGGCACCCTACTGAGAGCAGAAATAAACACACACGGGCTGGGAAACAGTGATTTTAAATATCATGCTGCTCATTTGCATTGAAATTGCTTCATAGCAGCACGTGGAAGGGATTCACTTGTCTGTCTCCAAACCTGGCCATTAGCATCTACCTGCTGAACAGGACACGGCAGGAACCAAGCACAGGCAAATTCAAAAGCCCTCGTTCCACCAGGTATCTCTGAGAAAAAGCTTTAACTTGCATATTTGCCTTTAACTCAGATATTCTCCTCTTGTTTAACCACTGCAAACCTACAGCACGTGCCAGTGGGAGCACTTTGTCACTGCAAAGTTCTCGCTGTTATACGCATTGCACAAATAATTATAAAGCAAAACAAAAATGAAGTCAAGTGGTTGGCAGACACAGATTTTAGATACATCCCACTGCCATAACTTTTGTGTAAACTGGTGGCTAGCTGCAGCAGATCTCCAAAATTAGTACTCAGAAGGAGGGGAAAAAAAAAAGGCTGAAATGAAGAGTGCAACAGACACATGTTTCATCTGCTCTAGAATATACAGTGCCCTCCCAGACAGTACTTTGGCTGGGTTTTTGCTGGTGCAGTGGGTGGAAGTACTAGACAAGAAATGACAACACCATACAAGACAAGAGAGGACTCTCTGTCCTGTTAGAAGACAGTGAGAATTTCTTGAACACTGGAAGAGAACAAAGACCACTCCTGTCTTCAACATGGGGAATAAGGAGGATCCAGGAACTACAGGTCTGTCATTCTCACCTCAATCCCTGGGGGAAGGTGATGGAGCAACTAATCCTGGAAACCATTTCTAACTCCATGAAGGAGAAGATGATGACTGGGAGTAGTCAGAACATAGTTAAGTATGATTTCGCCTTCATAAGTAACACAAGAACTCTCCACAACAAGGTAACTAGCTCTGTGGATGAGGAGAGAGCAGTGGATGTTGTTTAGCTTGGCTTTAGTAAGGCTTCTGACACCTGTAGCTCTGCAAAGACAGACCTTAGGGTCTCGGTGGGCATTAAATTGACCACGACCCAGAAATGCAGTCTTGTAGCAAAGAAGGTCAACAGCATCCTGGACTGCACTAGGAGGAGCCCTGATAGTGTGCCACAGGATGGGATCCTTCCTCTCTACCCAGCACTGGTGAGGCCACATCTGTGTCCAGTTCTTGGCTTCTCAGCACAAGAAAGAAATGGGCTTACTGGGGAGAGACTTGCACGGTGATGATTTGACAGGAGCACCTTTTGTACTACCAGAGACTGAGAGAGATGGGACGGACTGCTCAGCCTTGGAGAAAAGAACCTTCAAAGGGGCTCTTATCAGTATGTATATGTAACTGATGGGAAGGAATGAAGAAAAGTGGGACAGACTCTTCTCAGTAGTGCCCACCAAGATCACTGTAGGCAATGGATGCAAATTAAAAAGCAGGACATTCAATCTGAACACAAGAACACACTTTTTTACTGTGAGGGTGGCCAAACACTGCAACAGGTTGCCCAGAGAGATTGTGGAGTCTCCCTTGGCAGAGATATTCAAAACCCACCTGGCCACAGCCCTGGGCAGACTGCTCTAGCTGCTCCTGCTTGAAGAGGGAGTTGGCCTAGATGATCTCAAGAGGTCCCTTCTAACATAAACAATACTGCAATTCTGTACCATAGCAAGGGTGCTGGACAGTCACTGGGAACACGGACATTGAAGCCAAGTTACCACAGGAGAGATTAGGAAACAAGTGCCCACAGCAATCTAGATTTCATTGATTCTTGGAAGTGTATGATTTTTCTGCAGCCAAAGCTCAACTGATTTCTTAGTGGGCATCAACAGCCCACATGTTCTGCATTAGAAGATTAAGACGTTAAGCTGGAAAACAGAACTGCTCCATTATTGCAGTTGCCATGCAGTGGAATCTCCTACAGTGCTTTTACACACCACCTCACACGCTGAAGTGAGCATTATTCCAATCACCACGTAGGGAAATGGGAAGGAGATACAAAAAAATCCTAAAATTAAGGATAATAGCTTGACTCTGGGGAACATAAGACACAGCTCCCACTGACTTCACTGGGTTTTACCACAGAGGAAGTGGTAGCTTGTGTATTCATTCTGTGCTGACACTTGATATTATATCATGGAACTAAACCCTTAAATGGCTTAAAACTGATCTCTAGCAGCCAAGAGCAGCTCGTGTCCTGGTCTTGCTCAATCTAATCATCTCTCACTGACCATGAAAACTGACACATGAGTTGAAAGAGAGAATTGGGACTTGGAAAAGCAATCCTAGAGCTCAGTGGTCACCGTGGACAAGTTGCCTCTGCCATTTGTACAGAAGCTGGTGTCAAAGACCAGAATGAAGCACGTTTCCATTGAGAACACCTGGCTATGGAAGCCACATGTGGCTACTGAATGGCCACCACAGTGGGGTAGCAGCAAGGGAACTTCACTGACATTTACTTAAATACCAATCCGAGCTCAACACTCTTCAAGGTATGCAACACATTCTCTTCCCGCTTTCCTCACAGTCCCCCAAAGAAAATCAATTTCTGTTTTTTCCCCCAAGCTACCTGACCTTGACAAAACTGCTGCCTCTTTGTCTGAATGTATTCCGCTGCTTTTCTGCCACCTACAATGCGCTCCCTATTCAGCGAGGAAAAAGGTGGACCTGAAAGAAATCTGCAGGATGTTTTCTTGTGTGTGCATGTTGTATAGAGAGGAACGTTCATTGTCTTCACAGCATTTAAATATCCCTCTGACAATTCTGATTAATTCAAATCTTACTGCAACTCCTTTGGTCCTGAAATTTCAAAAGAAAAATTAAATGTCTTATGCGATAAATCTCACAAACACCTGGCTTTGAATCAAAATTTCCTCTTACGTGCTTCACGACTTTCCACTTCCATTATTCTCTTGTGAAAGACTTTTTAGTTTTTTACTTAAGTATCTTCAAATCATCTTTTGAATCTGTTCCATTTTGCTTCATTTATGTAATCTAGCAATTTTTACCTGGCAGTTCAGCCTGCACTTCAACATGCCCTTCGGGGTGACCTCTGAAAAGGTTTCCTAAATGCTGAGGTGAGGACTCTGTCACCAGAGGTGACATCAGCGCAGCTGAAGATGAGGACATGTATTGTGCAGATGGCAGAAACGCCTGGCAGAGCAACAGCAGCTCTGGCTTCGAGTGCAAACTGGAGCAAGCAAGAAAATCAAAACATAGACCGCTATCTAATAATTAATAACCAATCACAGAAAAAGCTCATTAATAAAATGGTATCAAAGACAATTAGTAGCAGGAGGGGGAGTGCAAGTAGATGAATGGGTTTCAACAGGAGCAAACTGACCCTACAGAAGAGTTCTCTGTCCTCAATTCAAAGGCTTAAAAGAGGGTACACGAAATAACAAGAAACTGAATTAAGCTTGTGCCACGGTGAAAACAATCTTTGTAGTGGCTCATTCGTTGCCAATGCCTGAGCACTGGAGCAAACCTGAGTTACACCACCATCATCCAAATGATCAGAGGCTCTGAAAGCATCAGGTAGGAAAGCTGTGCACTCAGAAATGGTAAAATAAAGTTCTCTGCTTCCTATTAAGATATATCTCTTTGCCCCAAATCTACTCCTCTCTCTTCCAGCTCAGTTATTTCCCATTGTCAAGTCTGATTTTAGTGCTTATTTGTAAAAAGATTCAGGGAGTCCAAGGTCCCAGATGGTTAAAGACAATCAATCCGTATTAAAGATGACTACAGATATACCTTGCTGTAAAACAGCAAGCAGGTACTGATTGGTAATAACCATTGATTATGGTTATGGGGATACATTTCAGAAGGTACAAGGGCTGGTGTCTAGGACACGAGCTGAACTTCCTTCCTACGCCTGGACTTCACAGGAAGGATTCAACCCACAATTATCAGCTGGAAAGACAACACAATCTGGCAGTGCAGCAGGATGGCCAACAATGAGCTATGCTTTACAGTAGATGCCTTGTACCTGTCACGGAATGACACCTAACATGACTTGTGGCCTTACAATCAACATGCCCCCCCAAAGAGAACACAGAACTCGTAACGGCTCATCAACAGATCGGTCTTTCCTCATCTCAACCAGGAGTCACTCCGTGTGTACCACTCCTGAGTTAAATAAAAGTTGAAAGAACTTCTGGTTGCAAATTATACCTAATAATGTGGTCTCCTACCACATTATCCTTCAATTGCAGCTGACAAACCCAAGACAAGGAGCGTACGCTAGCGGCCTGCTTACAGCCTGATAACACAAAAAGTCCCCTTCCCTTCTCTTTTTGTATATGTAAAAAACGTTAAGCACTTAGTTTACTGTCAGTTTCTGATGTTGTCTGAAATACACTGTGACACATCAAAAATGTTCATAGAATGAATAAAAAATGTGCTGTCTGTTTCAATATACCACCTCAGCCCTTGCCCTGCATTTGATGTTGCCTGTATTTAAATGTCTAAAGCTGCCTTAATTATTCATTTTATTGCCTTTCTAAAACATTCTTTTCTATTTCTGTTGTTCTTCCCTTTCTTTAAATAAAATTGTTAGCGTTAAGTAATTGTTAAAATAAATCATGTAACTGGAATTAGAACAGATGCAGAGCTGGGGGTCAGTCACCAGTGTTGATCAGGTGTATGTAAACCAGTGCCGGCCACTTCAGCTCTTCCAGCACTGACCACCAGCACGTGCTCAGCTCCAGACCCACCTAGGTGTTCACAGGGCATCTTACTTGACCTCAGATGAGTCATGCAAACACTTGTTCTCTGGAACAGCAAGGTCCCTTCACGTTCACTCAGACATGACAGCACTGAGTATTTCCCAGGAGATGCTGCACTTTCAGGATTCAGCCTTCAGCATCGCTTCTCCCAGCCAGCAAGAGCAGAGCTCAACTGCTTCCTCACCACCTCTGATGTGCTTTAAGATGCCTGGACAAAAAGCATGTGGTTGTGTGATGTACCAAAGAACCACGGCCACTGTCTTCTGGAGTTTTCCTTCACAGAAGCTGGCTGAAGACCTGCACCACTCAGACTTTGTCTACTACAACAACTGAAACTAGAGACATGGGCACGGGAGCCAAAGCATGGTAGAAGTGCTCCCACATCAGACATACTGTGACATCCTCCTGAGATTATGAGCTAAACTCTAATTAGGGATTACAAACCAGCATGCAGGAAGCCCTGATACATCTCTTTCTGTTGCGGACTGACTGATACACTGCCAAATACTTACCAGGACACCCTGATAAGGGTGATGTCAGGAAATAAAGGATAGATCTGGCTGGCTCTAAGCCAGGCTTAATGGCAGCAGCAGCAGATGCATTCGATTCATCTCTATAGATCTGGGAATTAATCTCCCAGTCGGCCAGGTTGGAGGTCGGAACTGGATTTCTCCTGAGAAAAAGCACTATTTCAAATCGTGCAGCAGGCCAATATGAAAAATACTGTTCTCACTGCAGTGTGAACAGAAATCCATACTGACTGGGATGAGACACCTACATCCATCTTCATTTCTGAACTCGGCTGCAGTAGGAAGATGCGCGGCACAGAGAGCAGAGAGGCTGCTGCGTTACCTCATCTTTCCAAAGAGGATTTGTGGTAGGCGTAGAGATCATTTAGGAAAGTTTGATTTTCCTTTCCCTGCACCCATTCCCCTGCTAACACTTTATTCAAGGAATCAATTAGGCCTTGATCAACCATTGATCAAGGGTTCCCAGTGGGGAGCCCTAATGCTTTTTATCTGCAGCTATCGGTCCTAAATAACACCTATTTCTGAGCATGCACTTAATTCTTTTCATCAATACTATGCTATCCTTCAACAAGCCTGTTAATAGCATTTTGGAGCTGCACTTTCAATGAAATCTTCCTTTGACAAATGAATTAGTGAACCTATTGGGACTCCCTTCAGTGCATTTGCTTTTTTTTCCAGCAACACGGACAAATAAGTTTCACCCCCTTCATCTCCTCCTGCCTAAAAAAAAAAAGGGTTAAAGTGATGCGTTGGGAGTTCAAAATACTAAATGGAAAGCTGCTCAGAACAAATAGACAAAGATAAACAATAATGCTTTAAAGCAAACATTCATTATTTTTCCACTAAATTCCCTGTGAAGGGGAAGATGAGATGCATCAAAATTCTCCAGAACTTTTCACTGTCATTAGCATTTCCCCAGCAATATTTCTCTTAAAAGACAGACACAAAAGGTGGATATCAATTTTGACAAGACTTCAGTATACGATTAAGTCAGGCACATGGATTTCAGCATGCACTTAGCTGCTGAATAGGGACAGATTTAAACCTATGCCTGAACGCTTTCCTGAAAAGAAGCCAAAACGAATTGGGTCTAATTAAATCCTTTTGATGAAATTTCTGCAACTCCCTATTGTGTGACACCAGTACTGAAATGCTAATAAACTAGTTAAAATTAAGCTTATTACCAAGTAAAATAAACCACAGAGCCACTTTTGCCTTTTCTCATTTTATATCACCATTTATATAACATTATTTTGCATTAGAGAAGTAAAATACTTGACCAGGGCTGCCTCGAGAGCAGGAACTGCAGTGCATGGCAGCCTGAGAGTCAGTCTAGAGATTCCTCCTCAGCTGCCAGCTCCTGGTTATCTGAGAAATAGCTTTTAGCTATGTCAGCACTTAAGCAAAACCCAAACTCCAGAACAGTGCCAGAGAGATGCCAGGAACTGCTCAATGAGGGCAGAACTCTTTGGACGGCCAAACATCTGGAACTCTCACTGAAAACCAGAGCATTAGGACAGAGGCTGCTTCTAAACCACTACACATCCCAGGACTTGCACACTCTGAATGAAGCAGGTTATGTTCATGCAGCACATCCCTGCAGAAATACCACAGGGAGTTAAAACTGGCTTTGCCTTTTTCAGACCCTTCTGCACATTGACAAATGCAGGTTCTACCCACACGGATACTGTTCTGAAATTCTCCCAGCCTTGCACAGCAGCAGGAACTGTTACGTTCGCCGTGGTGAAGGAGGACGCCTGGACCCAGTATTTCTGACACCACTCAAGTTTCAACAGTGAGAAATGTTAAAAAGTTTGTGACAATGGGATCACAGAATCATCGAATCATTTTGGTTGGAAAAGACCTTTAAAATCATCAAGTCCAGTCATTAACCCAGCACTGCCAGGTCACCACTAAACCATGTCCCTCAGCATCACATCTCCACAGATTTGAAACCCCTCCAGGGATGGGGACTCCCCCACTGCCCTGGGCAGCCTGGGCCAGGGCTTCACAACCCTTTTTGGGGGACAAACTGGAGTGGTGTAGGGAAAGCCAAACACTGATGAAGAAACACAGGCAGAAAAGGCAGGCAGTGCAGAGCGACCACTCTGCAGGACTTTCCAAAGCCTGTTGCTTTCCACTAACTTAAGACCATCTGTAAACCACATACAATTTGGACGATCCTGCCCTTTCCCTTTAGCCTCCATTCCTCCATTTTCAGACAGATTTAACATCTCCTGCGTGCACACCTTGGGCAGCCCTGTGTCCTAAGCTGAGCGGGGACACGAGGTGCTTTGTTACCCAAGCAGACATCCCGCTCCTCTAAAGCTCTGTCAAAGGCAAACAGGAAAAACTTTCAAGCTTTCTGGACAGAAGCTCAATGAGAACAAGTTTCTGCAGTAAGTTTGAACTCAGCTTTCTGTATGACTTGTTTCTTCAGTTTGATTGGGAAGCCCTTATTCATACTGGTGAGGGGCTCAGCAGCATCAGATCATCTCTGCGAGCAACAGCGCACGAGTGCGGAAGGTGGAAAAGATTCAGCTCTTCCACTTTGTCTTTGAAGCCAAATGTGAGAGAGGTGGTGAGGACTGAGATTTACTTGAAATCATACCCACTACATTCCAGTCTGCTGTCTAATCTGCACAGGGCCAGGCAAAGTAGGAATTACAATAATTCACAAAACGTTTTGAGAAACAAAGCAAGAAACGCATCAATCTACAGGCCGTATTTTTTATCAGCTAGTAGTAAAAGCTATAGAAGGACTCATAACGATTTACTGCGACACGGGAAAACAAGAGCATTTTCACACATCTCATGAAAACCAGAAGCAGCCATTATTTCCCAATCCTTTCCCATTTTCAGCACAGCTAAGCAGGCATAGAATTTAGGCTGTAATTTGCACGGGGACCCCAAGCGAGTTAATGGCCTAGTCTTTATTGAAAATTCTGGTCTTAACGTGGAGTTGCCAATAGCAGTAACTGCTCCCATAATCAAATATCATAGTCAGTGATCCTTCAGTGCTTTTGTTCCTGAAACTGGCTTATATTACTCACTTTGACAATGCAAAAAAGAAAAGGAAAGGAACTAAAAAAAAAAAAAAAAAAGCCACAACACCACATTATAGTGGTTTAGTTATGTTCTTTCATTTGTGGGCATTAAATAGCTGTGCCGTAGCTCAGCCCATACATCAGAGAAAAAATAAAAATGCAGACATCTGAACAAACAAGCCTACTGGAAAAAATCATGTATTACAGCTGCAAAAAATGTAAATATGGACTTTTGTTTTCTGTGCCTCCAGGAGAACCATCACAATAAAAATAAATACAGATGCTAAAATTGGAAGGATTATACAAGTCAGAGCGGGTACAAGACTATGCATTTTATTACAGTAATTTATATTCTAGTCCAATCTGGTTTTGAGAAATATAAGGAGTATCCAGTCTCTGACTGTGTAGGGTCCTGCTGCTTTCTCTATCACAATAAAATTAAGGTTAACCCTATCAGTACTCCATGAATCTCTTATAAATACATAAAGAGCCTCACAAAGAAATGATAAACTTATAAAAATGTCAAATGCTGCTGTCTCTTAACAGAATTAAGACATATATAAGAGAATATTCGAGCTATAGGTGGGTGGCCATTCACATCACTGTTCACGTGACTCCAGCAACGTCACTGGAGTTTGGACTGCTTCAAACAGGGGCAGAAATTTAGCCTGAAAAACTCTGCTCTCAGAGCAATAACAACCTGCCTTGGTTCTCATAATCACACAAACACCATTCGATACCCACATGTCTTGGGCCAATATTTCTGCCTTCAAAAAAAACCAACCCCAAACTACACTTTGGGAACTTGCAGATGAACATGCACAAGCAGCAGAGATCCCAAGTGCCTCAGGTGCCCATTTTGAGCTGAAGACAGCCTATGAACCAGCTACTCTGCTGCTCTGGGAACAGTCATGCCATATATTTTTCCTGACAACCATCCCCGTAGGAATGCATTTCCTCATCCCAGTCCCACACAGCCCACGTTTCACTTCTGCGTAAGTGAAGGGATTAATATTTTGCAATGTAACCAGCTGGGATAGCTGAAGGAACAGTGAACAAGGTGTGAGCTCGTGCCCCAGGCAGCTCTGAGAAGGAGGGCATAGCCCTTTTCCTTCCTATACTATGTATTTCTGAGCTTTCTCAAAGCCCCACTCTTTGCACAACATCAGAACGCAAAACCAGTTCAGAGAGAATTGTAAAGTCCAGGGCAGCATTTATCTCATGAGTTCAAGACAAACATGTCTCCATCAAGAAAAGGGAAGATGACATTCTAGAGCATGGGAGCATGCTGGCTGCTTAAAAGCTCAGAGAGGCTGCTGCCAAGTCACTAGAACAAGAGGTAGAGGCAACTTTGGGGCTTCTCCCAAGCTGATGAATGAGAACGAGTCAGTTGGGGCTGCCTTGAGTCCCAGCAGCCTGTCCTGTCCACCCCCACAACTTCACACTTTTCCACGAGCCTTGTGCCAAAAACTTAGCTGAGAATGTCTGTAAAGAATGTTTGTCTCGATGCTTTTTAATAATTAACATGCTACTAAAGCAACAACCCCAGCAATGGACACAGAGAGAAGGCTTGGAAGCCCATGTGCTTCATCCATGGACTAGGATGCTCACCTACTCCATGGCCGATACTGCGGTGCGAGCATCGGTTTGCTACCGTGCCCATTCCCCAGCAGGAGAAGCAAACTGGCCATCACTCACTGGAGAAGTGCTCTCTAGTCAGCTGTGCTGCCCAGCCCTGCTGTGGGCATGGCTCGATCTCTCCAATATCTCCCAAAGCACCAAGAGCTCCAAACTTAGAATCGGCCCCCACTGCCTGCAGAGTCTTGGGCAACTCTCTCAGCTCCTGCCTCTCCACCTAAATAGGGTAATAATGGCTTCACAGGAAGAGGAGAGTATTGATTACACTTCGTAGCAAGGGATGAAGCATCCATTCCAAAGTCCTTCCACTTGGCAAAGCAGGAGGAAATGAAAACTGCGAGGGAATCGATCATTCAACCTCTTCTCAAGACAGAAACAGAAAGAAACCATTGGCCCTCGTTTTATCCTGCGAAGAATTTTACACATATATACATGCCTAATTAACAAAAGGCTGCCAGGTATTTGAAAAAAATGTGATTTTTATATATATAGGTGTGTATATCTTGATGATACAGAAGCCCTATTAAAATCTCAATCCGCAGAGTCCTTTTCTGCTTTTGCACACAAAATTAATGTTACTTTCTTCTGATGTGCAAGTGTTTGTGTAGTTAGTTCCTTCAATGATTTTCCAAGGAGCTGGATTAACTGAACTGCTTGTCTGGGGGAGCTACTTCCCCATGCCAGTTACACCTGGCAACACTGTTCTTCCCCTCAGGAAAGCCAGCACACAAATTTTAAGCACATTGTAAGAAGACACTAGTTTTAGCCTGGTTTATTTATTCTGTAGGCAGGACTGTGAGTGTAACACAAACTATTGATGTCTTCAGTGTGAAAACAGGGGTTTAAAGCTGTACAGGGACATTAAGAGCAAACATCAAATTTGATCATCCACAATACACAGACTGCAGGAACTTTTTCACTTGGTAAAACTGCACTTGAACAGGAGCCCAGATTTTAGACCCTGTTTTGACCTTACAGACAACTGTAGTGTAGCTCCTGCATCGACCTACAGTACGTCACTCAGAGGAATGTTGACCTTCCTGATCTCTTTTATCAAGAACAAATAAAAACTGCTGCAAACCAACAAGCTGAAGGAGGGAGGGAATCCTTCCTGACACTTCTTCACTATTTTTGCCTCCGAAGAACGAGGACCAACATTCTCTGTGACACACTTGTCAACATAACAGCACTGATTGTTTTATGAATAAAAACATTTCATTGTTTTTTTCCTTTCCTCCATATCCACATATTTATCCAACTATCAGCCTCAACAACATGGAACCCTACAAGATGATGATGTGGAGCATAAGACATTTATCTTTGCAATCCACCCCTTAATATTTTCAAGTTATTTCTTCTGTGTTCAGGACAGGTCTTTAGTATGTCATTATTTTAGGAACTGCTATCATTTCTCTTTTTCTGAACTCTTCAGCAGAGGATCTCTTCCCTTTACCAAACTGGGTGAGGGAAGTCTCCATAATCGCTCTTCTGTCTGCTCTCTCCCACCTTTTCTAGCACTTCTGATGGTTTCAGTAACCAAAATTCATTATTAAATTCACCGTGAGGCAAGTCCATCCATTTACACACTGACATGATAATATTTTCTAACTGATTCCCTTTCTAAACACAGCCAAGTGTTGTATTTGGGGTTTGGAGGCCCGCTGCATATTAAAGAGATGCTTTTATTAAGCTGTCATGTATGACGTGTAGATCTTTCTCCCAAGAGGTTACAAGTAATTCAGGATCCAATAATGCATACAAAGAATTTTAAATTGCCCCTTCTACTGTAATTACCTCACGAGTTAATTCCATGTTCCAGCTACAGCACGCTGGCTGGCAGTCTAGCTCCTTCCAGCCCCTCAGAAGTGTACCTGACAATCACTCGTGGTGTTCATTAATTAATTTGGAGCCTTTCTAGAATGTAACACCGACATCTCATCCACTCCTTGTCCAGGTTATTGCTAAACATGCTGAATACAACTAGGCCCGCTGTTAATCTTCATTTTACTTTGATAGTTTGCATAGCTGTTCTTAATTTGTATTTATTTTTTGCTCTGCTGTATTTCCATTCTAGAAGTTGTACTTTATTGGTCATGTACCTGATGACTGTCAATTCACGGCCAAGTTCTGCCACCTACCTTGTGATTTTCAAGCTCCTTTAGTCTTCAGGTGTAAAAGACTTTGTCTGACAGTTGTGATGGGATAGGCAGGCTATGCACAGTTATGCTCTCGTGTGGGGTTTATTCACGTAAAATTTTTCTTCACAAAAAATATTCTTAAGGATAAAGATAATTCCTGTGATAGCCAATGTTGCCCTTATAACAGAAACACCAAGTAAGCACAGGAGCAAAGGTCCAACATGAGTAAAATTTGAAACCAAAGACAAAAGCTTTGTTTATTAAACTTTTAAATGGAATATGTATTTTTCTACCTTGTCTTTCCACTAGAACCTAAGGAGATGTGCTGCAAGGAGCAACTTGGAAAGATAATGAATTGTGTGCCTTTACCTGAGCTAAGGACATCGCCTTTGTAACAACATCCACGTGGCTCTGAAATTATAACCAGATTTCAAAAATCTTATTCATCCTGACCAGTGTATCTCCTGACACGTTCCTAGTATGGCTCATTGGCTTCTTTGCTTTTGTGTGAGGATTTTGCTGGGTTTGGGTTTTGTCTTTTTTTTTTGCTTTCTTTTTTAACTGGCAGATGCACTTAGCAATATCTGTGTCCTTGAGTTGTACACACGAGCAAGCAGGAGAGCCCAGTCCTACAAGGCTGTTTATGCATTCTGAGAGTGCTCCTTCAGAGAGGGGTGTCTTAAGGAAGACAGGAGCATGATGTGCATACCAAGCCAAGTGCTTCATGATTTATTTATAGGGAAAAGGGGCATAAAAATTTGCTGAAGGGGAAAGAAAAATGAAGAATTTGACTTACCTTGTCGGAGTAGATGAAGAACAGAATCGCAACAGTGAGCTCCAACAGAAACACAATTAACAGCATGATAAAAAACTGTAAAAAAAAAAAAAGTGAAAACCATCAGTACCTCTTGCAGCTTTTTCTGGGTGCACAATGATATATTCAGCAGATAATACAGAATGGGGAGTGGGAGTCACACAAGCAGCAAGCTGCAAAGAACAGGCTGCCCAGAGAGGTGGTTGGAGAGATTCCAAACCCACCTGGACACAATCCTGTGAGACCTGCCCTGGGTAAACCTGCTTTAGCAAGGGGGGTTGGATGAGATATCTCCACAGGTCCCTTAAACCCCTCCCCACCATGCTGGGATTCTGTGCTGTGTCACAGCAGAGCAGGAGGCACACAACACACAGCAACTGAGCGAGCAGGTAAAAGCAGGGAACACAACAGTGTCTGGGCACACGTATGGCTCATTTAGATCACCCATTTCAGAAGAACAGCATAAAACCCTCACAAAGACCTGCCCCTTCCCCCCCTGTCTCCAGCAGGCCAGTGCTCACTAACCCATCAGGAGTCTTCCCAAGTGAGGGTTTCTTTATTCCCTACTCCCATCAGATTTTTCCAATTAACAAGATATCAGCAAAATCCACAGCTTAGAGTAGCTTGGTCCATAAACCACGAAGTCACAGCTCCTTTCAAGGGGAGTTGTGGAAGAAGCAAAAGGCACACCAAAAAAGCTCTCATACTAAGTTAGCTTTATGAGCAGTTTCGGGTACCTACACAAATCAGCCTCAGGTTTCAACTGAAAGGGGCTGATTTGTAGGGAAGACATCAAAGCAAAGTCAGCCCATCTCCTCTTCTCCTCACGAGCCATGGAACTGTCTACAGTCCAGTCATCGAAAGCTCAAAGCAGTGGAAAAGAAGGTTCTAACACGGGGATTTCAGGTAGATCTTCTGAAGTCCTCAGCTCTGATGGCTTTCAATGAGAGGAACTGTTGGCAATGCCAAACTTCTCCCGAAAAAAATATATCTGCTGCTTTTTGTTAGGATGCTGGACAGGTCTGCAGCAACATCAACACAGTGGCTGCTCGGACTTTGGAACAAGAGTTATCAGAGCATTAAATGAAACCGAGTTTTGCAGAGATGGGTAAAGGCGAGAGCAATTCTGGAAACCTTTTTAGGCTCAGATGCTGCTCCCTATAACACAAATTCCACACACTTAGCAGCCTGCAAGGCTGGAATTCTAATACCGAGCAACACGGACTTAATTGAAATCCTATCCCCAAGAGAATAAAACAGTGACCATCTCTTTAGCTCCAACTGCAAGGCTGCAAACCTATGAAAGTTTAATAGCTACAAAACCTTATCAGAGCTTCTTCGCCATCTGGTAAGCCAAAACTAACCCTTTGAACCTCTGGATTTCTGTGATTGGATGGAGGGCAAAAAGTCAGGAAGGGGGAAATATCTTTCTCCACTACTACAATTACACTGTCTACAGAACTCATTGCATTTTGCCCCAGGAGTCTTAAATTAAAGTTTATTTTCAAATCTTCAGCACTGGTATCTTCACACCTGCCTGACCCTAATACTGGATCCTATTACTGCCCAGATTTGAACCACAGAACTCATTCTAGCTGATGGTCCGGGCTGATTTCCATATCATTACCATCCACCACTGACCTCCTGCATGGCTTCACAAACCAGTCGTGGTGCAGCCTGCTGATTTTCCAGGTTCCCAGTTTCAGCCTGTTAACTGCCACCAGACAGAGCACAGCACTCTCTGCAAACACCCGGCCACTTTGCTCTGTTTTCTCTGGCCATGGGGCACTTTTTTCTTCATCTGTAAAGTGAACACCACTTGCTGCCCAAGAACTTCACTGGCACAGCCTGGATTGCAGTAGGCAATTTCTGGAATGAAGGGAGGACTCGTTTCCAGTACCAGCAATTCCTACTCCAGGACCCCAATGTCGTCAGCGTGTAATTTTGCCGAGTTTTAATTGTCTACGTTTATATATTCTGAGCTTGTTTCTGTCTAAAGGATAAAAGCTTTTGGAAGAACTTCAAAAATAGCACTTCAATTACTTCTAAGAATGAAACAGGGCAAAGTGTGTTATTCTGCCCAGGTTCAATTTCTGGTGGCTTCATTTGAAATCTTCTCACATTCTGGTTTTCAGAGCAAGGACCTGAAACAAAGTGTGGTGTGTCGGGCACATACTTTTTGTCTTACCCTACTATGATTAGATTTCAGAGGAGGCCTTCTCACTCTCTACAACTCCCCAAAAGGAGGTTGTAGCAAGGTGGGAGTCAGTCTCTTCTCCCAGGTAACAAGTGATAAGAGGAAAAGGTCTCAAGTTGCACCAGAGGAGGTTTAGGTTGGACATGAGGAAAAATTTCTTCTCTATAATGGTTGTCAAGTCACTTACATGTCAGCACATTTATTATCCCCCTCTACAGAACCACCTCACCTGAACCCAAACCGATGTGTCAGTAAGGGAGGGGGGAAATAAATAAATCAAACAAACAAACAAACAAAAAAATCAAGGCTTCAGACTGAGCTGGCTGCAGAGCAGAGCCCACAGACTTCAGCACATCTTCTGATCCTCCAGGCTGATGTGCATGCACGGGCACATGCACAACCTGCTCCTCCATTCCCACAGCACCTTCCAGCAAAAGTTCACTTCCAGTGCCATCTGCAGTATCATCCCAAAGGGAAAAACACCCAATCTGGGGCCAAAACCATCTTGACATATCCCATTTGAATTTACAAGGGAGAAGCAGAAACCCAGTGATGGCTCACAGCACCTAAACCACCACCCCCTCTGGAAACTCTCACAGCTCCTTTTCAAATGAGTTCTCTCACTGTGGTGATAAATCCAGAGAAGAATAAAAATGAGTTTTGTTTTGGTTCACTAGGGGTGCAGGCTGCTGACATAATAAAGATTTATGCACAGAGAAACAAGAAGCCCAAAGCAAAGCATTCATGTAAAACTCCATAAAAAAAAGATTAAGCTGACCTTGTACAGGGACGTGCTTTACCACGCCACTTGTCAAACAGTGGGATGCAACCTAGTAGAGGTTCACTGGAGAGGTACCTGCTGCACAGCTTTTCCTAAGTTACACCCAAAATAACCCCCCCAGAAGTTTGGATGAGAAGGGAGGTAAGGCAACACCTTGCTGTCTAGCTACCACTACTCATTTCCAACCCTTAAGGCCAGTTTCTCAGAGGTTACCTTCATATACTTTCACTGGAGAAGAGGAAATGGCACCGAGTTGCGCTAGGGGAGGTTTAGGTTGGACATTAGGAAAAACTTCTCTACCAAAAGGGTTATCAAAGCCTGGAACAGGTTGCCCAGGGAAGTGGTTGAGTCACCACCCCTGGATGTATTTAAAAGCCATCTAGATGTGGTACTTAAGGATATGGTGTAGTAGTGGCCCTGGTAGAGTTAGATAACAGTTGGAAAAGATGATCTTAAAGGTCTTTTCCAAGCATGGCGATTCTGGGATATTCTGCAAAACCCATGACATTCCCACAGGATGCTGTTACACCCGTAGAGAAAAGGAAGGATGCAAGTGCTATCAAGCCTACCTCACAGTTCTGCATCACCCTCCTGATGTCAGAGAGAGAAGAGACTATCGGAGAAGAGATTCCAACTTGCAACTCCATCCCCATTGGAGCTGTCCTGGGCTTTTGACCTGCTAGTTCCAGCTCCCTTCATCCAGACTCATAATATAGAATCACAGAATGGTTTGGGTTGGAAGGGACCTTAAAGATTACCTATTGCATATTCCACACAACCCCAAACCAAATAACAAACAAACCAACCAACACACACAATAACCCAAACCAAAAAACCAACCAACCAAAAAATAAGTCACTTACAAAAAGCCAAAAATCAATGCAAGAATTCCCACTGAAGGACTGGAAAACAGAAGCACAGGTATCAGAGAACCAACCTCTCTTCAGAGGGGTCCTGCACCTGCTTTCAGGTACCAGTGCCTGCCAATGTTGGCTCTGGCTTTTCTAAGCACAGCAGCATGAAGATCATCCCCAGGCATTTAAAAAGGTTTCCCAAAATAGCTTTTTTTATTACTTACTGGTACATGATTTCCACGGAATACAAACTGATATGGTGCAGATTTTATCAGCACTCAAGAAAGAGGAAAAAAAAAAACCAAACCAAAACCCAAAAACTTTCTTCCACTTTGGAAAGCAAAAGTGTTTAATGGATCACTAGTTCTCACAAGAAGTTTGATTTAACATAATTCCCCAAAGGCATTTTGATCTGATACATTAATAGGGAGTAGGAACATCATGAAAGGCTCGCTTAGTGTTTTTACATTTTCTTTCATTTTTCTTTTCCAAGGAACTGAGAATGGAGAGAACAGAGGAACAAGTGCAATGGGAAATGGCTCCTGCAGCCTGGAAGCACAAAAAAAGACAAAGCAATGAATGAGAAATGACAGGACAGTGCCCAGACAGTGCCAGTAAGTGGAATTACAGTCAATAAAATCCCACCTCTATCACAGGAACTTCAAAGCAGAAGGGAAAGGGCAGCTTGATTCCACCAATTGCCGTCACAGCAGATTCTGATTTTACATCTCAGTATCAAAGTTTTTGCTGACACTTGGTCTGAATTCTCTTTTTGTCAGTCCCACACCACTGCTCCTACTCACCACCCTCTGTAGCACCCTGAACGTTTCCTCTCCACTTGCAGTATTTAGACCCCATGAATATCTGTAGACTTATGTCCCATCTGAGCCCTCTCTCTGTGCATATTTAGCTCTTAATACTTCCTCAGAAGTAAATCTCTTTAGCTTCCTGATCTTTGGGTTTGGGTTTTTTTTCCTCCCCGGCATAAAAATGATACATTTGCTCATAAACTGTAAAAAGGCAGTAACATATATGAGCCAACCTACAAACGGAAACACCATTATGAAAATGGCACAGATCTAAACTGGGTTCATCAGCTGCTATTTGCTCAAAGCCTCAACTGTTAATTCATGGTGGTTGTGACAAACTCGTGCCCGCTTTAGGCCCGCTGGAGATCCGCTACAGCTCCGGTTACGTTTGGATTACCTATCAATGAATGTGTAAAAACTCCTGCCCATCAGTAAGGCTCTCAGAGACCTGCAGTAATTATTTCTGGGAAGATACACACCATATGCTGTTGCGACACATGAGCAGCGTTTCGGGTTAGCCTCGTTCCTGCTCTGCCTTGGCATCATTTCGTCTGCCCGCCTTAGCGAGAGCCGAGCGACTCCGCGTTGCCCTGCTAGGTGTCAGAGGGTTTTAACTGGCGTTTTGTGGTGTTTCTTGTCATTTGCCATCTTCTCGAAAAACTAACTGAAAATCAATGAGGTGTCACCAACTATTAGCCAGGTGTCACTCACGTCACAACAGTAAGTGGGTCATGGGCCCATTTAACGTAGCGTAAATTATGATTCCTGAGCACAAACAAACTTCTGGGTGCCTCTGTGAGGGTTGCTCCGTGCTGCAAAGGTGTGACGTGAGCTGGTGTCAATCTTCACCCCAGTCAAGACAGAAACTCATCCTAAAGCACAATGCAGCCAAAGAACAACTAACACATTTGGAGTAGTTCTTACAGGTCCCTGAGCACCCCACTGATAACAAACCAGTTGGTTGAGTCTGTCTAACCTAGAAAATGGAAATAGCAAATACAACTAACAGGCTCTGGCTTGGGGTTAGTCCGGTATTCTCCCTCTACCACAAAGACACGCAAAGTTAATTACCACCTAAACTTGCACCTTTTACTCCAACTTCAACATCACCTGTCTTCTCAGCGAATGGAGCTTCTTCCCTGAATCAACCATCCCCTGGATATTTCTTGTCATCTGGAGCTCCAGCATGAAGTGTGAGCAGACAGCTCGGTGCCCTGAGAGGAAGGGGAGAGCAGCAGCAAGTGGTCCCCACACCCAGAGTGGGGAGCAAGGATGCTGGAGGGGCTGGCTTCACGCTCATCTTCACAGCAAACATCTGGCTGACCCCAAATCCTGGGTGAACTGACAGAAAATAAGGGTAAATGTCATGACCACGCTGCTCAGCTGCGCTAAGCTTGAAATGGGACCTCACGTGCTAATTTTAACAATAGAAATTCTCTCTTTTTTTTTCTAGGAGTCTCAAAACAACATCTAGAAACTGCCCTGCACGTGTGAGTGAGGGTAAACCGTGAGAAGCAGATGCTCATTAAGAGAAAAAAGGACAAGGTAGAGTATTGTAGCCTACAAGAAATGAGGGGAGGGACTTTTCACGAGGGCTTGTATTGATAGGACAAGGGGTAATGTCTTCAAAGTGGAAGAGGGTAGATTTAGATTCAGTTAGGAAGAAGGGGCTGTGGCACATCCTCTGGGCATGGTGCTGCGATTGGCACGGAAGGACATGCAGGCAGGGTGCTGGAAACTCTGCCAGTGCAAGGGGTAAGCTCAATTGGTGGCAACTGGTCACAATCCTTCAGTCCCTTGAACTGAAAGACAGAGATGGGGAGCTGTTAACAGCCAGTGGGGTGTTTAGTCTGGAGAACAGAAGAGTGAGGGGAGATCTAATCAATGCTTATAAATAATTAAAAGGTGGGTGTCAGGTCCATGAGGTCAGTAAAGATTCAAAGCCTATCAGGCACTAGTGGTATTGCATCAGTCTATATTAGACAAACAAATACTACCCTATGAGGTAAACCCTTCACAGAGAATGTTAAGGGTTGGAAGGGACCTCAAAAGCTCATCTAGTCCAACCCCCCTCCCAGAGCAGGACCACCTAGAGCCCTTCCTACACATTGAGCCTCAGCTCAAGTCTAAAATCAAGAGAGAAGGAAAAGAGTTTTATTCTTTCTCTTCTCTGTTCCCAGGTCCTTTGATTAACTACCACCAGAGCTGAAAAAAAGAAGGGAGGAAGAGGAGGACTCAGACAGATCCCATTCTCTCCTGAGTTTCAGTATCAGCCAGGCAGAAGGAACTATAAAAACTGAGAGGCAATGAGGAGCACATTAAAGGAGAGGCAACAAAACCAGGGGAGTTGGGTGCTCAGTCCCTACAGTCCAAACCAGTAGTGAGTTACAGCTTCCATATACAACATAGAGAAGTGTTACACATGACACGTAAAATGCTCTAGGGCTGTGTGTGGCATCTTCCTGGTCTTTGCCTCACTCGTTGCTGTGGCTGCAGCCACAGTTTCCCTGATTTTGCTCCTCAGGTTGCTAAAGGAACACAAGCTCATGTGCTAAGGTGGAAAGAGAATCTACTGTTTGTTCTGTAGCATCAAATTACAGAGATGAAGTCATTCACTGGCTATTTCTTTCCCATTAAGTTGCTTTGAAATAAACTCTCTGTCACCAATGGAGTTTCATCTGTCAGCTCTCTGACTGGATCCAGTGACACTATTGAAAACAGGAGGGTTTTTTACTCTCCTTTTCTTCCCGCTCATTAACTTCTTCCTCATTTTCTTTATTGCTATTTCATTTACAGATCAGCTGGCTGACGTTCAGAAAACTCTCAACAGCACAACATACCATGGGCCCTCATTTTCCCCTTGGACAATTCCATAAATAAGAACCTTTTGATGTCTAGATAGTGATTCAGACATATATATACATACATATATATATATATATATAGTATCAGCTCTTTCACAGCTGGTCCTGACCTAGTATCCTGGTTTAATTCTGATCTTATTCATTCCAGCAACTGTGATGAACTCCTTATTAGTGTGAGGTTCTCATTTCCATTAAGCTGAACACAGATCTGCCTGTTAACGATTACTTTCTTTCCCCTTCCTATTTATCATTGTTTCAGGTTTTCTACCAAAAAATAAAATTAAATTAAAAACTCAGGCTTATCCACAAATCAGGAATAAAGGGCAAGAGGGCATATCTGAGCCACCTTCTTACTTCTCTAATCCTCCATCTGATGGAACATACCTAGCCATGGTGCTTCATAAAGCTGGCTTTTGGTAATCACCAAGGAATCAGCTTTTTGTCTACTTCAATCCCTTTCCTCTTTCTAATATCTTCCTGTATGGGCAACACGTGGTGAAGAACCCTCTACGTCAACTCAAAGGCCTTTTTAGGCCTTAATGTCTGCACAAGCAAGAGTCATCCTCTGCCTCTTTTGCCTGGGTTATTGGCCATTCTGCACACCCCAACAAGAAGAAGAGCATCATGTACTTTGTACCAAACCATCGGAGAAAAACACAAGTGTCACAAAATCCAAGGGTGACATGAAGAACCATCTATGGATCTTACTTCCTTCTAGGATATGGGTTATTATTTAAGTTGCAAGTGTCTGGAAACACGGTATCTAGACACATGTGCTGTAGCAACCAAAATGACCTAGAAATCTTTCCTTCACAAAGGGCCCAATACTGAATTTCACCAGTGACTATGATTTCAGGCACCAGAATTAAGTTCCTATTTGCAAACAAATTGCATTAGACCACGTTCCCGTGCCCTCTCTGGCAGCTTATCTGAGTGTCCTGGTCCCTGTTTAAGTCAAGGCCATGCTGCAGTTAGGCTGATGGGCTCAGTTGGGACAGCCTGAAGTAGATGGAGCTCAGTGAAACCAGCCAATTGTGCCAATCAGGCACATTCAGCAATATAAAAATTGAGAACTTTGCTTTGGGACATTTATTTATCATTTGGACATAATACACATGATGAAAGAAATCAAAACTGTCAGTACTATTATGGAAACACGGACTAAATACTTCTCAAAGGTCACTGTAGCACACAGGACAGCCAGTCACGTTCTGCCGTAATCAGAGAACGATGACAAAGGCACTGAGCTGAGATTCAGACAATTTGGGTTTGCTTCAGAGCTCTCCCACAATCTCTCAGTGCAGTCTATGCGAGGCATTTAGTTTCACTTTGCTGCAGCTCCCCATCTGCCTAATGAGGATAATAATACTTTCCATTTGTCTTCTCTATTTAGAGGGTAAGCTCCACTGGGCAGAGACCGCCTCTGACCAGGGGTTTTATACAGAACGAGCATCCTGATCTCATGGGCTGCCTGCAGGGGATACTGTAAGACAGATAATAAATAACATAATCCATCATGATTTGACATCTAGAGCTGAGATTCCACAGACTATCCGTGGAATAATGACCTTTTCCAGTGTAAGCACACAAATAGAGATCTCTGCTAAACATGTGTGAAAGGCAGAGAATTCGGGCCATTTAGCTCCTCAAACACAGCTCTTAAGCAATTAACCTAAAAGACACTGTTTACACAGACACTTAAGGATCAGCTAGGTCAACACTGGAGCATGAAAGAGAAAAAAAGAACTTAATCAGGCGTAAATTTCTTTAGTATAGAGCAACAGCATGTGCACATGTCCATACAGCACCTGCCTCAAGTCAGAGCTATGACCAAGTCATCACAAGTGATGGTGCCAGTGGTGCCTCGCCTTCTGCAAGGACCTGCCCCAGCTGAGAAGCACACCCACTGCAATGGGATTGGGAGTGCCCGAGATCAATGTTCGCCTAAAATTCATGAGGATGATGGACACAGTTGATGGACACAGCTCTGATGGACATTACAACTATAACTCAAATGTCAAGGGGAAGGGAGCAAAAATAAACTCCTAATTTTGTTTCAAGATAGCCTGTCGAGGTTTGCAGCTCAGCCAGATGATCCTGCAACGTGGCATCAAAGAACTATAGAAAAAATAAATAAATCAGTGGAAGTCCATAAACTAACTTTCTCAAGTCAGACTCTTGGCTTATTACCCATCACCCGTTCAGCTCAGTGACCCAATCCATCAGAACAAAGCTGCCATTTTCTAATTACAACTGAGCTTGTAGCAGAGGGCCCTCTGTTACACAGTCCAGAGCAACAATAAACAGCAGGAATGTCAAAGGAATCTTACTGAAGCACGAAAGCGCTGCTCGCCTGCTTCACTCCTCAATTTGCACCTACATTTAGACACAAGATTACGTACAGCGGGTTGTATACTTACTTCAAGTAATCCTACTTGCTCTGATTTCCCTGGGGAAATCTGCTGATGGAAAAGTTTATCTTCCTTCATGTTGTAGCCGGAGCAAATAAGAAGCATGCAAATATCTTTGTTCACTGAGATCTTAGAATGATGGCTGCGTAGCTCGCCCCATCTGCACATTGTTGCATGGGGCACAGGATGGCTGGGGGTTCCTTGTAAGTATTTATATTCAACCCCCCCCCACAAACTCTCTTTTAAATTTTCCTATTGTTCTTTTCTTCTGAATGTAGATAAATAAGAACAGGCCTGTTTCTCAAGAGATTGATGAGGCATTGTCCTGGCTATACACTGCCACTGAGTATCTGACAGCTCACTCCTTAGGTGGTGGACACCAAACAAGTCCTTTCCAGTCAGTAAAACTGTGAAGTTCTAGTCTATTTAAACACTCTATCCAGAGAGTTCAAATGGATCATTCCTGACTACTGCACACAGCTATGAAAAAAATCTCATTTACAAATTAAACTTTACTTCTGCTTTTGACCTCCTTTCTCTGTCTGCTGCTACCTGAAACACTTTGTCTGCCCTCCTTTCTTTCTAAAGTTGTTGGCAGCTGCCAGAGGTAAGGAATTAGTATCATGTACACCTAACATCTCAGCAACCTAATACCAAAGAGTTTAAAGGTTTGCTCTGACAACCCAGTACAAATGTCATATGTGGTGAACACGAAGTACAGGATCAGAGTCTCATCTGCTCTGCAGCCAAGTGCATGAAATATAAATGGATTGAAACATCTCTTTGATACTGCTCATTTCTCATTCACTCCAACAGACTCCTTAGGAGAATCTCATCCCTTATCCATCATCAGTCAAACAGCAGCATTATCCTCAGGCAAGACCATACACAAACATCCTGCTGTGTCTAACACCACGTAAAATTCTGCTCCTCCAACAAATGCTGGTTCTTCCTGCCCTGCTCCCTCCTGGTCCATTTGAGGATCCCAGCGGTGCTCTATGCCTCCTGCAATACCTCCAATGTCTTCCTCCAAACCACCCATCCCAATAACAGCAGCACATCCTCCCAACATCCTTCCCCAACCTGTAACTGCCACATCCTTTCCTCTTTCTTCTGTTTTTAGGAAGCAGAACAAAGCCAGATGTTAAGTGGTGGCCTGGGAGACAGAGAAAGGAGTGTAAGGACTTGGTCCTGCAGTGACTGTTAAACACAGTGTCTGTCACATACTCTCACAAGGTTGCCAATGCTTAGTAGCTTTCCCTTTACAACTTAGATGGTATATCCTATCACATTTGAGCTGCAGCAAAACAGTCCTCTTAAAGAGCAGGAGAGAAGGGACATTCTCAGGGATTTGTAACAAAACCCAGATATTTTGGAAGAGAACATTTTCATTTTGACAGAACATGGTGTTGGGAACACCTATGAAATAAGAAAAGGATGAAGAGATGTAGCAACCACACATCTAAGAACAGCCTTGGGCTGATATTCAGCAGGTTCTTTCAGACAAGCATTCAGTTTGCTACCTATGTTACCTTGAAAAATGGGAACTGGCTAAAACCAAACGCCCTGGACCTGAACTTCAAAACCCTATCTCAAACGCTAGTCAGAGAGAACCAGGAATCTGGGGAAGGGAAGACTAAGCACAAACCTACATGATCAGGTTTTGCTCCCAGAAGAAGCAGCTCCTATCACCATTAATTTCCCTACCAAACAGAGAGACTCAACAGGAGAACTCACAAAAGTCAAAAAGATCTCAGTGTTATTTACTGAGGTTAAGTAAGTACCAATGCACACTGGGGAAAGTTACTTGGGGCTAAACAACAAGCGAATGGAAGCTAGACTAATGAAACTGTATTTCAACCCTCTACAGTTGGGCTTACTCAGAGTTAAAGTAGCTGTAATCTGCTCTAACATAACTCAATTTTGAAGAAAATTAAATTAAAAGAGAGGCCACTGAATTGCTACAGTACACAAAGGTAAGGAGAGGCAGACAGAGTGAAGGGCTGGTACCAAATCAGATCAAGTTTCCCAATTCTCCCAGGCAAAGAGCCCCTAAATGAATTTGGATTCCTATGCATTACTTAACTTGAGCCATCAAGCACAGCCCTTACATCATGCACTGAAGGCCATTAGATTAGTCCTTACAGTGTGCACTGAAGGGCATTAGATTGAGTGTTGTGCAGTGTGTGCTGGGAGGAGCAGCACATTTGCACCTCCCTCACTGCAGAGAATGAGTATGTGAAGCACAGTGAGGAACAGCCTTACACAAAGGAGTCACCAGCTCACCAAATTAAACCCCAGCTTCACTTCAACCTGAGGTTTGCTGAACCTCACAGTAAAGTCCTGGACTTGAGCAGCAAGATCACCTCAGTTCCTGGTCTTCAGCTGAACAGGACCCAAACTAGACACTACAGCTGCCAACTACAGCAGGCACTCCCTACTTGTGAAGTCCAGTTTTGAGTGGCATCTACATTTTGATAAAATATACCAGGGATGTGGCTCAAGCTTCTGTTAAATCATGGACAACTGGCACCTTATTAATCTTCGATTTCACAGCACTGTCCTTGTGCTGGCACCTCTTCTTCCCAACATCTCAGCCTTTTGAGAGGTAATGATTGGCAAAACCAGCACTGACAAATCGGAAGGACTTCATTTCCAATTTAAACAGAAATCAACCTCTTTACAGTGTTTCCTGCCTACACTGATCTTTCTGCCCAGGATTTCAGATCATCAGTCAAACCAGGGTAGACAGTTGGAGTAGACAGCTACCAAAGCCGAGTAAAAATATAATTCAAGGGTACACTGCAAAAGATGTCTTCACAAACTTCTTCTCCGAAGAGCTCAAGGAATGCTATACCACCACTAACTACTCCCTTCTGGCAGGTCTCATCCTCCAGGGACAGGTTATAAGCATGGTCAGAAATGATCCAGCAGCTCTCAGAGCTGTCAAAGACCAAATCAAATCTGACTCAGATCTGATCCCTGTCAAACAGGCAACTTCTGTTGAAATACAGGACACTGGAACATGCACTGGAACAGCACCAGCACCTTAGGAGAGCACACATGGCAGCAGCACAGTGGCTTGATACTCACACTCAGCAGGAGGCACTTGTTTTCTTTGATGGCACCTATGCAGCCCACGAAGCCGATGATCATGACAAACGTCCCTGTGACGATCAGGAGGTTGGCAGCTGACAGGGACGGGAACGAAGAGGAGAGGGTGGCAAAGTTCCCTTGGGTAACAGCCAGCCAGATGCCTACTCCAAGGATTCCACAGCCTCCCAACTGGGGGGAAAAAAAAAAGAGAAACAAAGAAACTCAGTTATTGTATCCAAGCAACCCCAGATATTAATCCATATTTACATGGCAGTGGTGGAAAAGCTCTGCTGAGGTTATCCAGTAGTCACACCTATTAAGAAATGATCTCTCCCTGTGGTACTTTCAGTGGGGAAAACAGACAAAGGAGTTAAAAAAAGCCAAAACATAATAGAGGGAGAACTCATCGGTAAGATGTAATGCTCAAGAAAAAGACAACAGATTTCCTAAATCCAAAACACAACTTCAAATATCAGGTTTCTTCAGTGAAAAAGCAGACACTGAGTAAAGTAGAAATACCCAAAGATTTGGAGCTCAAAGGGATTGAAAAAAATAATTTATGCCCTATTTAGTTACTTCAGAGAGCTGACCTCAACAGGTAAAGCACTTTTGACCCCCTGTCCTTCCCATCCTAATACACCATCTCCCATCCCTGGCACATGCCATAAACAAATCTTGCCAGTGTATCTTCCCCTGGTAGGACACCCCACAACTCTTCCTAGTTCCTACCCAAGGCCTGGCCTCCCTTGGAAGCAAGAGAGCATTTAGAGCATAAAGGGGCCTGAGAAGGAGGGAGAATCCCCCTGTAACATTGAAAAAAACAAAACAAACACACACAAACCAAAAACCCACACGCACTCCCAATGTGGCTGCTGGTTTGGTAGCTCAGTCCTCAGAAGAGGACTTGGCTAGTTCAGGAGAAGTCTTCAAGGGAAGCAGGAGTACAAGCAGGAGGAGATGGGGGAGGGAGGAGAGGGGAGGATGCCAGTGCAGGCAGCAGCCAGCACAAACCAGTTAAATTTACAATCATTACATACACAAGCAACTCTTAAAAACCGCAAACATTTATAAGCATGCTGCTTGTAATTGTGAGCCAGCCTGCAGAATTGTAACACTCTGAGTAAAGCTGAGCAATTAAACAGAATGAAACCAAAGGCAGGTTTTGCATTATTCTACAGGCACACAGCAAAGCATCGCTTAGGTTTCCTTCTTTCCCGCTCTCCCTTTAAAATAACCAATTTTTTATTGAGCTTTATAATTGCACTTCATTATCCAAATCAATTAAAGGCTAGGAAAGAAATTGTGTTCATAGAGCAGTAAGCCAGACATAGGAGCACATCAATTAAACGTCTGCGTACAGGGGATGAACATACGGCAGCTCCTGAAGCAGGGAAGGAAAAAGGCCGAGCAAACCCTGGGGCAGAGCTAAGCCTCAGAAAGGAAACACAGAAGAGAAGCACAAAAGCCAGAGCAATTTCTTACACGAACTGTGAAAGTGGCCTCTGCACGTCACCGAGAATTCCCCTCAATACAGGGCAATAAAGGTGGCTGTGTCCCAAGGCAGGACTCCTCACCCCAGCTGCCAACCAGTTCAGAAGGAGCTGAACTACATCTCACCATAAAGTACTGTTGGGATTCCCATCTATCTTCTTCCCAGGCTCTTTTTTCCTGCGTTTGTTGGAAGCACAAACCACTTGAAAACTGCAGAGCTCAACATCTGGTGATGAGGATGGACACAGAGGCTGGGTGAAGATCTCGTGATCTCCAACCCCAGTCCTTGTTTGTGCCAAACAGGCAGAAGCAGAGTGATGACTTAGTCTCGACAGCTTTCAGAGCTTGATGAGATGTGAAATTAAACAAACCCAAAACCACTAGCAGGGCTACTCCTGGCAATTTGGAGGTTTCCATGCAAGCAGTGAAGCTGCTGTGGTTAAAAGGGAAAACACTGAAACCAAACGATTAGCGAGAACTCTACAGCTTGAACCTGATCCACTGGCAGCCAAATAGAAGCCCGTACTGATTCCATGTGGTGAGCACATGGTTGCCTTTTAAAAAAACCTAACAAAACACGAAGCAAATCCCCCTCAAAGATGTCAGGCTAGTGGCAAGAGCATTTCTGTTAAATCCCTTGTGAAATGTTTAACACATTATTTGCCTAATTGTTCCTGTTAATCCACTCTCCCGCAAGCAAGGCAGCTCATGGCAAGACCTTCAACTAAACACAGCTTCCTCTGATGGTTTCTTGTTTTGTTTTGTCTTTCTTTTTCTTCCTCCAAAAAATTTTGCAATTTTTTGGTAAAATCTTTTATTCTAAGGCCAAAACAGTGGCACACCAGGAGGGATACTGTCATAACCCTAAGACTTAAGAGATTCAAGTGTCTGTTCCCGGACAGACCTCAGTGTAGATCTTGACTGGGCTGCTCAGTACATCTCTGCTAGAGTGGCAAAATCCTCACTACAAAGACCCGGGTAGTGGGTTCTTTCCAAGCCCTGGACTTTGTGATTCGCTGTCCAGGAGTGGTTTATTCTGTTCGAGACCAATTGCTCACAGGCATTTCTAAATACAGGCAGTGAAGCAGGTGCCTTGCTCTAAAAGCAGAGATTCAGCCCGTCTCCCCTTCCCCAAGGGAGCCCCAGCCACGTGCACGCTCGCTCTCTCGGCAGAAAAAGCTGCCTACGGAATTAGATCCTCCAAATTGTTCTAATGGGCTAGAAAATAAATTATTCAGACTTCAGTGCCTACATTTAGAATTGATCTTGCAGTATGGTAAACAAAGTCATCCCGAAAGGCCCTGGATGGATGCACGTTGTTGGAGGAAATTATGCTGAAGTTACAGCTACACACAGTTAAAATACTGCAGGAGAAATTGCCTCATCGTTCATGAGAATGGTGTTGGTGTCTTTAAGCGGGTTTTTTATTCCTTTTATTACATGGAAAATGCATCTAATCGAGGTTTCTCATATTGTATCCGATTAGGATCTCCTCATCTTATTCCTCTTTTAGATAAAAAAAAAAAGAGCTCCTCGTGTAGTTAAAAATACATTGATAATAGAATCCAAGTGGAAGGTTTGACCAGTTGTTTTGTCGTTGGAATCACTCACTTGGAGGGGTTTTCTCACCCAGTCTCCACATATTTAAACCAGAAGGGCTTTCTCAATCCCACTTGCTATCCAGTTACTCTTGTGTGGATATGCTTCCCCCTCTAACTATGGAGTAAGAGCAGATGATGGAAAAATCAACACCAACGTATTAATAGTAGCAATGGGAACATTATCCAGCAAATGTTCTTGTAACGTAAGGCGTAGTTCCATCACTGCTCCTTTCAGCTGGGCACAGGGAGGAGGTGGGAATGGAATACACACACTGACAGGATCAAACGGATCAAGGATCTTACATGGAAAAAGCAGAAGTGTGTGTGATAGAGCAGCAACTTCAAGGGAGGGGTGACTACTTCTGGAAAACACCTTCAAGCTGGCAGTTCATGGCCAGGAGACTCCTGAAGATCTCATGGACATCCATCTGCATCACACCTCCACTAACTCCCTGACAGTACGCAGGGTGATGGCATTTGTAGGTGGTATCCCACCCACCACACAGTTGGACACTTTAGCATAGCTCATGTGCCAGACTCTTTTCAGTGGTGCTCAGCAAGAGGACAAGGGGCAACAGGCACAAACCCGAAACCCAGGAGGTTCCACCTCAACATCAGGAAAAAAATTCTCTGCTGAGTTGAAAGGGATCTTAAAGATCATCCATTTCTAACCCTCCTGCCATGGGCAGAGACACCTCCCACTAGACCAGGTTGCTCAGAGCTTCATCCAGCCTGGTCTTAAACACTTACAGGGATGAGGTGTCCACACTTCTCTGGGCAACCTGTTCCAGTGTCTCAGCACCCCCATAGTAAAGAGCTTCTTCCTAATGTCCAATCTAAATCTACCCTCCTTTAGTTTAAAATCATTGCCCCTTGTCCTGTCACCACATGCCCTTACAGTAAGTCCCTATCCAACTTTCTTGTAGGCCCCTTACAGATACTGAAAGGCTGCCATAAGGTGTCCCTGGAGCCTTCTCTTCTCCCAGCTAAACAGACTCAACTCCCTCAGCCTGTCCTCATAGGAGAGGTGCTCCAGCCCTCTGATCATCTTTGTGGCCTCCTCTGGCCCCTTTCAACCCAAATTTCAATTCAAAATACAGAAATCTGTTCAATCATCAGGTTTAGAAACAAATTCAAAACCCCTTCCTCTCCCTCAAGTCCCTCAGACCCACAAAAGCAGTGTTAATTTTCTGGTGGACATTCTTATCCTAGCCACACTCTTGTCTCTCAGCCGTAGCAAATCTGGAGTAAGACCTGCTAACCTCTACACACCCAGTCCACCAGACTTTTTTGCAGTTTGATACAGAACAGCTGCAGGGAAATCCTAGAACTTCTGCCCACACAGAACACTCTCATGCCAGTGCAATCAATAGCTGAACTAGAAACAACACAGTGCTTATTCTATAGTACCCTTAGAAAAAAACTCCCACAAAACTAACTGCATTTCTCAAGCAGAATGAGAAGACTTCCACTCCAGGTGATGTGCTTGCTTCTCCGCAGGGCTTCCTCCTGCCCTTGCAGCCACAGCCCAGGTTTTCTGTACTGCTTCTGGAATTTGGGCAGCCGCCAGCAAATCCTCAGCTATCATCACTCCCGAGCACTTGAGCTGTCTCATAATTTACATTAAAAAAAAACCAATGAGAACTGAGCTTATGGATCCTCTGCATCACTGTAGAAAGTCTCCCTGATTTCCCACTCGAGGGACTAAGCAGCCTTTTAAAGCTTGGCTGAATGAAGGCATGTCCTCTCCACCCCATACTCCATCCACACATCTTCAGCACCATGACTGTGCTGACTCAGCCAGCCTGACAGTTCCCTCAGAAAGTCTTAATCAGAGAAGCATCAACCAGGGCAGAAAAGTCACCAGTCAACCAAGGCTTGGAACAGACTTCAAAAGTCCATTGAGACTTCTAGGATTCTGAAAGTAGGGAACAGCAGGAGGTTTGTACAGAAGTGGGAGAAAAAAAAGAGAAGAAATTACCCCGCAAGCCTGGAGCCTTCACAGCCCCTCTATCTTTTCTCATCTTTTCTCATCTAATTTCAACAGGTTCAGATAGACAGCTCTCATCCCAGCTCCTAACGAGTCCCAGCTCCAGCCAGTAGACAGAGAGCACCCCACAGAAACTACAGACCACAAACAGCTGCTGCTCTATTCCCAAACTCAGCGCTTTCTTTTACAACATCATCTACTCAACTGCAGTAGAGTCTCTCAAGCCAAACTTTTATTTTGTTCGGGCGTCAGTGAATTCCACTTCTGAACTCTCTCACAAAGATCTCTATGGCTTAGAGGAAGATGCTTTCGAAGAGCTCAACAGAGTGAAGCCCAAAGCATTTCAAATGCTTTTCACCTCTGCATATAAGCGGTTAAAAATTACAAGCCCTATGAAACCGGGTGCCTGGCCTTGCCATCCCATATTCTTTCCATTTTGCTTAAAAATTAGTTTCAAATACAAAAATGTCGTGCTGCAATACGGGCTGTTGTGAACACGAGCAGCAGCCAAACTCCTCCAAGAGCTGCCGGCCCACCTTCCTCGCTGGTGTCAACCAGCGTGATGGACCAGTCACCACCTCCCCGATCAACAACAGCCGAGGAGCTGACCCGCACGTCGCACTGGACTCGATTAACATGCCAACGGCTTCTGCTTTACAACCCACTGCCTTGTCAGCAGGACACCGCAGCGCTCAACACGATTTCAAAGGGGACGTGAAGTGCCACTTTCCGTGGGCCGGGGCCTGACGTGCTGCGTGACAGGCAAGCAGGCGGCTGCCCGAGGCCTACAACCCCAACCCGTGTTCCGCCTGCCAGAGCAACGTCCCGCCACTCCTACCCTCGCTGCCCTCCGACTGCGCTCTGCCCTTGTCACACGTTCGAAGAAACGCACTCCGACAGCTCATGTTGTTGCTTTCCTTCCTTTTGGACACTTCTCTCCTATAAATTGGCTCTGGTTTAGGATATTCCACCTAGCGCCGAGCCTGACAAATAGCAGGACTGTTCGTAGCAAGCCTAGAAAGTTTGCAAACAGGACTTATGTGGGCAAAGATGTGGCATGAGAAGGCATAGTGTCAATAACAGAAACATGGAACATGATGCTTTTTTCAATTACCCTGGTGAGGATCGAGCCTCAAGAGCTTAAACCTTAATAAATTCATTATTCTTCCCCAGTTGAGTTCCAGTGCTAAATTGCAGTCTCGTACAACTAAAGTAAATTTGGGGACAATTGAAGGCGTCAAAAGGCAGAATATCACGCTGACACCCCGCTAACGGAGAAGTGAATAAAAAGTCATTCAGTTAATCCCTGCTGTTTTACGAGTAGCGTTCTCCTGCACGCTCGCTCCTCTAAATCATGGCTATCTATCAACTCCAGCTACAAAAGTAGAGAACTACAGCATTTATCAGTTAACACACCCCATCTAGAAGCGATGTTTTCCTTTCGCGAGCTCAAAATTCATAGAAACACTTAAACGTGTGCTCGGGCGCATCCTTAGCCAGCGAAGCGTTCAGAGCATGTGCTTAACCGCTGCTGACTTCAGTTAATCATTTCTGAAGTGCACTTAATTGCCCCATACTGCAAAATCCTATCACTGAGGACGCGAACACTTGCAGCAATAGAACAGGTGAGGATGACCTATTAAGGCATCACTGCTGATAAAAGATTAAACGTGGCCGCAGAATATTAAAAAAATTATGATTATCAGTGTCACAAGCATCTCACTGGGAAACTTGCTGAAACCAATTCAAATTAAGGATTCTGAGGAAAGTACCAACTTAATGACAACTCACTGAAACGCGGAGCAAAGGTTAGAAGAGGGAGAGGGATGAACACGTGACAATGAGAAGAACACGGCTCTGTTTGGGTTCTAGTTTTAACCATTGTCAGACAAAGTGTTCAAGTGTTTTCATCTGCTCCTCCAGTGTAATATCTAAAGCCACCTGGGAGGGCTGTAACATGGTCGATAGAGTTATAAAGAGGAATACACGCTTAAAAAAGAAGCAGGAACAAAAGAAAAACAGCTGTGGAGTCCCTGGTCTGTCCCATAAATAAAATAATGCACAACTTTTCAACTGACTTTGTAGCAGAAGCTGGCAAAAGTCCAGATGAAGAACTCTAGATGCAGTTCAAGTCACCTGCTGTCACATCCATAGCACTAAAAACTGAAAATAAAGAAAATGGTAAAGTTTGGTCTTTTATACAACACAGAACCTGTGATTTCCATAAAGGAGATTGTCGGCAGAGAATTTTACCTAAACCATTTGGTGAGATGCCGAGAGAAACTGAGGATAATGATCATCAAGTAATGATTCCAGGGGTCACAGCTCAGTTGCCTGGTTTACTGCTGATTGCTTGCATTGGATAAAATCCAGATTATTTGGTGTCTTTAGTGCTTTTATCTCCCCTAGAGACACTGTGTGGATTTAGAATAAGATGTAGTGAAATAAGAAGATAATAGATGTCATTTAAAAAGCAAAGATAAATAAACAGCTTTCTTAAAGACTACAAAGATGACAGAGATGGTCTCTCTACTTCACATAACTCAAAAAGTTTTTAAAACACTTCACTAACAGGCAGAGTCTGCAGAAAAATAAAATGAAAAACATTTTTATATTGCATGTTTAATCCATCCACAGAGGTATGTAGATAGCAAAAGGCTAGTTGCTATAGAAACATCCATAGTGAATATAGATACTATAGTTGAAATGCAAAATTAGTTGTGTATCTGAAAAAGAAATTTGCTGATACTGTGAAAAAAAAAAAATGACGACAGCTAAAGTTGACATCCTCTCTTACAAAAGCTTTTGAAAATAAGTCTTGGGTATATAAATCAATATTTGATTAAATGGTCTCACCAGAGAATCTCTGCAATGCACCCTGGCAGAAGCTGAACTTCGAGTCTCTGGTTCCCCTCCTGGAACTGGGGGCAGGTGGCTTTTACTAACATGTTTGGCTCTTTACATCTTGAGGCTGATCTTAAGAGCATCCTTCCCCCAGGTCCCAACTTGTGCTGATGTATTCCACTCTGATTACAGTTAATTTTCCCCAGTGGAAACCTTTTCAAAGAGAAACTGGTTTTCTTTGCAAATGTATGATCTACACAATAGAATGGGTCTTCTCCAGTTCCTCTGGCAGCAACGCAGCTATGTCACATTCTTCCCCCGGTTCACCTGTCTGAAGTTCACCCAGCAGCCAGTAACAGCATCAACAAGGATATACAGGGTCACCATCAACTCCTGCTCTTAAACCTAGCAGCTGGCAGCAGAGGGCTGGAGGCCAGGTCAGTGGAACCCCAGCAGCACAGCACTCCCTTCCCTTGGTCCCATCACAGATACTGTACCTGTGACCTGCTTGCTCTGACCAGGAGCTGGCCACACCTGGGGACAGACAAACCTGTATCACAGAAGGTCCCTTCCCACCACTCTCCAAGTCCCTCCCCAGAAAGCACAGGACTCCAGGGCTGGTTCCTGGCACACCCAACTCTATCCTGGAGGCTCCCAAGCCCTGCTCAGGAATCGAGCCCATCCCTGGCAGAGACAGGAAGGTTTGGGGAAGCAGTAGGACTTTATGCAATATCTCAGCTCCTAGAAAGCTGCGGGACACAACTCTAGCACAACTCTATCTGAATGAGTCACAGGTATGAAAACCTAACTGCTATTTATTAATAACAGGCTTCTTTACATTCATGCTTCCAGGAAGACACACTCCAGTCCATATGATAACAACACTACAGCATTGATCAATGGAAGTAACATGAGGTGTGAGGTCAGTGCTGGGAATAAAACCAACTAGAAAACAACTGGAGTACAAGGCAGGGGTGCTGAGGCCTCACCAATGAAAGAAAACTGTGCAATGAAAGGCTGGTTCAAGATGGTTCCAACACAATTTCCCACCCTGCTTTTATCTGTATTTTCCCTCCCCACCACCAGCCTCTCTGCCACATTTTGTGCTGAAAGCCCATTACCCCCTCTAGGACGCCACTTAACCCCTTGATTGCCACGAGAGCTCGCATGCCAAATGAGCACTCACTGACTTAATAGCCTTTCCTGTATTAAAACAAACCAACACCAAACCCAGCTGGGATATCCCAGGTGCAAATGCAAAGCTAGCTCCCTGGAAGATAGTAACTTGGCAGCAATAGCAACGCTGAGGACAAAATGTGAAACACATTAAGACACAGCGAGACCTTCCACCCCTGGAGTCTGGCTTTACACAGAGATGGGGAGAATCACCAAACTCATACACCATGCCCAGCTTTTAATGAGAAGTCCTTTTTAAACAGTCCCATCAATAAACAGCTCACATGGTTGTAGGAAGGGCTTCTACATGTTGGGTATTGATCCCCTGATCAATAACAGACACGTGAACTATAATCACACCCTTACAACAGGCAGCCTCACGTCACAAAGCTCATCTGCTTTCACCAAACACGCTCAGAAAGCCGAGCGGAACGCAGCCTGAATCTTTGATGGATTCTTTTTAATGGATTGTTAATAATATTTGTACAGGCAAACGAAGTATTTACTACCCTTGCAACTGCCTAACAACACCCGGCAAGCGGTCCCTCGTAACACAGCCAGGGCAGCAACAGCATCTCTCACTTCAACGCTTCAACTGCCTTGTCAAGAAAACTATTCTAATTGGGTGGGAGTACAAGAGAAAGCAGAGATTATTCCCCTGGTTTATGTTAGCAATTTTTAATGATTGTTTATTTATATTAGGCTTTGCTACGCAATAGCACATCTGAGGCTTTCCTGCACTCTTATGAGTTCTATTTATATCCAACTGCCTGCATCCCAAGCCTGCTCCAAGCGCGGGCAGTATGCCATCAGTAATGAACGCCACCTCAAATCAGCTTCTGTTCCGCACTAGTTATCCCCCAAGGAAACACAACAGTCCCGTCTTATCACCAACCAAATATCTGCTATGGAAGCATTTCAGATGCTTTGGAATACATTTAGTTAAAGGGATTTGTGATCAGCAGCCTCACCGCAGCGTACAGACCAGGGAACCCACGGAAGCCCTTCCTTTCAAATTTCATTTTGCTTTTTGTGTTTCTGGGATCTGCAGAAATGAGTGCAAAAACTATGAAGTAAAAACAAGTAGAAGCATTCCCACTGGGACTGTCTAAACAACCAGTGCTACCTACAAGTACCCCTTCTGGTCATCCAAGTACTGTCGAAACTTCTGAACTGCAGAAGATTTCTGACCTAAACTCCACCTTCTTTTGTCAAGCGCTGCGAGATACAACACAGAAAGACTGCAAATATTTCTTCTAACTTCAGGTCTGTACAACCAGCTTTTAGACGTCTAGGGTGGGATTCAGGTCACCTAACTTCAGACGTCAGTGCCATTAGTGGTATGGAGAAATCAGTGTGGCTCATCACAACCCAAGCCTGCCTTGGGTCAGCTGAATGGCTCCCTAGACACCATTAATGGCATTGACCAGAATCTCCCTGACCACAACAGCAGCCCAGATGCCTGGAGTGAGGGCAGCCTGGATCCCAGCTCAAATCCATCCGCCCAGACTCTCCTTCCTATGTCACTGGAAAGAAACAGGCAGGTCCAACGGTCACTCCAGCCTATCCTAGAATATTCATCTAGGACAAATCACTCTTTGGGAAACCTGCTCTGTGCAGGGGTTGTAGGGCAGCTGAAGCAAATGGCACAGATCTCCCCCCCCCTCACCCTACTACCTACAAGAGAGAAAAGATGATTCTCTCTCCAAATGTCAGGTCATGAAACTTCACAATTCCCCCTGCGGTAATTCAGAAATTAACTCATCTACCCTTATTAATTAAAATGACACAGTGCTTTTTTTCTTATGATAAAAACATGCTATTGCATAGATATTGAAACCCCAGGTGTGTGCAAACACACATGGAGAGCATGAAGTATCAAATTATCTCAAATCAGCACATCCCTTCCAGTCAAGGCTCGTGGACCACACTCAGCTGCACTGACATTCTCGCCCTGCCCATTACATGTATTGCTTAGTAGCTCGTAATAAAGGAGTATGACTGACACCAATTTATAGCTTTTTGATTGCTTTGCCCCCTCACGTTATAAATTCATGAAACAGTCATAGTTTATTGTATTTTTATGTTTGCCAGTTTTATTTACACACTCTCTCTTGCCATTAGAGGGGGAAAAAGCTTTTGGGTTTCTGCAGATCCTCAATCATTCTGTGCTGGGGTCTGGAATGAGATGGAAACAAAGACTTCTGGCTCATCTAAAAATAAACCGTCATCTCAAACGCTTTCTCAGCACAACCTTCCATCATAAAGCACCACTACATAAATATGGCTTTATAAATTATATATCTTAAGTCTTTGCATGCTCACAGCAGTTTACCAATAAACGTTCTGCAATACCTGCTAAAAACAAATAAAGCCACCACACAAAACCAACAAAAACCAGACATAAAATCATTGCCAACGATGATAAATGATTACAGCTTAATAACAGTCTAGCTGACAAAGCTGAAACGTCCACAGGGTGTACTGCAATTCAAATGCCACAGGTGGAAAAATAAAAAGCTTTCAAATATAACTGTTTCAGCCTTCAGCAAAGAGAGGAAATCCAGAGAACAGCCTCGTGACACCAGGCTGGGCCATTCCAGGATGAGCTTTGATATCTTCAGGGCAGAGACCGCTGGCAAAGTATCTGTGCTGGGTAGGACAGGTCTGACTAGGGAATAAAATCAGAGAGAGACCTGGGAGTGGGACAGAAAAGGAAGTCAAAAGCTGACAAGCATAACTTTATCCGAACAAGAGGATATTTCAGATAATGATCAATATTCTTGAGTTAACTACAAAAGTAACTTCTCTGGATAGGAAGGTGGCAGGTGGCAAAGGGACTCTCCCTATGAAATTCCTCAGTTAAGTTCAGGCTAAAAATTATATTTGTCACTCAAGGGAAAAATCTTACTTACCAACTCATTGTGAGGCCACTCACAGCCTGCAGCTGTACTGTGGAGAACCTGCTCATAATTGATGACCCACAGCCACTTAAAGCTAAACGGCTAATTTCAAGTTGTAAACCAACAGCTCAGTAACAAGAAAACATCTCAAGATGATTTCAGCAGCCTCTATTTCCATTCCATTAACCATTTAACATGCAAAACACCATTAAAAGGGCCATCCTCTGAGCCTGCCTTTAACAGCTCGTCTTCAGGCAATGAAGTGATGACCCAAGAGGGATTCACTTCAGTCTTTTTTCTGTCATTTCAGTCCCAGCATGGTCTCTCACTCTAACAGCGAGTGAGCTTTGTCCATCAAGTAACAGCAATGCTTGGTGGTTAGTCTGGAGTGATGAGATCATCTTACCCAGCATGTGGAACATCCCAAAATCTACTCTAAGGCAACGGGCTTTTGCCAGGACAGAAATGACATGGAAAGAGCATCCAGTTCTCAGTCCACCTCCTCTCTTTGCCACAGCTCTCCAAGAGTGTGACAGGCCATTAAGAAGATGCTCTCTCAAGAGAGAAAGGTATCAAAAGTACACGGCTGAAATACTGCAAGGGAGGAAAGCGCAGCAGGATGAATGAGAGTCTTCAAATGAAAGTGGAAAGATAAAGCAGAGAAAGGTGAAGTAAAAATCCTTCCAGTAAATAGCCTGCCCTCCTTAACTGGTTCCCTCCAGATGCAGTGATCAGGATGAATGTTCCCTCTTCATCCTTGACCTTCATCCTGAGATATGCCATCTCAGCAATTTCTGGCATTCTGCAGGAGCTCTGCATTCCCCCCTAATTTGAAGACTTTCTGTGTTCACTGAACCAAAACTCCGTTCTGCTCAACTGCAGACTGCGGTCTCTGATGTGCTTGTGGAGGGGGGAGGAAAGAATTGATGGGGGAAGTGGATACCAGTGGGATTGCAGTAGGCAAGCCAAGGCATTGCCAGAGAGTGGCAATCCTAGTGGGAACATCTACACTGCTCTTGGGAGCACGGAGGGCTCAGGAGCACATCTGAAATGCTTGTACACCGACACACGCAGCACGAGAAACAACCAGGAGGAACTGGAAGTGATGGGCAGCTCCCAGAGCCGTGACATAGTTGGTATCAGTGAGACGTGGTGGAACGAGTCCCACTATTGGAGTGCTGGGATGGAGGGTACAGGCTGTCCTGGAGGGGTGGGCAGGGTAGGCAAGGTGCAGGTGTCTCACCATAGGTAAGGGAGAGGTTTGATTCCACAGGCCTTACAGTTAGTGATGATGTGCTTGAGAGCCTCTGGGTGATGATCAGGGGGTGGAAAACAAAGATGATGTTGTAGTGGGTGTCTACTACCAATCACCCAGCTGGGATGTAAGCACCAAGGAGTTATTCTATAGGCAATTAGAATAAATTTCTGGACTGGTAGCCCTAGTCCTTCCTGGAGATTTCAACTTCCCAGACATCAGTTGGGAACATCATACTGCTGTGACAAGCAGGTCTTGGAAATTCTTGAAGTTTGTAGGAGGGAACTTCTTGTCACAGTTACTCGGTGAGCCAGTTAGGAAAGATGCTCTCCTAGACCTGCTGTTTGTGAATAAAGAGGGACTCATGGGGGATGTGATGGTAGGGGACTGTCTCAGCCACTGTGATCATGAGATGGTTGAGTTTGAAATTTCCCATGTAATGAGAAAAAAAGCACAGCAGAGTTGCTACCTTGGACTTCAGGAGAGCAAACTTAAATGAAGCTATTCAGGGAGCTGTTCACCAGAGTATGCTGGGAACCTGCTTTTGAGGCCTTAGAAGTCTACAAGTGCTGGTCAGTCTTTAAGAACCACCTCTTAGAAGCACAAAAGCAGGCGATTCCCCTGTGTCATAAGTCAAGCAAACAGTGCAGAAGCCCAGCTTGACTGAAGAGGGAACTCCTCATGGAGCTCAGAGGATGATGCACAGTCTCATTTTTCATCAAGAATCTCTCTTATTATCACAAAACACCTCAGATGGCATTTACATCATCTATAACCTCTGTCTGAGCTGTTCTGTGCTGGACATCAATACAGGATGGAACAGGAAACGAAGTGTAAGAGCCAGTGCAGATGAATTTGCCCAAAGCAGCGTGAACTTTAAGAGAACGTCTGTCTTTCTGTTGTTCTGGTACATGGTGGCAGGAAATAAAGCGCATACGAGGCAGAAGGACCTACAGTAACAAAGACAGCAGAGGCTTAGAAGGAGAAAGTCAGAGGTAAGATCTGGAGGGAGACAGATTTCTCAGGCCCTCCCTTCACTTCAGCACCACAGGGAGAGCTGATGAAAAACATGATGTCATTGTGACCCTTGATTTTAATGGAGAAAGTTGCTATTGGCAAGCTGCTGTCTGGGTAATTGCTTCCTTCTTGGTCTGATGAATCTGAGATTTGTTGTCAGCCTTCCAGGGGCAGTGAAAAGCTCATCTATTTTTTTCCATTTTCTTTGGATGAAAAGGCCACGGGATTTGCTCAGTTCAGCAGCATTAGCGTGAGTGACGATGAGGAAATGTTAAAGCACCACCAAGACACACATGGCACTACCAGAGCTGTGTGTTAGTCCCCTCCAATAAAACCTGGTTCGTACAAAGAAATTATCCTCAGTTGTGACCTTTAATAGCTACAGCTGGTGCAAGCAGCCAGAGCTAGTTCCTGAAAGAAACACTCCTGTCAGGACCTCCAGGAAGCTGTGATCAAAGCATGGCACCATTTTCAGCGAGCTCAGCACTGCATCGAGGTCAGCTCTCATCAGGTTCTCTATGTAAGACATCGCCCTGCTCTCCCAAGCCCAAGGAGAGCACAGCCAAGCCAAGCTTACCCCGACAGCTTTTTAAGCACAATAACGTGTGTTGGACACGCTCATGCAAACTCAGGCGTTAGAAGAGGCAGAGAAGAGGAGATTTTGGTGAGAAAGCAGAAGCATGTGCCCTCGTCAAGTGCAAGACCCTCCTCTTCAGAAGTGACTTTGCAGCCCCTGCGGAGATGTTGGTTGGTAGCAGTCCAACTCTGTCACACGTGTTTTCCTTGAAGCCCAGCAGAGGTTTCCAGGCAGTATCGCCTTTTTCAGGCCAAAGACAAAAAACTCTGGCCCGGGCAGGGATCCTACTGCTTTGTTTTACTCTAAAGAGATTCAGAGTCAGGTCCTTTCTCTTTAAACCAATACAATCCAGGTCAAAGAACTGGGAACCTTCAATGGCTACAGGTACCCAGACCATCCCCAGACTCCAGTGATGCTGGCGGCACAACAGCACTTGGCACTCACTAGCAGACTCACCACTCTTCGGGGCTTTCAACAAGTAAAACTTCTGACCCCCCTCACAATTATGTCAACAAGACAAGCCCACCATTACCTTAAAGCCAGCTCGAAATGGGAAATTGATTCTGACAATGGGGACAAGAGACTCACAGTGAAACTTCGGTGCCTCCTCCCTCTCAGAAAGCCGGGCTTATCACAGGCACAGTCGACTGGCAATAAAACTTTGCTATCGGGCAAGGAAACCAACGGCAGAGAAGTAATTTCTCTTTGAAAAGCATCTGCTGGCTGACTTCACTGCTGTTGCCAACCCAAACTGCAGAATTAAATAGTGGCAATATTTGTATGAAAGAGAGGAAGGCTCAGCACTGCCCATGAGACGTGGTTTCCCCTCTCTTTCCATCACCACCCTCTTGCCCTCCTTCGTGAAATGGACCCACTGAAGCTCTAGCAGGGATCCACCATTTCTCCAGGTGCCTCTCAATGTATCGACACACACAAGCTAAGGCAGAAGCAGTCGGCTGGGGGGTTAAAAAAGGCACCAGCACCTTTTGCAAGCCCCAGTCAGCACCTTTTGCAAAGCAATGGCTGCAGGGAAGCGGGAGCTTGTCCCAGCTCTGCAGCTGGAGCGCTGACCAAGGAGCGCTTGTTGCCTGTCCCCAGGCCTTAAGGTTGTTATCCCTGAGCTGCTCTAGGAACATTATGAGACTGTTCCAGCCCCAGCCATTAAATTGTACCTCCACAAATGCTTGTCACAGTCTGTTCCTGATGGCACTGGCCATAGGAAAGCTCACGTTTGGGAGCCACAATGGCTTAACCGCCACCTGTCCCACAGCAAACAGATTGATGCAAGGGCAGCCAAAGTCCTTCTGGCATAGACTGGGAGAAAAATACCAGCCAGGCAGCAGATAGAGGGAATCTGCAGCAATTCCAGCCTCATCTGGCCCATCTAAGGCACTCCAACAGGTTCAGTGCTGCTCAGATGAATTCTATGTGATGCCGGGTGGGCAGAGCAAGAGGGAAGAACCACTTACACATAATGCTCCCACCAAGATAATGCTCCCACCAAGATGGGCCTTGTCTTGGTGTCAGAGCTTTTTCTTTTTTTGTGTGTGTTTTTTACAAGCATGCTAGTCATACAGCTAAATTCCACACAGGACTTGCTTGTGCCTTCCACCCCCACGGGGTCTGCTCTGCACCGACTGCACGTGAGGAGTCTGTGAAAGACTCTGGCATCCACACACCCTGTTCTCTGCTTACATTTAGCAAAAAGTTGCCAATGTCGTGGCATTAATATATGCCCACAAGGTTTAGAGCTTGCCAGGTAGACTTGGATCGGTGAAATATCTCTTCCCAGGGTCTGCAGCTGCTTTATAATGGGTATGGGATAGGATTTGAACATGCCAGGGAAAGTTTATCCCATCCTAATCTGCTACCAATAGTCTCTGCTGTCTGTGTTATAATGGGGTAAACCTACAGTCAGGCAGAGCAGATGACAAAGAAAGAAACTAGTTTAGCTCTGTCTGAGCTACAGAACATACCAGGTAAAGCCATGCAATACAAGAGCTAAAGGAAAGGAAAAAATTGCTACAAAAAACCACAAACAAACAACCCAACAACAACAAAACAACTTAAAAAAATCCAACCAAGCTGTGTGCACTCATGCATGCTTATTCACATGCAAATGACATATAGAATCAGAATCATTTTGGTTGGAAGAGACCTTTAAGATCATCAAGTCCAACCATCAACACAGCACTGCCAATCCCACCACTAAACCACCTCCCTCTGCACCACATCTCTATGGCTTTTATGCCCCTCTAATGATGGGGACTCCATATAACACCCACTCCTAAGAGGGTACTCTCCGATGTAATCGGAAGTATTTCAACTGCCCAAAAGCACGACTCCGTGCTCCTACAAAGCAGCACAGACCCACAGACTTCTAACCAGCTAGGCAAACATACAGAACCTCTTTCCACGTGGTGTATTTCCCCCTTCCCCCCCGAAACATAGGGAACGCAGCGGCTGGGAACGCAGCGAGGCAAAACACAGACCCCTCAAATGCCTTCAATTAAAAGACCTACTGGCGATTCCACACAACTTGCTAACTTTCTGCACACGAGCCAGAAACAAGGCAGCAGAGCATCGGCAGCGAGAGCAGCGGTCCGGAAAATTTGGTCAACTCGTACAATCGCGTTCAGTAAATGAGAAGAGGCTGAACCGGCGAGAGAGACTCTGCAGGGGGAGGAGCAGCAGCAGCAGGAAGCGTAATGAAGCTAAAATAATTGAATCCACTTTTTTGTTGTTGTTGCCTTGTTTTTAAATTTTGCTTCCCCAGTTTGCTGATGAGGAGTATCAAGCCCAGAACAGAGGCCCAATTTACAACGCTGAGCGCAAAAGCGCTGGCGAGGATGGATCCCGATACTGTTGGGTCTTTTGAAAGGCTCCTGCTTGGATTAGCCCCAGAACTTACATGAAAGGCCAGAATAAGGCAGGTCTCTCTCTTTTCTTGCATGGAAGGAAAGGAGGAAGGAAAGGAGGAAGGAAAGGAGGAAGGAAAGGAGGAAGGAAAGGAGGAAGGAAAGGAGGAAGGAAGCTAAGAGCATATGTTATTTTTTGGTGCAAGTTGGTGTCTTCCTTACCCAGTGCCACGCTCCCTGCCCTCTCAATGGCCACGAGCTGTTCCCAAATTTCCTCTGGTTTCCAAGAGTTCTGGTGCAGGTTCTCAGCCATTTCACCTTACCAACGCTTTGTGGGCCCAACAATGCTGCAGAGTATTTGCAAAACAATGGATTTGAAAAGATAAAAGGGTGAGACTGAAGACAAGGTCCTTAATTCTGAAGAAATTCCTTAGTGCTGAAGAAAACTGCCTGGAAGGCCTTTCTTCTTTCTCTCTGCCGACACTTTCAGCTGGTAGGGCTGGATTTCAGCTAGAGAAATGGCTCCAAATGACTGAACAGTCAGGCTCCTCTGAAGGTTTTACAATGAGCACTCCCTACCATCAAACAAATTCATGTCATTTTTGACTACAAAACCTACCTGCCCATAAATATGCTGCATTCAAGGGCTTTATAACTATTTACTGGTTGTTATAGAAGTGGCTGGGCCCAGGAGGCTGCTGTGGCTCTCCACAGCAGGGCAGTGGCTCTTCAGCCTCGGATCAACTCCTCTTTTTGTTGAGGGAGAAAGAAAGAAGGAAACAATCATGTGGTTTTATTCCTATCTCCTATTTTCGCTATTGTTGATTCCGCTTCCAATAGTTATTTTCCTTCCGGAAAAAGTATAATTCAGTAAGGAAGGGCAGAAGGGATCTTCATTTTGTTGCCACAACAATGGCATTTAAGAAAATAATAATAAAAAAAACCCCCAACCCTTACGAATCTTGCAGCTCGCAGAGTATCACACGAAAATAAACCAGCAACAGAATTCCCCACAGTTAAGAGCCGAGGTGCAGCTTTTCTCCGCACACCCGAGTTTTGCAAGATAGCGTTTCTAAAGACAGGCACCAGTGTCACTGGGCTGTGAACTCCACAGCACGCAGCTTTCCACCAAGAAAGGTGTAACAGCTGAGGGAGTCAAAGGTCCTTTCACAGCCTCAGAAGAGCTCTCTGCCACTCAGCAAATACCACACTCTCAAAAAAAACCTCTCTGCTGGTAGATCACGGAAACCGGCATGCCTGAAATAACTGCAACACCTTTCAACACTTAACAATTTACTGATATAGAAATAAAAGTCCAAGTGAAGGGGGACAAGAAATAAGAGAAAACCCGTCTGACATCGAGAATGCAAACCTGAACTTTATGTGTGTGCCAACAGGCAAATGAAAAAAGATACACGTAACAGGAGAGATCTTCCACAGGTATAAATCACGCAGCGCCACGATTTCATTGAATTTAGGCCTGGCACTGTTGTCTATAAGTTCCCCTTCTCTAAAGGTTTCTGTCCCAGGCCCATCCTTTTTCCCTTGTCCATTTAAGCGCACAGTTCCCAGCTCTGTAAATGAGCTTTCCCCATCATCTCCTTGGCTGTTTCCCTGCCCTCTTGGCTGTTGTGCATCCTGTCTGATTCTTTCATCCTACCTGGCTGCACTGATCAGTCACCTCCTCTATTAGGAAAGGAGAAAAAAAAAAAACAAACAAAAAGGATAAAAAAAAATAAATCTAAATCCTTACATTATATTTAATTTTCTTACTCACTAAAAGTCATATTCATCCTTCTTCATTCTGTACATTAGCAAGTCTTAAAACTCTGGTCACACCCTTCATATGAATTGTCTTCTCAAAGGATTTTATCAATGGTACACCAAAGACTGATATTTACTTCTTAAAATCCCTTTGTACTGGTACGTGAGAGTCCTCACCCAGTAATCCTCTGTGCCATACATTTAGGGAACATTTTCTGCCAGATGTACAATGGAAGCCGATCAGAGCTGACAGTGTATGTTCTAACAACCCTCCAGCATTTGTTATCAACCAAACTGGAAAGCCCAAAAAGTTGTCAAGCAAACGCAGAAGGTGAAACTGCTGCGCTCGACAGCGATCACGTACGATCTACGGGAGCGCTCACTCCTAAACCCTGTGAATCCAGAGCAACCAGCCCGCTGTGGCTGGCTAACGCCGTGTCAGAGCACCTCACTACAGCACATTCCCCTGCTCTGCCCAAAAGGCCATTTGAAGATAGCCCCCTAACTTGGTGGATCACAGCAGAGATGGTCCACTGCCAGTCTGGCCGTGCTATAGAACTTGCTGGTTTGGCATCTGAAGGGTGAGTGTGCTCGTGATGAAAATCCTCAGATCCGTCTTCCCTTGCTCTGCAACTCGGCTTCTAACAGCTCCATCTGTCTGAATTTATCTGGAAGAAAACTGCAACGGGAAGGTCAGGAGACCAAAGAGGTAAATCAATCTAAGCCTGAAGGATCAACACATCCACACCTTGCTGCATGCTGCACCCTTCTCGACCCAGGCTGTAGTTCCAGCTTTATAATTGAAAACAAATTACTTCTATTAAAGCTCCTTTTCTACTAATCATTCCCCTGTCTGAACTGGAAGTTACTCAGCTCATAAAGTGAAGAAATCAGAGGTGTTACAACACCATCTCCCTGCTAAACTGATGACTCTGATAAAGCAGGCACCTGCCACTTGGCTATAAAATACTTGATTGCTTGGGATTGAGCCCAACAGGTTCAAAAATGCTGGCCACGGGTGCTTTGTCTGCTCTGGAGCTCGTGCCTCAGACCTTGTCATGATCTGCACTAGCTGTTGTAATTACAATGGATGCACAGGTTAACCCCAGGCCTGCCAAAAGACCTGGGTGTCCCAAGATGTCACACCTCCAGGAAACGTCGGCTGTGGTTGTGTTATTCTGGTGAGATGTCTAAAGCGACTGCAGCGCACGACGGGACACGGGAGCAACAAACATGTCACCAAGGCCTTTGGCACTATACAGTAATCACTAGATGAGTGAAGGGATAGAGAATGCTGCAGAATTAGAAGCAATTTCCCTTATCAGCTTTTTTGAGTAGGATTCCCTCGGGGACCTGCAGAAATTAAAAAGCACGATTGTGCTTTCTGAAAACCAGAGGGAAGTGCAGATACCCTGGCTGATGCTTTCAATGTCTGACCCATTTGGAAGGGTTCAGCCCTGGATCCCTTTCTCAGGCACTCAGCAAGCAGCACAAGCTGTCTCAGTAAGAGTTTCAGAGTGTAAATAAGAAATGCAGATTTGTAAACAACAGTCTTGCAGCAGAGAAGGAAGCCCAAGCGTATTTTGACGCTAAATAGAAAGCTAGCAGGGAAGGAAAATCTCAGACCCACTGCTCCAATATAATTCCTACCACAGTCCACAAAGAGCTCTCCAAGTCGTTCTGTGAAAATGAAATACCACTGTTGTCTTGTGGGTTGTGTTTTGTTTTATTCTTTTTTTACTTTTTTTTTTTTTTTTTAAACAGAATGCTTATGAAATGGTTTTGAATTGTTATTGCTCATGTGGGATGACTGCATTTTCTTGCGGAGCAGTAGCAGACGTGTTTATTCCAGAGAGGCACAGGGTACATACATTGCTATGCAGGAAGAGATCACAGCAACTCCCCACTCCAGCTCCCTTGCTCTGCACCACAGACGCTGGCAGAAACACGAGCTGAGGGCCATGAAGCCTTGAGACTGTGGAATGGCATCACAGGAGAGAAACCCACCTCGCCCCTGAATCTTTCCACAGGTAAGCATCGGAAAACAGGAATTCTGAGGTTGTGACCCTGTTTCAAGTTTGCAGCTCTCAGGGAGGTGATGCTGCTCCTGCAATCGCAGCGAGCACAGCAGCAAAACCACTGCAATAGCAGGACACCCCAAACAGGACAAGAAAACCAAGGGAAGAAACATATCTTCCACAGAAATCCCATCCTTATTCACCAGCAGGAATCTGTGCTTACCTCTGAAGTTTCAAAGGCACTCGCTAAACCATTACAGAACCACAGAATCGTTGGAGTTGGAACAGACCACTAGAGATCATCTAGTCCAACCCCTCCAAGAAAGCAGGTTTGCCTAGAGCACGTTACCCAGGATCTCATCCAGGCGAGCTAGAGGATTCTATCAGAGGAAGCTTGGTGTGATGATGGGTTTCTTGAGGAGACCAGCCCCATAGCTGCAAAAGCAGCCCCGGGATTTCCCTGCAGCACGCCCACACAAGCAGGCACGATGGCAGAGTATTCCTAACATGCCAGCACCACTCCAAGAGACCAGTGCCTACAATCATCAGGCTGTTTTTATTACCTTTGCAATCACTGATGCCTAAAAAGCTTCCCAATAAGAAATATATGAAAATAAGGCCCATACACCATGTGCAAGATTTGGATTATTGCAGCCATTTGAGGGAGGAAAAAGATAGAAAGACAAAGCAGAAGTGGTAGAAATCAGCATTCAGGTCTTGATTCCCATGTTGGCATCTCATCTACAAGGCTGTTCTGCTCTCAAAAAGCTGTATCTACAGGCCTGTTCAGTATGAAACAGGCCATCTCCATCACACCCTTACCTGGGTCAAGATCCACATGATGCAAGCTTAAGGGAGTAAGCTCAACCTCTCAAATCCCTTTACCAATGAAGACAGTGTGAGCCTAAGATAACATTACATTGCAGTTTTTTGCCAGGTATTAGATGGCAGGAAGCTGAATGGGAAGGAAGCAAGTTAAGCTGACAGAGATGATGCCTAACATTGATTTTTCAATTGATTTCACTAAATTGTTGTCCACACAAGCCGCAGTGTGGACAGTCTCAAATTGGTTTAAAATTGACTTATAATGATTTAGCTTATGTTGACTCTATTCACTCAGGTTCTGGACAGAGTAGAGGGAAAAAAAACACCCAAAAAACAAATACCACAACAGAACCCAACCAAAAAACCCACAAACTACAAAGAAAGTGTTCTTTGTGTCAGAATGAAGCAACGTGTCCTGTGAAACATCTAAACAAGAAGAACAGTATATGCTCCTATCAACATCAAGGTTTATGGATTTGGCAGAAGGTGTGAAGCCAAAGGGTGCTCAGGCATTTGCAAAAAATTCCTAGATCATATTTTAAAGAAAATAACCCGTGTTATCTGGAAGTTCCTTCTCCTCACCTGAGGCAGGGAAGCCAAAATACGTGCGCTCCTGGCCCCAGCTGTCTGCTTCAGTTTGTCCATTTTCTTCTGTGTTTACTGGAATACCAGTGTTTGTGCTGGCAGTTCTCACACCTGAAGGACTGGCACATCCTAAAACATCCTACTCTGTTTCCCAGTGCTAAGCCACCGGGAGATGCTCACACTGACTTAATGTGCTTTCAACAGCAGACATCCCAAAACACACCCAAGTCCAGTTCTATCATAACATAACACAAGACCACACCAAAACCAACTTTACAACTTGCTTCCAGAACAAGGACAGTGGCCAGGAAAGACCCGTTGGCTCACGTCAGGTTACACAGCAACCTCAGTGCCAACGCTAGACTCCAAACAACGGCACAGCAAGGAAATGGCACCTTGACCACTCACCAGTGGAAGGTGGCTCAAGAGCCACAGGTCTACCGTGGAGTCCTGCAGCACCAGAAACCATTTTTGTAATGGTTGTGGAGCATCAGAAGAGGTTTGTGCATCACTGTAAGTTCGCTTAAGCAGAACCTCACCTTCACTGGAATCAGGGCATGCCTGAAGCTGGAACACCTGCATTTCTGGTAGGAATATTTAAAGGCAGGTGGTTGTGGATCAATGTGAGTTCGCCAACTGACAGAGATTCTCTGTGCTGACAATGATATTGAAAGTAAAAAAAAAAAGGGGGGGGGGACGGGACACTTGCCTTTTGACCATGGCAAAACCATTACAAATGTAGCTCTTGACACAGGCCCAACCATTTGAGTTTGCTCATTTCCTTTCGACTTTGAAATACCCTCTATACAGATGTATTTGCCTTCGTAATTGCAGATGCAAAATTAAAATCTTCTTCCCATTCCCTGGACAATCATTTTCCCCCCCCAGTTTATAGGAGCTCACTCTTTTGATATTTTTTTAATAACTCGTGTTGTGTCTGGTGCTTTGGGGAGTGCCTATGACAGAAAGCACTTTATTACTTCTCTGTTTGAGTTCACTGCAGAGTTCTCACCAGGACCCATCACCAAAAGGACGAATCCAGGCAGCAATTTAATCAAGCAGCGATTGAAAAATTAGAGGTGGAGGTGATTAATATGGATTTAGGACTTATTTTGTTTGAATGGGTTTTAGCTAGAGAACACAGCAGTTGGTTGGGTTGGCTTTTTCCCCTCTGAAAGAGAAGAGGGTGAGAGGGGGAACACAAAGGAAACCTTGTTAGGGAGATCATTTCTCTCCTCTTAGTATGCAAATAAAAGCTAAGGGAAGAGGTTACACAGTGCAAATTATTATCCCTAGGTAAATACCCATCTGTAATTTCAGCAATCATGAGCACACCTCTGTGTATAAGCAAAGATCCAGCCACAAAAACTCAGCACAGACCATCACCAGGAGGGAAAAGCTTTGCCACGGAAAATTAGCTTCTGCTTCATTACGAATACTTTAAAAAAAAAAATAAATCAACCAACCCAAACTCTTGGCCAAACTGACACAGGTTGTATATGATGCTGGCCTTCATTTCTTCCCCAGCAACAAGTTGCTCCTGGCCAGGCATCTTTGCAAAAAAAGGCAGACACACCTCATCCTCTGTAAAGTGTTGAAAAAAATGAAAAGAAAACACACACACAAAAAAAGCATAGGCAAACAAAGAAGATCACTTGTGGAATATTACCAAAAACCTCGTCTGAAGGAGGATTACCAGAGCTTGCACTTCAGCTAATACGACTTACTTCTCCCCAAAGACTTCTTTTTCCCTTTTCCTTTCCTCGTGCTTGCCCAGAGTAAGCAATTCACATTTTCCCCAGATCTCTCTTGTCCTAGAAGAATGTCTTCCCAAGAAGTCGCTCAAGGAGAAACTTAAAGCCCATATTCAAAGCACTTCGATTAATAAAAAGAAAAAAGTTACCTCCAGAATGGCTCTGGAGACAGGTATGTTTGGACGGCACTTCAGATGATTTTTGCTAACTAACACTTATGTAATTGCCTGGCTCCCAAAGGATTTGTGTAATTTAAGTATGGGGTGTCTGAAAGAGAGAGAGTGCTGGAAGGTGGATACCCAGTAATTCAATCCCAAATGCCTCTGGGCACAAACATAATTGTATTCTAGAGTAGCTCTGCCAAAAGCAAAACCAATTAGAGCACAGTACATACTTTACAGCTTACAGTTAAGAAGGGTGCTTCCATGTTTCGTGCAGGCCCACACCAGTAAACACAAAACAGAGCAGTTCAATGAATACTGCTTGGAAATAGAGTCCTGAGCTACTGCAATGTCACGTGGGAGATGGAGACGTCACGTTCTGAGAACCAAAGCTTTGCCAATTCACGGGCAAGAGAGCTCCAATTTGGTTAGTGTTCTTTAACCATTTTGTTAAATGGTTAAATCAACATTTTTAACATCATCGATATCTGTGCATTGAAATTCTGCAAGAGCCCAGACAAGGGCAAAGAGCTCTCTGAGTGTGCTGGGGGATTTCTCCTCTCTTCTGCATCCCAGTGTCCTATGAGAGGCTGAAGTAAACAAAAATCTGGCTGTGCTGCTGGTTCTTGAGGTTAATCCAAACAACAGCACCGAAACACAAGACTCAAATACATGACTTCATCACATAAAACATTCTGACAGAGACTGGGAAGACAGGGCCAAGGCAAACACAGCCACCATCTAAAGAATAAGAGATGTAAAGTACAATCTATGGTAGAGCAGCAGAGAAGTAGGAATCGCAGCAAGGTCCAAGATTCCTGTTGAGCCCTTTAGCCCAAGAAAATCTCATAGGTCTATGTTTTTCAGAGTAGCCTCAGATGTTGTCCAGTACCAAATATTTTCCAGTTTTGTAAATGCCAAGCACTTCAGTCAATGTCCACAGAGAAAAAGGAACCTAAAGAGAGCAACGGGAGACACAGATCTGGCTGAGAGAGAACCACAAAAACGACAAGGAAACCCAACTTCCTACTGCTGCCACTACCAAAGAAGTAGCTGAGGATAACTATGTGATGCTGACTCACCAGCAAGAAGGGAAATTTCTTTCTGCTGCTGAATTACAAAGGTTTGGAGAACTTCTAGGGGACTTCATTTCCCGTCAGATCGCTTGAACCAGTTACCTACAGAGCACTGCCTCCACAGCTTCTGACTTGCAGGAACCCTGCGAGTCTGTTGGCACGCACAGCGACAGACCTCACAACCAAGCACTGCAGAGTAGCATCCCTTTATTTTTCTGCGCTCAACCTTGACCCTTAATGGCACCTTTTGAAACCCCCCGCTTCCTCCTCCCACCTTTGCTTCGCGGCACAGCCAGACCTGTCAGCACACATCACCCGACACGGCTCATTCGGCGTCAGTCTTACTGGCCCGTTACACGTGCACAGACTGGCTCTGCCAATCTAGCAATGACTCCACCACTCTTCAGCACAGCTCTGCCAAGCAGCTTGCAGGGCTGATGTGGCCTTCCTGCCTTCTCTTCTCTTTCTCCACGCTTAGCTCAAAACAGGTCTTCTGCTCCCTGCCGGGTCTTTTGACCCCCCTCCCTCCCAGGGCTCAAAGGAGGAGCTGCGTTGTTGGTTCCCAGCCCAGCAGCCCACGTTACTGCTTTGGTATGAAAAACTACAGCTAGTGCACGGCGTGAATCGCTGCTCTGGCTCCCTTCCTCCCATAAAGCAGGCACTGCCGACACCAGACTGCTCTGCTTCGTGCATAATTCATCAGGTTCCATAACGTGCAAAGCTTCCTTGGCAGCTCTTTTCTCTGCATTGAAGTGATCTGTGGGAAAAAAAACCATCCGTCCAGCCCTTGCTTGAAAGAGAACACCTGAATTTTAAAGTGTCTGTTGGCTTCTTTCATTTACTATAAAAAGAAAAGCATCAGCAGCGTCTCCAGGAGCACAAGGTCCAGGCAGGACAGAGCCACAGAAGGTCACAGCGATGTATGACCGAGCTCTGCCATCAGAAGTACAGCTGTGGCTGCACCACCTGGTACTTGATGCTGCCGAAAACCAATCCTTCACAAACACCCAGCTCCTGAAAGCCTTTGCTGGCAGGATGCACAGGGCAAGGGAGAGAGCAAGGCAGCCCCGTGCTCAGTGTTTTCCAATGGAATAAGGTTCTCCCGCCGAGTCGGCACGGGACAGTACCGTGCACATAGAGACCCTCGTGAACTGTTAACTATTTTTAGCCTTTGGTAGCCTCAGATCACTTTTGGCTATGTGAACCACTAATGCAGCCAACCCATAATATCCAACGGCTTCCTTCTACTTGCCTGTTCACCCCCCCAGCCGAACAGCACGCGGTCCTCATGTCTATCCTCACAGGCACGCAGTCCTCCCGTTCCCTCAACTGCAAAAGCCTGGAGCTTTCCCGCGTTCCTCACCCGACGCCTCTTCCACATCTCCTTCCAATACATTTACTCCAAAAGCCCTACATAGTCTGTCGCTCTCCTCTCAGCTGCTGCAGAAAATCAGAGACTGTGGGATGATGAGGATGGGATAGCTTTGCTAAATCCTCTCTAACTCCCACTGCTTTACATTTCCATCACTCCAGATAATACGTTAAGATATTTTGTATTCTATTATTCACCATAAATAAGACCACACGTATCTTACCAGCGCTGCAGTGCTGTTCCTGGCTGGGATCCACGGCCTCTGGTATGCCCCTGGACAGATCAGCTTCTAATACCCATCTCTTCCAGCTGCTAAAATGCCACTCTGTAAACATTTGACTCACACTACCCCATTGAGTCTGCCTTCTCGTGCCACCCTGTCCCAGAGGCTGGGCCACCACTCAAAGAAGGCTCCTGATGGAGATCCACAGATCAGAAAGCACAAGCAATCGAGAGAGTAAAGCTGTAAACAGGGTAAAGGTCCTCATAAGTGTTTCCATTCATCCCTGACTCAACCAGTAATGATGAGAAACTGGTGAACTTTCTTTCAGTTGTGCACACCTCCAAACTACTCTTCTCCAGCCTATTAATCTGCCCCGGGTCAACCTCTCCCCACCCCCTCCTTTGTAATTCTAAAGCAGGGTTATTTTGGCTCACACCTGGGCTCACCAGTGATGGGTTGGTTGATCCCAGCTGAGGGCAAGAAACAAAGCTCTTCTAAAGCCAAGGCAAGGTCTCCATTTCTGCCGACTCTTACAGAGACCCTTCTCACATTTTCCCTGCAGCAAATAACTAAGAAATGCTCACACAGCATCAGGGTAGGAAAAAACCCAACACAAAAAAGTAACACAACATCTATTTCTGCAGCAATTAATTATTATTAAGTAAAGGACTCAGCTGCCCTGAGACCAAGAAGGTCTGCAGGGCTGGGCTGCTTCTGAGAGGGGAGTTTTTGTTCCTTATCTTCACTTCAACCACACAGGTACCAAGAAGGAACCTCAAGTGAGAGCATCCCTGGACAGGAGATTTCAAAACCACAGCCTGTTTCTGAGGAAAGTCAAAGTTACCCAGAGGAAGCATTTTATGGCCACAACCACACTACTCTCTGTACCTCTGACCTGGAGAAATCTTAGCATTATACTGGGCAGACACAACCTTCTGCCTAGCTACAGCAGGGTCTCTTCCCTTGCCAAACAACAAAATCCCAGACCATATAAACCAGCACTGGCCTTTGCCCCTTTTCTGCTGCTTATTTTGCCTCCAAGACCACTTCTTCCCATGCTGTGAGGAATGGGAAGCCCAGTTCCCCCTCTAGACTCCAGCCCATCAACCATGTATTAAGCACCAATGGTCCTACCCATCCCTCATGAATCTTTCTAGCTGGTTTTACTCTTACCCTTTTCCTTGTGCAGATCCTCTCAGGCTGTAGTTCATCTTTTCCTTTCTAGAACCTGCACCTCCAGCTTTCTCCTGGCACTCACTTCCTCCCCCTTCCTACTTTGCAGCCCCTGGTTCCCATCAGCTAACTGGTTCCAGCTGGGGAGGCAGCAAGACCCATCCTTGGCCATTTATGGTACACCAGCTGTGCCTTCAATCAGCCCAGCAGCGAAAACAACACTGGGATCTGGTTCATCTTATTTTGCAAATATAGGAAAAGGAACCTTCAGAGATTTGGATCATCACCTCCTGGCTAGAGGAAGGCAGGTGACTCAAGCCGGAATAAGAAAGCTGCCATGCCACCGAGTGACTGTGTGCCCCGTGGAGGCAGAGTTCATTTTAGGCAATTATCTCATATGCTCCCTACCAACTGCTCTCCTCATGGGCTGCAGTCCATGCTAATAAAGACAATGAAAAGTGAACTGGACACTGGAGTAATTCCAGGAATAAATTCTCACCTCCCCAAAGGCTGGAACAATCTAGCAAAGAAGGGCATCATGCAGCACATATGGCATGCCAGGGGGGGAGAGCTGGAGCCAATCTAAGCCAACACCTATGGAGTAAAAAGGAACAGGAGCACAAAAAAGGAACCAACAGCTTGTTAGAAAGATGCAAGACAACATTTCACATAGGTTAGGATGACCTATGGGGCAGCACAGGTATGACACAAGTGGTGTCTTTGCATCTCCTTCTTTCCACTATGAAAAAAAGTCAATTTTGGACAGGAAGAAAAGTTCCTGTTTCTCAAGCCTGCCCAGTTGCTTCAAGCGTAGACTGAAATAGATCATAGAATCCTAGAATTGTAGAACCACAGAATCATTCTCGTTGGAAGAGAACTTCTAGATCCTCATCTGATTCTTAGGAGGGATTCTGTTTCTATTGCTAACAGATGCTAAATTACACTCATCGCCTCTCCATTCAAACCAGAGTTCCTAAGGTCAGAGAAGGTTCCAGATCCCTATAGTTCTTTTGGCTTCCACCAGGCTTGAAGAAAATTACACCAACATGAGCCACATGAGCATTTGGCTCTGAGAACATACGCGGAGGTGAAAATAAAAGGAGATGACACGTTTGAAGCTAATAGGTGTGTGACAGAAGCTGCATTAACTCGCTTTGTGGCAAATTGGCTCATCTCCTTCTCCACCACGTCTGATCTCCGTAATGCCAAGAGAGCGGTGCGAGCACGCGGAGATCACGCCGGGCTTGGATGGGGGAGGAAATTGGTACCGAGGCTGTGCCCTGGCCAGCAACGGGGAGCTGGGAGAGGGGGCACGGCAGGCAGCGGCCGGGTGTCCGCAGGGGGCAGGAATCGGGGCTCACCTTGGACCGGAGCTCACCGGCACCAGCTGCGATGCAATCACGGGACATCTTGCTCAGATTTGCTTTTCCTGAGCCATTCTGTGCCCTTACGTGGCCAGACTTCAAAATTTAATTCTCGCTGTAATTCTCTTCTATATATATATATAACTCCCACTCCCGCAGCCCTGCAATCACGTGGGCAACAGGGCTTTGGACCTGAGTTTTATCTAAATTTAACCTGTTCTGAAAAGGGGCCTTAACAAGCTTTGATTCACTGATTTCCCTTCGCGTTTCCAGGCTGACCTGAAGTTGCCTCAGTGGAAACTGGAATCGAGCTCTGTTTCTAAATCGCGACATACACCGTTCAGTGCTGCTTAATTCACGTGCCTTTCTCCCACCTCCCCCAGTCTCTGTGGTTTTTCTTTAAAGAACCTTGTTGTGGAAAAGGAGTACGTTTAGCTGGCTCATGCCTAGTCCCGTGAGGCTGACACCAAGCCCTAAGGGAGAATTGCTTGTTCATTTTTTTTTTGCCAAGCGTAGGTTACATTAAAACCCGCTGAACCTCTGCAGGTTTCCGCTAAGATGCCTCTGTAAAACCGAAAGGCATTTGTCTTTTAAACGGCTGGAAATGTTCATGAAGCATCAATCATCCCCCTTCCTTAGCCCCCAAACTTCATCTATTATATAAACATATGGATATTAAAATTATACGTAACTTTTAAAGTGAGTGGTACCTGCCTTTGAGACATTAGGCAGGTAAATTACAGCCTCCGAGGCTAAGGAAAAGATTTGGGGACCGTTAGATATATGGTGCTCTGGACGTCAAAAGCAGAATAAATTAAAGCTGAGGTAATTATAGAAGTTGGATACTCTCCAATTCCCCTGCAAGCAAGTCGAACGGAACAAGGGCACTGGAATAGAGTGTCCCAGTGGGAACTGAAAGCAGAAGAGGTTTGGACACAGAATCTGCCTTTAGTTTATTATTTTGTCGGTACTTAAAACTGTCAATCTCATTTGGCTTTCTGCCTCCTCCAATTAAACCAGCACAACTTTACAGCCTCAGTGCTTTGCCCTGTCTCTGGGGATCTCTTGCAAACATTCACACCCTTCTGAGATCTAACAGAACACAGGTACACGGGGCCTGCAGCTTTTTTAAGGTGACAAGGATAACAGGAAAGCAAATTGCGGTAATACTGACCTGGAAATACTGACCTTGCCTTGGGTAAACTCTCTCCTAACACTTCCAAACAAGCTCAGTGCCTGAGCATCACCACTTCCAGTAGCACAGGCCTGCTGGGGCTTCACTGGTGCTTGTGCCCTGAAGACGATTTTGAATGTCTCTGTCCTCACAGGATCTGCTCGATCCTTCACCCTGAGCACTCCAAATACCTGATGTTTGTGTTCCGAGTTGCAATCCATGAGCTCAGGGGAACCACCGAGCAGAAGGTCAAAGCTCTTTGGCTTTCTGCAGCACCAGGACCTTTATCCCTTTCCACCTCGCCCTTTAGTACTTCCACATGGCAGAAGGCAGGGATGGAGATAAGGATTAACTCATATGTAACGTGCAAAAAATTCCAAAGCCTGCACTTTATAGACAGTTCTGCAAAAAACACCAAAGGGCTTTCAAATTAAAAAAGCCAGGCCTTGCTAAAGTACAGCATAAAATACTTAACATTTAAAACCAAAACAAAACAACCATAAATGGACTATTGCAGAGAGAAGAGAAAAGATAATGGGTTGTAACTGATACTTGCTTCACCCATGGTCTCCTTGCCAGCAGGTCCTTGCCCCCAAGCTTTATTCCTGCCATCAGGCTCTTTCTGCAGCAAACTGTACCCTCTTTGTAAGAAGTCCTTAAAGACCACGGTCCTTAGGAAGTGTTCTCTGTCCCACAAGTAGCTCTCAGCTCCATGCAGTGACTCTCTCACCTCCCCCAGTCAATGTCTCTGAAAGTCCCTTCCCTTGCTCCTCATCCAGTGCCCAGGGAAGGTCTGATCTCTCTCTCGTGTCCAAGGAGTTCCCCTGACTCAATCATCCCATTTACAGGAACAGGAGTGAAACAGGTGAGACTGCACAGGTCAAACACTCAGTCTGTCCCAAAGCATGATTGCCAGGCTGTTATCCTGGGAAATTCATGGAAAGACTTGGCCTGCTTGCAAACAACTGTCAAAAGTCTGCTGTGCAGCAGGCAGCATTCAGGGGTCTATTTTTGTCAATAGAAATACAGTGAAAATCTCAATAACTGTAAACCAGGGGATCTGAATACGCTGTCAGGTGATGTCTTAATTTTTAATGATGTGGTAGAGCCCATGACAACTTTATTTCCAAGGAGCACTGCTTGGGCCTCATCACCATGACCTTCTCTGATGGTTTAATCGCTCTGCAATTTATGGCCATAAATTTATATCAGATTGTGCTGCTGGCAACCAGCGTGGAGACTTCTAACCACTGTCTGCAGAGCGTGTATGGACGGATACAAGGAACACTCAGCCACAGTGCTTAAAGACCAAAGCGATGACAGGCAGCACTTTTGAGCCCCACCACCCCAGCTGTACCGTGGGCCTGTTTGGGATGAACATGTTTCTTCCAGGCTTGGAAAGGCTCACATTTTCTGTGGCTCCCTGAACTGGTGCCTAGAAAATGGGTGCCCAGCACCATGCCCTGGTAGCAGTGCTGCTGCTGGGCTCTGCTGCCTACATCCAGCACACAGAGGCCGCCGCACAGAACGTGACGGTTGCAGCCAGGGCCAACTTGATGGGACTCAAAATACCACCTCACATTCAAATCTTCCTCTCCTCACAAGGCCAAGGAGGAGAGGAGCAAGTTGCCTTCGCTGTGTCTCAGCCTTTCATGTGGCCATAAAAAAAACCTGAGAAGCCTTTTCTGGGGAAACGATGACGTTGCTGCAGAGCGATGCTTTTGAGAGCTGCATGGCATCTTTGATGCAAGAAAGCATTTAAGCAGGGGCAAGGGTCTGAAGAGAAGAGATAAGAGAAACCGGTGAGAACTCTTAAACCACAGCAGCCTCTTAATTCTGAATTACCAGGGGAGGCAAAGGAGGGACTGTCAAGCACAGTGCCAGGCTCAACGATACAAGGAAATGCAAGTGCTTGACCAGGGGAGAAAATGTGTTGACTTTAGGTGTGATATTTTCTCAGTGGTAGAGCGGTGTGTAATACTCTGAGTTGGTTAGCATATATAATCCAAAACCACTTTTCTCCCCATCTGCAGACTCAGTGAAGCTTGTAAAGGATTCCATATAAGTAATTTTAAATATTCATGCAGTGTTCATCAACCGTGTGTCGCAGTAAACCTACAAGGACAACCCTGGGCTTTCTAGGCAATTTCTCTTTAAAAATAGTACTCTTGCATGCAAAGGTTTGCCTGCGCTGCAGCAACAGCATATGCTGCTGCTTGCAACATTAAACATTATTCAAAGGAATAATATTCATGCTATTACCACCAAAGCACACACACTGTGAAATGCCTTATTCCTTCTCCTAGAGCCCAGTAGAATGCAGAGCTCCCTTATCCCCTTCCCTGAAATCTCTTGTCAAACAGCATCATCCTAGCACCATCTCCCCCTGTTCGTTCATCACATCCAAAGAATGCTTTGCAAAGACATTTCCTGACTCCCAGCAAGATTTATTTTGCCAACTCTTCATCTTCTATTGAGGCTGCTGGAGATGTTAACATTGTCCTGCATTTTATCTCTAGCGTCTTGCTGCAGAGGGAGAAGGATCTTCCTTATGGACAGAGTATTCTCAGCCTGACAGTACCAGATATAACTGTACTGAGCTGGGTAAACTACAGCAACCTGAACTAGATGAGGGATATATCTTGAAATATGAAAAAGGGCAGCCACAGCTTTAGGGTTTTTTCAAAACCCATTTCCCCTACATCACAGGAGGAACACACCAAAAGGAAAGAGAAAATAACTGCAACAGGCATCAAGTAGAAACCTCAACTTGGATCTTCTGCTTTGCACAGGACCTGCTACTAGATGGTAGCCATCAAAACCTATTTCAGTCCAAAGAGATCACGATCTTCTGGTTTTTTTAATTTTAATTTTATTTAGATGCGTCTTTACCATTGTGTTGCTTGTTTCTTTTCCATCAGGTCTGGTAACTCTCTGTGGCTCAATCTGAAGCCCACTGAAGTCTGTCTCATGATCTCAGAAGGCTTCGTTGCTCAAGGATTCGCAGGGGAAGGAAACAGCCCATGCAATGTAATACACAGAAACATTTGGCCGAACTGTTTGTCTGTCCACAAAGTACGAAACAAAAAAATCTAGCAGCCTGTTTCATATACTTCACCCTCTTTGACTACACAAAAGTCAGTTCTTCTCAATTTCTATTGTTAGTATCAGCTAATTCCTAAGTTATTTATAAAAATTAGCTAATAAACCCACTACCTGATCAGAAAAATAAGCATTTAGAACAAGAAACATTTTTAAATTGAGAGAGACCACTACCAGAAAGAAGACTTCAGAAAGAGCTGACTACATCTTTCTGGTCTCAGCCTTTACTTTTCAACCCTCCTCAGTCTCACACAATGAGATTTAAAAGGTGCATTTGGTATTAACTGCTCTTTGAGGTCTTATTTGCAGATGGAAATCTGCTCTTTAGACAGATATTACCAATGTTTAATTCATTGTTGAGGAAAAGAATCCATGTGTTCTGTGAGTCTTGGAAAGCGTGTGGATAATGCCTCTTGTTTCCAACAGGTCACATTAAAAACAGTAGTAGCACAGTTCTCTCTTCATCTACAAAAATACTTTCCTTGTACAAGCACAGAAAATAATGCCCTTCCTCTCCTCACTAGCCCCATACCAGGAGAAGAACAAAGAAAAAGACTAATGATAGTAATTTAAAAAAATGAGTGTTTCCTCATTCAATCAAAATTAATAAGTAGGCTCCATACAAACAGGAACATTAATGACAAGGGAGGTTTTGTCTAAATAGTCTGCTTCTGATAGAAATATACTCGATTTAATAAGCGCTGCTTCAAAGCAAGAGACTGCCAGGGGTCAGCCAAGCACACTCCTGAGTAAACTATAAACTCTCAGATTAAAGTTTACTCTTAAGATAGGAAAAAAAATAAAATATAAGACCAGCATTGTCTGACTCAATTCAGTCTTCCACTGAGTACAAAGAACTTCATCACAGGCACAGGACATTTTGGAGCACTTCAAGGTGGTTTTCAATTATTTAAAAAGATGTTACTTCAGAGATTTTCAGTCTGGTTCTAATAGCAGTTGTTCCAACGATCAGAAACTTCAGTTAATTTATATTGCTAATAACCCACTGCTGTCAGTGTGACATACCAGGCCTGGTACTCATCTCTGCTACGCTACCGAACTTGATGCAGCAAAAAAAAAAAAAGTCAAGGGAGTAATTAATGTAAAATACTGTAACGGATGAAAGAAAAACCCACGTGCTTCACTTTTTAAATTCCTCCTCCAAAACAGAATTTGAAATTTGCCTGACTGCTTTGTGTTTTACACCCTGACTGCTTTGTGATTTACACCCTGACGGCCGAGGAGCCTGGGTGTGCATCGACCTGGCAGCAATGCTCATCGATGAGCAGTCTATGCCTGTACTGAACTGGAGCTGAGCTGGGGTGCAGAGACATAAAACACAGCAGTTCTGGGCTGTTTTCAATAATACAGTATCGTGGCAGAAAGGAAAAGCTCTGTAAAATGTAATAGGCTGTTTCACTGACTTAGCGAGGAAAGGCTTTTGGAGACAAACGGTAACATTTCTTTTACAACCTCCAGCCACTGCCAATCCAAGTCTCTAGGATCTGCGATGAGCTGCTTGTGCTTGTGGCTATGTGAAAGTTTCCCGAGCTACGGTACACAACGAGGAATAGGGATGGCCATCCTTCTCTCTTGAGAAGCCTGGCTATGGCCTCAACAACTTGCCATCTGCCTCTGAACACGGCCTGATACCGATTCAAAAGCTATTTGCAGCCACTACTGCTGTCACTGCCACATGGAACCCCATCATCGCTGATTTCAGTATTGCAGCAAGCTCCATATGCAAAAACCCCAGGCTACACTGTTAGCACAGTGCGATGCAATAAGAGGATATCAAAGATTACAGGAGGATATTTCAGCAGCAGCTCCTGACCCCCGAAAGGCAGAATTAGGTATGAGGAGACATTTGGTTGTGCTGACCAGTAGCCCAGCAGAACGGAGATGGCTTGTGGTACAGAAACGTGAGCGTACTCTGATGGGGCAGAGGCACGGTCTGAATAGCAAAAGCCCTGGAATGTGTAGATCAAGCAGCTGATTCTCCTGGTGCTCCAAGGAGCTTTTGTTCCTTCTCCAGCATCAGCAGGCAAAGCCCATAGTTGTGTAAAGCAGGACAGCAATGTTCTCTGGAAGCTGACAGACCCAGGCTCTGACTCATCTATGATTAACCTGTTTAGCAGTAGCAAGCCAATGCCTATACTTTGCAATGATGGGTTTACAAGACAGTTGGTCATGAGTTTTCATCCCATGGCACTAAGCAGAGCTAACCTCTTATTTAAGAGAGGAGGGGGTTTATAGTCTCTTTGTTTGCCAACATCATGCCAAGATCTGCACTCCTTATGACACAACCCAAATCTTCTGTAGTCTTTGGGCCCACAATCTGCAACTCCCTTCCCACAAATGCAATCAGATCCAAGAACGTGTAGTCTTGGTATCTGAGAAATTACTCTGTCTGACAGTGTAAATTCCATAGCTACAGGAAAAAACAACCAAACCAAACCAAACCAATACTGTCCCCCTGCATGCTCTCCTGTCAAGACTGCTGTGGAATGGTCTCCAAGAGCATATTCTTCTCATACAACTGAATGTCTAATGCCAGGTAACAACCTCTTCAGTTGCAAGTTCTTTCTGTGTAAAGTTGCCACAGTAAAGCACCACGTTAGTTCTGCTCCATTTCAGCACTCACTGACATCTAGAGGTGACAGCATCAGAACAAACACCTGAAAAGAGCGGGACTGACGGAAGCCAAGTTCATTTCAAGACTTGGTGTTTTGAGAAAAGTCCTTGCCTTGGCCAAAGCACAAGTGAGCCAGGGTTGAGCTGTGACACTGGGTAACAATTCTTTGAAATGAAATGGTTATGCCACAAATATTTGCTTGCTCAGATAATTTCAGGCTGTGGGGGGGTGTCAGTACATATCAATTTTGGGAAAAGAGGGAGTATTGTAGGACAAAACAGCAAGAACAGTAACACAAGCCCTGTGGGCTGAAAGGAGTTTTCAGGGAACGCCTCCTTACAATTTAGTCCTTCGGAAACACACCACTCAATGTGGAAACCTACTCTCCAAGCAATGCCTGTTACCACTGATAACGGGGAATGTGTGCACTATCCTTTAAATAAAAAAGGCATTTTGCTTTACCCTTCTTGTTTGCTTTTTCTCTGCTGTCATTACAATGAGAAAGCCCAACAGCTTTCCTATTGTAAAGCCACTCACTGTTGTCTGCATCTTTTCAAGGGAAGAGAGAACTGATACAAAAATACAGTGAATATGAGGTAAACTTTGTCTCAGCTCCTACAGAACAACGGGGACATACTGGTATGAGATAACCCCGAATTGGGAGTGCTTTATAAAAGGTGATGTAACAGTTAGCAGGCTAAATACAGGACTTATAGAATCTGCATTTTTCGCTCCTTTTAGAGAAACCCTGCATTGTGCCAAAGCCCAGCTCTTCCAAACTGAAACTGCCACCACAGAGTGCCATTTTTGAAAAGGATTTTTCCTCAGCAAGCTTTTCTGATGGATGTCCTTGAAATTTCGCAGAGGCAAACAACTGCAGAGCTAAAAAGATCATTTGGCACTTTGCTCTTGTTTACTGAAGCTCTCTCGGAGCCAGCTCCTGGTTTGTTTTCTTCTCCTTCTTACAATGATCTCACACAGCGCAGGTATTTCAGAGACTGGAGTGTGGAGCTGCAGTTCCAAGGGTTTGTTTCCCCAGGACAAAGAAAGATGAACTTAAATTCTCCATCCAAGCTAACTCCAGGGCAGTTCAGGTGTGAAGGCACCTCCACACCAGAGGGTTAGGAAATGCTTTCTTTGCTTCAGACTAGAGCAAAGTCTGGGATTCAAATGCTCCAGAAATCTGAATCTGATGTTGTCTCCTCTCTAATTCACACTGCACGAGTTCCGAGACCATCAAGTCACATGAGCAAATCACTTGTCTTTAAATGAAACAACCACGAAGGCTTTTGCTTCATTTTCCTTCACAGCAGCTCAGGTTAGGCCTTATAAAAAAACTGGTCCACTCTTACTTCTTATAGGTGTTTATCAGGAGACGTTTTTGCCCCTCTAAAGATGTTTATCTGCTTCTGCTATTTATCTGCTCACTGAATTTACAGAGCTTTCAAAAACATCTCTCCTTGACTCTCTGCAGTTCAATTACTTTATGAGCAATAACCAAGCAAGCCAGAAACAGCTGAAAAAAATCTGCCTAGCAAATATTCCCATTTCTGTCTTTTCTACCCACCTAGTTCCATCCTCCTATGGGGTAAGAGAAAATATAACTGCACTTTGGAGAAACCATCCAGCCACATCTGCAGCGTTCAGTCTCGCCCATACATGGAATATACCAGTCCTTGCCCTTTGCTTCTGAGACCTTCACGGTGCGTAGGTGGCAAAGAGAGCAGGGACCCCACGGCAGTGCCTGCCTCTGGTTTCCACCATCAGAGGTGTGCCAGCTCTGCAGGAGAGCCCACGGGGGAAGCTCGCAGGCCCATCAGCCCCATTTCTTGTGTTTCCACTGTGGAAGAGGCACTGCAGATACTAAACCAGAACTGGTGGTCCTGAGGTGTGTTCTGAATACGTGGCGGTGTACACGGCACAGTGTATAAGTTTTATTGGCACTTGTTAAGGATGATGGCCTTAACTTGGTGTGGATGTACAACTTTAGCCGATAAAAGCTGTGGCCACAAGAGTTTGCTAATAAAAACCTTTTATGCTCTAGCATCAAATATTTTATCTTTCTCTAGTTATATAGAAATACGACAAATCAGTACGATGAACAGATAGATACAGATATTAGGCCACCATAGGATGCTTCTAACTGCAGTAAATCATAAGACATAAATAACTTCCTATCATAAGATATAAACCTGCCCAAGCCTGACCGAAAGGTTTAAAAATTCTCAAGGCCAACAGCTCTCTGATGAGGACGCAGGGGTTGTTGCCTGCTGTGTAATTAGTTCGTTCTCAGCCAGCTAGCCCACGGCTTGCAGGCATTTGGAAATGGCACAGAACACCCCAGAGGAGGAGGACCACTGCTGCTGGAGAACCACTGCTGGAGAACCACTGCTGCTGGAGAACCACTGCTGCTGGAGAAGAGCTCTCCCCTGCAGCACGCAGGCCAGGAGAGCACCGGCAGCACCCTGCGCTCACACCTCGGGAGCTGAAGAACCTGCTTCACGTTCTGCTGTCTCCCCTAGGTGCTGGCATGTGAAGCTGGCTAATGACCACAGTCTGCTATCTACAAAGCCATTTGCTGAGATACGCTCGTCTTGTTAATATGCCGTTGAGTATTTTTCCTCCTTTTAAAGGGCAACTCTGGGAAACACTAATGCCGGATGGTATGAAAACAAGGGCAATTCCAGTCCAGACAGCAAGAAGAAATCCACAAAGTGGCCAAACATTTCCATCTGCTCAATGAACAGAGACTTTCATGCCTCAATTTATGCCGTCTGCTGTGAGCTGCTGTCATGGTGAGCATGGAATCCTCCTTGCATTTGTAGGAGCCATGTTGCTGAACACTCTTAGTGAGGCTTCCCTTGGGTGGCCTCCATGCTCCTTGTCCTTCAGTCCATGAATTAGGCTTTTAGATTATTTTGACTAGTCCCAGTCCCTTGGCAACTTCCCCCGGAGAAGACACCAAACCAAAAGAAACCAATGGTCTGAAGGGCAGAATTAGGTTTGGAGTGTCTGGTGCTGATAATTCCACACTCTTCCCAAGCCATCAACTTAGCACACACTTCTTGGAATGTGTGAAACAGCAAAGAAACCTTTGCTTCACTCTGTCCTGCACGGTTAAATCAGCTTTGGAGTCTGCCCATATGAGAGGCCCTTGTCTGCTCGATACAACAGCAATGACATTCAGAAAGTAATGTAAGACCTTCCCCTACAACCTCTAAGTACAAACAACCTTTTTTGTTCCCAGTTTTGCACTTTCACTTGATGCATCTCCAGAGTATTTGGCTTTAAGAGTCTATGAGAGACTTCAAAATATTGAAAAGCACGATAGATGCACCTTAGAGAAAGCCCCTAGTGACCTTATACCTTAAGATTCAAAAAAATTATGGTTGGTACTTCCAGTGTGTGTATCCACCAATGTCTCCAGCAGCATACAGACACAGCGTGCCGTTGCGTGGCTCACAGTTCGGATCTGAGTTGGAGTCCCAGGTCATTCCCCTGTTACCATCAAGCAGCATAGAATGAACTGCACTTGCTAAAATATCCCAGCTATCTCCTCACCTTCCCCTTCTTTCCAAGCAGAATTGTTTTCCAGAATGTAACAGTAACCGAGGAGCTCTGGCCAGTCTGCTCCATCAGCGATGCTGCAAAGATGACTCCGCTCACCTCACTGTTCTCTGCTGCAACAGAGACTGCCCACAGTTGTCTCCAGACTCCTCCACTGCTTTGCCCCTGCTCAAACTTGCACCATTACACGGAGATGAAATGTTGCACTGGTTGACTGACATCAAGGCTTAGTCTGTGAAACACTGAAGCCCCTTAGCTGCATTTGAAGGAACGAGTGGCGTTTCCTGAGATGCTGAGGTACTGCCAGGTGCCTGGGTGCTCCCGAGCGGCCTTGTCACCCCGTGCTGCGCTGCGTCCCCGACACCACTTGTTTTCAGCATTGACGAGGTCAACGACTGACAGCAACAATCACTGCAATGCATTGTACATGAAGATCCTTCAACAACTGCAGCTCATTCAGAGGGAAGCTACCCGTTCATGTTCCCATAGAGTCTCTTTTATACCTTCAGGTCCCTGGACCTGAGCTGCCTTCCAGATAACTGTGCCCTGCTTGGATTCATTTGCTCAATCCTTTTTCCGTTGGCTTGGGCTGTTGATACACCTGCCTTGCTCAGGAAAACCTTAAAGATTCTTCCCTGCTCTAGTTCTGCAGAAGCAGGACACCCAGCTGGGGGTACAGCACACTGCAGCCTGAATCACTGTTTTACAGGTTTGCCACAAAGACTGTTTTTTCAGGAAGCTACAGAGACAGAATGCCTGGCATGTGCTAATCCTTATCAGGGGAAGCCAGACTGAAATGTGTTTGTTTATAACGGTGTTAAAGTTTCCTAATGTATTTTAATAAGTAGGTAAACAGAAAAGGTGCTCGAAAAATCTGGTTTTCCTTTGATGGAAAGAGGAGGAGATAATCTAAATTAAAATAGATAGGTTTTCATACATAGAAAATAACACAATGTGAGGAGTTGTGATATTTCTCTATGAATAACACCCATAGAAGCAGGCAATGCTTTCTGATGTTACTCTTGCTCTGAGGGTAGGAAAAGCTCGTTAGCATTTTGTGTGGCGGTGGGAGGAGTTTTTCTGTGGAGCTTTCTCATTGACAGACCCTAACCTATGTAAGAATCACTACAAGGTTGCAGTCATTACTAGAAAATACATAACATTAACAGGCAAAAGAAGTTAATACACAACAGTTAAAATCTGGAGAGCGTACACAGCATTTGCTTCTGACGTAAGTTTTGCATTTCTCACTATACACACTGCTGACAACAACGGCATTCATCCTTACATATACTTTCAGGCTGTGACAATTCATCCCCAAAGACATTAAGATCAATACTTCAGTTAAAAGTAAACTCTAGTACAAGATTTGTCAGGAGAGTCTGAAGCCGTTGTTCTCTCCAACACTTTATTTATGAAAGTGTTCTGGTGATGCAGATTGATTTTCTTGGCTCCATATCTCAACTGTCTGGAAGTGGAGATTTCCAGTACACTGATTCATGAATTGAAAGTTTCTCTAGTTACAGTCCTGTTTCACTAAGCACTTCTCTTTATTCCCTGCTGAATTCCCAGCGAGCCCGTCGATGAATCACAAAGAGCGTTTCTACACTGCCGCTGCCCTCACAAGACTCCTCTCCTTCCACCAGTGGTTAAGAAATGCCAATTGTAAAGTCTACGTGCAAGCCAGAGCCCAGGTGAGTTCAAACTTCTGTAAGACACCAGACCGAAGCACAAACTTGGCTAGAAGCAATATTGAGGATCTACCAAGTGCTAGAGCAAGTGATCAGCCACAAAATCATTGATTCCAGTATTTTGAGCTTTTGCCTTTATGTTAAATGGCAACCATAAAAACCACCACCATAAAATTTATTGGGGCGGTGACCAGCCACTTGTTTTTCTGCGTACATATTGTAGATTCAGACTGGTTTTGACAGCGATGGCTGTTTCTGCCTGAGGGACACCACGAGTACCAGGATTATGACACTTGGGAAAGCCCAACGCTGATTACTGCACGAGTGAGACAGCTTTCCTGCCATGCGTGAAATGTTTTCTACAGCCACGGCTGGAAAAGTTACTTTCTATTCTGTTATAAAGAAAATATTACTTGGAGAATCTTCTGAGGTAAAGTCGCATGAGCTGCAGTCATTTTGAAAAAGCCATCTGTAAATAGAGGTGGTGACTTGTTTGGCTGGTGCATAACCACTTGATCTTCCAGCAGGTTACTGCAAGAGCAGATTAGAAGTAAAGGAAGACCAGGCAGTGTATAGAATACATCAATGTTATGGCAGATGGTGTTCTACAACTCACCTGAAAAAAGTATCATCTCATATCAGCCAAGATTATTTTGTGGTACTTGACATGTCTGCCAAAGAGTTTTCTAAAGTAAAGAATATTTGTTATTTAGGATGCTCTGTAAGTAGAACTTTGTGCAAACAACAAACTAGGTCAGGTCATCAGATTCAGACTGAATGACATGCTTCATGCACTGCTTGTCCTATTCTTTTGAAATTAAATATTTAAGTGAGGGATGATAGAGATCTGCTTTTCTTTGATCTTATTTGGAACATAGAGAATGCGAATAGTGGAGACGCAAGGAAGGGATGCCAGAGTAAATTAGTATATCCTGAAACATTAAAATATATGCCCTTAAAATTGGATTCTTACAAGGCAAATACATCTTGCCCTCTCCCCCTGGACATTTTACTTACATAGAATACCTAGAATTTATTTTCAGTCTGTGCTAACATCCAGTTAGTTACAGTATAGCGTGTGTACGTATATATGTGTATGTGTAGTATAACTTCACTCTAGAATAATTCAAGTGTGCAGCAGGCAGATGAATCAATAATTCAATCCATTGCAGCAGGCACCCAGGCTAACTAATAAGCAGTTTGTTCAGGTACCTACCAGCTATACCATGTTGCTTCTGTAGTGCAAAAACAGCCTTAGCACAGAGGGCATATGTTCAGTTAACCCTTGAATTTGTGGCCTGAGTAGGTGATAAGTTAATTTATGGGGGTTTTTTTCTTCATTTCACTGAATTCAGTATGGCTGCGGGCACCTATTTAAATACAAATGAACTGAAATGACAGAGGCTTATCTACTGTTTCACTTTGCTATATTGAGATCCAAGAGTGTGAACCAGCAGTTATCAAGTTAAATTGGCATCACTTCCAGGAGGGACTGAATAAAAGGGTTTCAAGTAGGAAGTTCAGGTATCTCACGAGAATTCTGATACGGACTCTTCTCCTTTGACCCATACTCTATTGAGGTACTGGAGGCAGCTCCCCTTCTCCATCAGTGACCCAGAAAATTGAAGAAACAGGTCACACGTTCAGAAATGCTGGAGGAACTAATAGTTTAGAAAAGAGATGGCTCACAGGGAACACAATCACAGTCTATAAATATCTTCAAGGCAATAACATAAATGTTTAAATGAAAGATGGGAATTACTCGGTCTCAGAAGTTGGTAGGCAAGTTGGCAGGATAAGTTAAAGGAGAGAATAACGGGTAAGTGAACAGTGTTTCCAGGGAAGCTGGCTAGGAACCATTACTGTAAATATTCAAGAGCAGGTTAAATCAGATACTAGTGGAAAAAATGCACTGCAAGGACCTGCAAGATCCCTGGAGTTAGACGAGGCTTTTCTAAGGTGTCTTTTCTGATTCTACTTTTGCTATCCGTGACATTAGGGTAAGCCCTAGACAGAGAAAAGATCACAGTCACCAAACTAATTACGGCTGCTTAAATGACAATTATCTGTAAGCAGGTGTTTCAGTGACTCAGCACCTGCCACCTCCTTCCTACCAGTGATAGCTTCTATGACGTGCTAATGGAGAAGGTACTGCACAACCCTGATGCAAATTCCCCGTTGCTAATTACACTATTAATAACACCGAACGTATCCGCCGCTAATCGTATTGATATAAATAGGATTATTAGTTCCATCAGGCGTCAGCCGTGATGGGGAATGACAGTGTGTACAGCAATCTCCCTCAATGACTCGTTAGGCTCGCAGAGAAATAGGACCTCCTGACAGAGCAGCACCTGGCCAGGCTGAGCCGTTAATGCTTTTATTTCCCAACAAACAAATGGCCGGGGAAGTGCAGGGATTGATTTTTCTTAAATTAAAATAAAGCAGAAAAACCCTTCAGCACATGAAAGCTGGGACGGCAAAGCCAGACAACAGCAGGTTGCCTGTTGCAGTTCAGGTGCGGGGGCACTGGGACACGCTGCCAAAACCTGTGCCTCTATAGGAATTACGGCTCGTTTAGTGACTCTGTAGCTACTGCATATTTTCTCTCAACCTCTACATTCAGTAGGGTGCACCACATTCTATTTCTGTGCACCCACCAACCCCACACCGATGGCATCACACCTCCAGGCCTTCCTTTGTTACACAAACCAGCAATGTCAGGAAATGTCTCTTTTGCCTCGATATTCCTATAACATTTGGCATTATTACCACTTCTTTCTGGTGGATGTGAACCCCAAGCGAGCTGTGAGGAAAGCCAAACCAGCTAAAACTCTACATTTAAGGAACAAACTTGAGATGCCCCCCCCGAGTGTGATTTTCCAAAGTACTTCTCATTTCCAGGCAGTCACGCCTGCAGCTGGGTATGCTCAAGCATTTATGCAAATCTGGCCTAATATACACCCTATCAAGTACCCACATAATTAGGCACATGCAAACTGTGGCTCAGAGTACGTTGGCAGTGCTCAGGCTCATCCATTGCCTGTCAGCGATCCCCAGCCATACCTTCTGCTCAGTCTCCTACCAAGAGAAGGGCTCTGTGAAGATCAGACTCACCATCACAGAATCCCAGCAGGGCAGAGGTTGGGAGGGACCTCTGGAGATCATCTGGTCCAACTCCCCTGCCAAAGCAGGTTCATCTAGAGCAGGCTGCACAGGAATGAGTCCAAGTGGGTTTTGAAAGTCTCCAGAGCAGGAGAATTCCCTGCACATTTCACACATAACCTTCCCCTGTCTGCCCTATGAGGAAGGCACCCTGTGAAACGAAAAACTACATGAGCACCTCATTGAAGACTACATCATAGTGCGTGAGCACAAAGGGGGTGGGTGAAGACAGCAAAGACAAGGAACCAGAATCCCTGTGTCCACTACACACCTATTAACCTCTTAAATGATTGCCACTTGTGGAAAAAGTAAAATAAGCCTCTTTTCCTAAGCAGCAACTGAAGAAATGCCCTCACTAGATTTACAGAAGTGCTATCTTATGGTTGGTTTCCTGGCATGGTAACCACATGAGGACATCCAATAACCACACAGTGCCTCCTATTCCTTAATTACAGTGTCCAAGATGAGCTCAGCCACCAGCACCTTACTGCAGACCCGTGACCACTCTTCCACTATCACGTAATGAACTTCTTAGCGCAGAAGTTTTTTTGCTAGCGTTTGTGCTAAATCTGGCAAACTACGTCTCTGCTTCATCGCTGATTCCAACCACATGCTACCATCACATAAATGACACTTACAGTTTGGGCTAAGTCAATATGAGCAGTGATTAGTGTTCCTATCTGCTAAACCTTTAAATATTTGACTTGCAAACGAGTATGACTTTTCTTCCCAACTATTTCCCCTGTTATTTCACCTAGTTTTTAAGTTAGACGCATGTTCTGGAAGACAGCCTCACCAAACATCACTCAAGTGCAGTTTGTCTTTATGTTTATGGACTTTACACTGTGTGTTGCTTTGTATTTCTATCCTTACTGCACTTAATTTCCTACCTTTGTCCTGGGAAAAACACAGAACCACCACTTAAAGCCTCACCTAAGCCAGCTTCTCTGGAGCCCTGCTCTGGGTGCAGAGGAAAAGGAGGCTCAGGGGAGACCTCCTCACCCTTAACAGCTCCCTAAAAGGAGGTTGGAGCCAGGTGGGGTTGGTCTCTTCTCCCAGATAACAAGCAGAGCAAGATTCAGGGAGTGGAAGCTAAGGTGAGACAGATTTAACCTTGAAAGAAAGTAAATTTTCTTAGAGAAAGTCTAATTAAGTATTAAAACTGGTTATCATAGGAGGCGACAGGCTTGTCCAGATCTGGAGACTTTAAAATGGATCATAGAATCAGGGATGGTTTAGATTGGAAGGGACCTTAAAGATCACCCAGTTCCAATCCCACTGCCATGGGCAGGGACAACTCACACCAGACCAGGTTGCTCAAAGTCCCATCCAGCCTGGTCTTGAACACATCCAGTGACGGAGCATCCACAGCTTCCCTGGGCAACCTGTTCCAGGATCTCACCACCCTCAGAGGGAAGAACTTCTTCATTTCTAAATTATTATATAAGTTTGAAGCCATTGCCCCTCATCCTATCAGTGCAAGCCCTTCTAAAAAGTCTCTCTCCAGCTTTCTTGTAGGTCCTTTAACGCTGCTTCTAGGAGTCATTTTATGGCCTAGACAGCTGGAAAAGAAAAGAAGGAAACTGGCCTAAAGGTTCCAGGAGAACCCTCCTGACCTTGACCTCTATAAATCCTCTCCCAAAAGTGGAGCAAGTTTCCTTTCACTGTCCTCCTCCTGCCGTTCCGTACGGCAGCATGGGGGAGGTCACACCTCGCTGCACAGCCTTGGGGGCTCCGTGGCTGGCACCAGCACAGGGTTCTCACCACACATGCTCGACCAGGCACACGGAGCCCTTTTGCCTTCTCTGGCCATTTCTTCCTTCTCCAAGGCACCAGAGCAGCTGCCACCAGAGCTGCGGGCACCGGTCAGGGAGCAACTGCTGTGCTGTATGCAGAGTCCTCTTTCTCGAGGGCTGCCTGGTGAGCGTTACTCGGATGCTCAAGAACACGCAGATCACTTGATGTGAAGTTGAAATGGAATTTTCCGCAGGCCTCCGGGGATTTCTTTTTTGCAGGGCTCCCTTGCACAGTGCATAGCTTGCCTGCTACAATCGTGGGGACGTATTTCAATTAATACATTTCTCATCTCTGCTGCTCACTGCCAGGAGCATGGTTTAATGTTCTGAGAAAAGGAACTCCACAGACTACGCGGTCTTTGGGCTTAATATAGGGAACCGTGATGGAGGATCTGAGTACAAAATTATTTACCATAGTATTTATTGTCTCTTTTTCCTTTAGTGCTCTTGAGCACATAAATAAAACTCAATTTACTATACAGACAGCGTGAAAACCAGACAACAGATTGGGCTGAGTGGAATCACTGTTTCACAATCCAATTTATCCATTTCCTTTTGGGTATTTTATTTGTTTTCTGAAGTAACAAAGTGTGTAGGAAGAGCAAGGAGCTGTTACTCGGATCTGATGTACCCATCACACAGGTCCAGAAGGTTTATCTGTTTCCGTGGGCGTGTTTCTGTGCCTGTGCCCACATGTACGTACACAAGCTTTGGACTCTTGGCTACAGGGTTATAATTCCCACTAAGCCAAGCGACAAGCTCACAGCTATCAAGGGCAGGTTCTTTGATTCACTTTACATGTGCTGTAAGTGACATGTACATGTCACTTTTTTCCCTTCTTAAGATCAAAGCTCAACTTCCCCTGGTCTCCACTCCTGATGCTTACCTCTCTTCTAGCTCCAGTGTAGTTACAACCTGAAGCAAATGATGACCAGGCAGATATGGAAAACCCACTGGGTCAGGAGGAGCCGAGGCATGAGAGAGCAAACAACTGGAAGAAAAAGACTGGGCTGCACCAGTTGCTTTCAGATGGACAACCAGAAGAGACAAGAAGTGGGGGCAGGGACAAGACAGAAGCCCAGTGATTACAGCAGGTCTGTGCTGTTCTTTCAATGGAATGAAAACATTTCTTCTTCAATTTTTGGTTCTGCTTCCACTTGATAGTGTGCCATATACAGTCATTAAAAGCTGAGTGGATTTTTATAGCTGCTATTAGGATTGAATTTTATGTTCCTCCAAAAAAGATTCCCTGTTTAATAAATTAAATTTCAAAGGCATAAATAATCCCTCATTGCCACGTACATTCCCCTATATTCACTATAAAATAAACGGATGAAAAAGAAAGTTTCCACCTGATAACCAATATCCATCAAATTCTGAACTTCGGCTTTAAGCCAAAGGCTAATAATAATATTTGGATTAGTGACACGCAGCAACACATCCCTGTACTCCCCGGGTCCCAGGGCCTAGGCATTTGCATGAATCACTAATGCACTGAACTGCTGATCCAGATCAACAAAGCTTTCAAACGCACTGTCTTGTTGATAACCTCTACAAAACTCAACCACAGCTGAGAAACGCTGATCCACGCTGATGCACTTACCTCCCAGTACTTCACTCTACAATCTAATAAAAGTATCAGAGGGGTAGAAGTGCTGATGCAGCCACATTAGAGCAAGATTTCCTTACCAGAGATGCATCCTGGTCTTCCTCCCTTTGAGCTATGCTTTCAGGCAATGTTAGGCTGGAGCATCCCAGGGAGGAGAAAATATTAAGCAGCTCTGTCCTCATCAGTCAGACAAGGTTATGGTGGTTCAGAAACGATGATGTACTTCTTGCCAAAGAGTCAGGGTGAGAAAAACAAGAAAAAAAAGTAACACGGCAGATGACGGAGAGGAGGGACAAACGCTGAGGTACCTAGAAACAATTTTTGTCTGCTTTAATTTGGTTGCTTATGGCAGCTTGTAGGTCTTACAGGCCTAGAAATAAGTGATTCCCTAGGAGTGTCAGCAAGGAATTTGGTGCTTTGGTGAACTACGAACACTGACTCCAACTGGTGTGACACATGTTGGCCCACCCATTCCCCTGTCAGATATCCTTTGCCTTTTTTAGTATAGATCTTGGGGGAAATATCTGAAGTCTTCAGAGATGACTACCTCACTGTATCCACTACTTGCCTTAATGGCACTTTCTAGAAGCAATTGACTTGTTTAGATAAACAGAAGTTTCTTATCATATAATCTAGAGCACTTTTTTACGCACCAGTGGGGATCCAGATACAGGCACAAGGGACTAAACTACAAACACAGCTCTTAAAAGATGGCCTTTAAGTACCTTTGCAGATACTAGGAACTGCACGTTAGGAAAAGTACCCCAGGAGGACGCTACATGTCCTGTTGCGATGACATGATGCAGGGCTGGTTGCAAACCTGATCAGCTTTTCTGAAGTCTAAAACTCTCTCCATCTGAAGAATGAATGACTTGAAAAAGGCAATTCCACCGTTTCCATTTCCAAAGACACTGTTTATCACCTTGAAAGGTGATGTCAAAGCCAAATACAACTGTCAACATCCTACTTCTATTGAACAGTGTATTCGTGATCTCGGGATGTATACATTTGCATATAAAAGATATTTTAGTAATCAAATTTCTGTAGCTCACCTATGAGAATCAGCACTGGTATGGTCAACAAAAACCCCAACCTTAAAAATCCCAAGCTAAAAATAAGCACTGTCTGAAAGCTGGAAGAATTTCCAGACTCCACGTAAATGGTAAAGCTGAAGAATTCAAGCAGAAAAGACACTGAAGAGAATGGCTATGAAACAAACACAACGCGAGGCCGCAAAAAAAGCAGCAGAACAAACACAGGTAAGGATGATGGAAACGAGAAATTATTTCCAAATAGTTCAGACTGTATCTTTTCTAACTTAAGAGTTTCTTCATGTCATACCAGCTGTTGACTTCACTGTGAATTGCATACTCTGGTCAGGAAGCTGGTTTTTAATTGCAGACAGACTGCTTCCGCTCTCTGTGAGACCTCTGCTCTGCCAGGCACACAAGAAATGGCTCAGGGAATAGAAAACCAATAAAGGCCAAAATGATAGTTTTCTACAAAAGGCCAATGTGATATTTAGCCTTACGTTATTTCGAAAGCTATACAGTAGCATGAGTAACAACTTCAACTCAACGGGATTTGCTTTATTAAACTCGGTCTGCCCTCTCAAGTTGACTTCTGACAGCCAACATCAGCAGCAGCAAGCTCGGAGGACCTGGTTGCTGGAAGCTCTTAAAGAGCTGCACACACAAGGCAGGGGTGTTTCTAACACCAGAACACGTAACATTCAAATCCTAGAGACTTTCACGTACCAGGAGCATGTTTCCAGCTACACTGTTTTGGAACACTTCAGTCTCAACATTTCAAACATTTCCTAGAAGGAAGTTAGAGAAAAATATATTGTTTTGCTCATGGAGAAAAAGAAAAGAGAAAAGCCCCAAAGAAGCTCTAGATTTGCTGTGTGGAAGTGCAATTTGGCAAGGAAAGAGCTTTCCAAGAACAACAATAACTCACAAGCCGCTAGAAAAACTGGAGTCAAGTCCCTCTTAGCAAAGATCTGGAGGGTTCTTGCAGATGACTGTGCTCAGGACTCCATTCCCCTTGAGCAGGCTGCAGCCAGGGCTGCAGGAGGCCAGCCAAGCTTTTCTATAAATCCAGATTCCTCTCTCAGCCTCGGCATCAAAACCACATAAACACTTTCTTGTTTCTCCCCAGGCTCTGGCAGGGTGGAGAAAAAAACCATAAGGTGTCAAGGCACAGGAAGGTGGTCAGCACAGAAAGCAGAGAAGCATCCAAATTTATGAGGATGAGAGAAAGAAATATTTTTACATGCTAAAAAAAGCCCCAGACTTCCAAAACCTGGAATGGAAGTGAAAATCTGAATCTCAGCATTTCAGAAATACCCTTCCTGTTAGTAAGTAGCTATGGAATGTATTTGAAAATGTGTGTCTTGTTCCTATTTCCATTAAAAACCCCAACCTGCTATTATTTCAGTGACTCCATTAACAAAATTGGCAGAAAACTGATGGGTGAAGGGTGGGGAATCATCTTCCTCACTAATAAATGTCAGGATTGTCATTATTACAGGATGTAAGTACTAAATCTTTCCCACAAGTCATTTAACACAGAAATGCCAAAGTAACGCTTACAGATGTGACTCCAATTCTGGTGTTCCCTAATTTTAGAGCACTTTATAAAGATTCTTCGGGGAGTTTTTCTTGGCACACAGATAACACCTGGAGACCGTTGGTGTTTATGCAGTTTTACGTCGCTAACACAAGCATCCCATTTGTCTCTATCCACCCCAAAAACGGTGTCGTTCCAATTCAAAGGGCAGATGAACCAAGGGAAGGACCGAAGCACGACGCAGCAGTCAAAACAAAACTACGGGACCCAGAAGATCTCTGGAGGTTTGCCTCCAGTCTTTAGGAAATGGGAAAACTGGCTACCTCCGAGAGATCCGCAGCTCATCTGCTGGTGTCTGGCACCTGGTCCCTCAAGCGTGCCAGCCACATGTTCTCAAAGCATTTACAGTTTTTCCACCTAGAGCTAAACGTGAAAGACGCAGCTGCTGAAAGCTTGAAGAGCAGGAGGTGTGAAGCAGTAACAATGTCACATTCTGAAATTGCCATCCAGGCACTAGTTGAAAAACAAAGCTAGGATCCATTCGCTAACTTTCAGAGAGATGTGAAGTGCAAGTTCCTCCTAACACGGTTCCCAGCCCGAGGCAGCTCTTATCAGTTCTAAGTACTTTTATGGCTCTACATGTGCCTCTGAACATTTGCAAGTACACTGACAATTCAGCACTTGAATGCACCTACACAGCTACTGACTAATATTTTATAATGTAGACATCACTTAGTGTCTTCTCCCAAGAAACAGCCTCAAATTGCACCACGAGAGGTTTAGGTTGGACATTAGGAACAATTTCTTCCTCGAAAGGTTTCTCAAGCCATGGAACAGGCTGCAGTGGTGGAGCCCCCATCCCTGGTGGGGTTTAAAAGCCATGGAGATGTGGTGCTGAGGGACATGGTTTAGCAGTGGACTTGACAGTGCTGAGTTAACAGTTAGACTTGATGGTATTAAAGGTCTTTTCCAACCTGAACAGTTCTATGAATCTAGATGTTGTTCCTGTCTCATGTGTGCAAACAAGCATGCTTTAGCAAACATCTCAGAATAGAGTACAGAATATTCAATGGAATATGAATTTTTTAAGTGGTTCCATTACAAACACCTTTTTGAAAACACTCACCTAAGTGTGCTTACCAAGTTATGCTCTTGTAGTCTCTGCACTGTTATACAAAAAACAAAACCTCTGGGTATACAGCAATTCACTGACTGTGGAAAGACATCTACAGCTGCCTAACGGCCAAGTTTCTGAGAGGAAACATGGGTTACTGTTGAAGGACAGGAGAGAGTCTCCTGTTTTTCGGTGCTCCCAGATGAACAACATTCACCATTTGGAAACAGAATCAATTATGGTTTGATCCCGAGAGCTGGAGATCACAACTGGAATCACAAGACACCTGAGCTGTACAAAGGAAGGCAGTAAAGCTGTCTGTCCACTGCTAGTCCAGTCAGGGACTTGGTTAAACTGTATGGACAAATCCCACTTTTCCTGAAAACAGTCCTCTACCCGAGACACGGATATCTGTAAGCACGGAAAAAGCCTTGCAACTGTTTATCCCCTACATATCTTCTCTGGAGACTTCCAAAACCCACCTAGACATGTTGCTGTGCAACCTACCCTAGGTGAACCTACTTTGGCAAGGGGGTTGGATGCGATGATCTCCAAAGTTCCCTTCCATTCTGTGATTCTGTGATATATAAAGCAAGTTTTAAGAGAATAGAGACAATAGTCCTTTGCCATAAAGAGCTGTCATCAGAAAGGACAAGGGTCTTCAGTCTATCATCAAGAAGACCTTAACTGTTGTCCTGCACAGACAGCAGTAAAAGCAAAACTGTATTGCAGATAGCAAATCAAATTGTACTTTGGTCCGTTCTGTGCGATGATAGTAAACTTCTTCAGACAAGAAGGAGCCTTGAAATTACAAATGAGGAATCCTGGAGCTATAAGACAAGTCTTGTCCAACCTCACTGGTCCTCTCCTCTTCCCTCTCTCCCTTCGAACAACAGATTCATTAAGGAACAGCCCAGCAGTCTAGGTCAATTACTGGGAAAAGGCCAGGGTGCAATATATCAACTGAATGACTTTCTACCTCATTAAAGGTGAAAATAAAAGGGATGTGAGCAACAGCAGCCTCTTGTGCGCTTGTTGATGGGGTTTGAGATTTGCTATTGATTTTCCAAGTGGAGGCACTTAGTTCTCCTTACTTTACTAAAAGGACATTTTGTCATTAGAACAAATGACACCAAAAAATCCACCCCTACAAATCTCGGCCATCTTTGAAGTCTGGGGTTGACATAGTTATTTGGTATTAAAACTCCTCCCTTATTGATTGCTACTTTTCCAGGGCTTTCCTTAGCAATTTTGCTTTTATTGATAGGGGAAAATTAGGCAGAGCACAAGGCCCACCTGACTTCCAAGCTGGAAAGTTCTCTAGCACTTCGATGACAACTAAACCAAGGAAAATTCTAAAAAACACTCTTCTAGTATCTTAATTCCTGACCTGCCCCAGCCAAGTATGGAATAATGAATGTGAAGTGTAACCCCATTAAGTGAATTCCTTAAGTTAGAGACCATATGCGGAGATAAACAAATACACGGGGGAAACGTGTGTTAGAAAGAATCAGAGGCAGCCCTACAGGAGATAAAGGCAAGCACTTGGAGGAAGAAGAAGCAGAAAGAGCTGGAAACTCTTAATTCCTCAGCCAGAAGTGCTGCACTTTATAGATCTTCCTCTCTGGCTCAGACACAGACTCGCTTTGACAAAACCCTCCCTGGAAAACAGAGATAGCGTTTTTGTCTTCGTGATCTCTGTTTCCATAGAACCAAGCTGTTTCCTGGTAGAGCAGCCTCCTCCAGTTCAGGACCTGTGGCAGAAGGGCTTGGCACGGTCCCGGCAGCCCTGTGTTGGCCTATCAGCCCACCAGCCACACTGCTGGTCCCAACCGTTCATCAGGAGCCCGTGGAAACCTCTAGAGAGCACAACCTCACCCTGCTGGAACATCCTGGAGTATTTGTCATTTCTATGTATTTCTAATTTCCTGTTAATTAATTAAAAAATAATACTTTTGCTCTGTTTCTGTTCAATTAATTAGGCTGTGAAGTTTCTGGCACAAAACAGCGCGCTCAGCCATGAGCTCAGGAACAGATAAAGCAGCACTCGCTCGGGCACTACTTTGTCACAGGTCTAATTAGTGAAGACAAATCCAAAAGGCATCTAAACTTAGCTGTTTAAACAGCTAAGACAATTCTGATCCTAAAAGAAAACGTAATATGAAAGGCAACCACTGAGCAGAAATACACCCAGCTCAAGGGGACCCCTCAGCTCTCTTGGGTGGACACAGGAAGCTTCCTTGGAGCCCTTGGCACACTCAGGAACTACCCCACGTGTTTTCCCGGCTTGACTTCGTCACTAAAGAGGTCAAATTCTTTTCGTGGTGTTTGAAATTCAGAGCAAAAGCTCGTACACGTCGTTAATCAACTAAATTGCTACTGCCTCATTCTGCAAAGTAAATCGCTGAAGTTATGTCTCTTTTGCTGTAGGTCTGATTAAGGACATGGAAGACAAATGGGTTTTCAGCATTAAAAAAAAAAAAAGATGTATTTTTCATAACTCCTGTGTGGCACTAGGAGGGTGGGCTGGATGCTTGATTGCTCTTTAAAAGGTCATGAAAAGAAGGGCATGTGCCTGGTCTGCTACCCCATAAGCTACCCAAATTCTGAAGTTTGGTTTGCAGCAAACGTAGCTCACCCAAAGCACGACTATCTGAACCCCCAGGAATAAAATCACCAACCAAAATCCACAGAGAGGCATTAACTGATGAAACCCGCTCCAAAGCGCAGAGCAGAAGATTTGGCAAACTGCCTTCGCATTCAGCTGAGATTTCCCAGGTGGATGAAGGGAACTAGATGTCCAAATGTTACTGACATTCTTGCAGGAGCTGCACACTTTTCATTTTCTGGAGATTAACCAACGAGGCTGGATTTAAAATAACAGCAGAGGAGAAAGTCCTGTTTTTTTCACACGCAGGAGAGCTAAGATACTAAGATAACTGAAGGGTGAAAATTTTTATCCTTACACTAAATTCTGTTTCTCAACTATGGACATCCTTTACTCTTCTGCAGACACGTATCACAGCAGACAAGAGCAAATTTTAAACCTCCAAACATCCTTGGATTTGCTCTTCTAAACTTGCTGCTGGAGGCTCCTCATCTTGAGTCACTCAAGAGTATCAAAGGAAGCCACTCAGTCTTACCCTACTTTAAACAGCATTTACACCTTTTCAGATCAAATTGAGAATTACAGAGCCTTCTCCCAGTACTAAACCCAGAGGACACCTGTACATGGCAGCTTATTCCAAGATTTAACATGGACCTCCCCATTTTGTGTACAGAGAATTCCACTTTTTCATCTGCAGCTGGGATGGTAAAATGCGAATCAGCTTGCTTAAAACAGTTCAAGAAAATGGAAAACAACCCAGTGTGCATCCAAAGAGCTAAATGGATTTGAAGAGTTTACTGCACTTTCCAACGAGAAGAAGCTGGGGCAAGAAAGACCTTCTTAGCCCTCACATAAGATTTCAGTAGAGACGTCTCTGAGAGCTGCTTCCTCTCTGAGTGGAGGCTGGCTCTGGAGCAGCCTCTCTTGCCCCCTGAGAGTGATGGAATTGTGAGTTTTCTCCAAAACAGCCAAAGTTTCTGCAGCATTCACCAAGAAGAGGTGCTGAGGAGTGTATGAGCTATCACTGACATGAACACTGGTGAAGTCAACAGGCTGATGTTACAAGTCTAAGCCTAGACATCATTTTTTTGTGTAATTTAATCTTTTCGTCAGCCTCCTTCCTTCCTCCTCTCTATTCCCTCTGCTCATCTGCTGCCCCCTCTCCCATACATGATAAGTACACCATTAAAATAACATGGTGTAGGCTCCAGGACCATTCCCACCTCTGCTTTCAAGCCTGTCCCATCTCTGGACCATCTGTACTTTCCTTCTTAGCAGAAAATGAACATCGATAGCATCTGACACAAGAGGATGAAGCAGCCAGTGGGAATTTTCGCTGCTATCCAACACTTGTAAAGTGATGGAGAGACAAACTAAGGCCACCATAAATATATATGATCCTTGTTGCTCCCGTTGTGTCTTATGATGAGCAGAAGGAAGCACATCCTAAGTACGAAGCAACTTCATAGGCTAAGATACTACAAAATGAGGCTTGAAACGGATCCATTTGCAAGGCTCTCTGGGTAGAAACACATTCTTACTCTACAAGCCCACCTCTGCCTGACATTTGTATCCTGATGTGATGCTACCTGCAGACCTCCAGCCGCTAACCCCACGAAAAATAAGTAATTACAGTAATAATACAGAGGGGTTGGGAACAGCAGGGAGGGAATAAGCTGAGACAGATGTGCAAGAAGAAAGTTCTGCAGCGAAGACCGAGCCACCTGCTGACTGCATAACAGAGAAATCCCTTCAGAAGCAAATTCAGTCAGAAAGCCAGTAGGTGCTAGTCCTGTTCAAGTGAAGTTTTCCTGCCTGTAAATATTGCTTTCATTACTATCCCAACCACCACCTATGCAGACAGGCAGGAACCCTTGAATTTACAAGCATTTCCAAGAAGATGGTGCATAAAATCTAATAGGAACATATGTTCAGACTTTGAAATAGCCCGAGTGGCTCCTCTTTTGTGAGAGCAGCAATAGTCCCATGCAGCTAATGGCCTCCCTGCTGCTGAGGACATCAGTCCCCGTCGCTGTCAGAGACAAATCAAAGCCAAGCAGATTCAACAGGAGCCGCTTGGCTTCTGCGAATGCACAGAAGCCCAGCTCAGCTTGCACCTTTCTATAAGCAAGGCAAAACCCACCAGATTCCAAGCAGAAAGGACACAACCTGATAAATGAGACATGTCAAGTACAGCTGAAACATCGTTCCTCATCAAGAATAAGAGGGTTTAACTTGCAGGGAGGTAACTAGCACCCCAGTGCCCTAAAGATGAGTTTCTAACAGCCCTTTCTGATAAACCACAACATGCCACCGTGGAGGAACTGGCACAGCCAAGACCCCTGAGATTAAGAGGAACTGAACTTCAGCACCCTGGGAAGGAGCTGCAGCCACTGAGCCCTTGGGTGGTGGTGGCCTCCTCTGATGGGTGCGTTCCCCAGATGCCTGCCAGATGCAGTCTGAGATGTGCGTAGGCTACAGGTTGTGATGTAGTTGAAGCTATGAAGCAGGCTATGAAGTATGAAACACTTCATGAAGTATAAAATACTGCTTTCATCTCTGTGCTTCTAATATATGCGTCGTCATTACACCAACCCTTTATTCCCTTTGTCAACTGCCCTTAATTTAATAAACCCAGCCTGGAAAATTTGTCCAGGTAGCTACACCAGCTCACTGATTAATGACAACTGGACAACCAGTGGCATCCGGGATCTTAATGAAGCCTGGAAAACGACTATTTTGCTAATCCTAAAGTGACGAATTAGTTAATCGGGCCTTTTTTTTTTTTCCCCAGGACCATACATGTCCGTGAGTTAAGCTGACTCGAACGCAATCGTCAGGCCCGGCCTCTGTAGTCGCTGAGAGTTACATTTGTTTATTGTGTCTGAATAAATTCGACCCAAGAGCGCTCGGCGGCACTGCCGTGAGCTTTAGCTATGCTTGGGTGGTACCATCTGCGCTGCTCGATTTTGAAATATCTAGGTTCATCAATAAAGCTAAAGGGCAGCGAATTAAAAATCAATACAAAGGCAGACTTCTTAAGGCAACACCGAGGGAGCGCGCGGAATACCTAATTACTAGAATTCGTTAAAGTCAGCTACGGGTAATGGATTTTGAGAAGGACCCAGTGTTACCGTTATGCAACTTCACATAAAATGGGTAGTAAAAAAAAACCCCACCCTTTGGAGTACGAGCTGACAGATATAAAGGTCATGAAGTAACTCCTCTGCCTTTTCAACCTGAAGTAAATTACTGCACAGCTGATTAGATACATTACTGGAAGGAGTGGCAGGTCACCTTGCCAGGGCTTCGTCCCCGTCACGGGCAGCGCGCTGATGTGCCACGGGAGCCACGAGCTAACTCAATATGGCAAAGGCTGACACACCCGAGTGCTGCTTCCTGGTACGTTCCTGATAGAAGGAAGTTTGTGAAGCATCCCTCATCCCTCCCAAAACACAGAGAGGGAAACAGGAAAGTTTTGTTTACCTCGTGAGAGTGCTGACCTTGGACCACCTCCAGGAGAAGTAACTGTCTACAAGCACCAGTCTACCTGTGACATAATGGTGATGGAAAGAAATTCCTCAGATTTACACTTTTAGAAGACGGAAGAAACGGAAGAAGGAAATCCTCTGCCAACACAGGCAGTGACAACCACACTTCATTTTAGATTAAAGCCCTCTTTTAATCTCATCTGAAAACCAGCGTCAGCACAACACTCAAAGACAACTTTGAACAGAAAGTACTGGACTGCAGCTAGTTAAGGGAAATCTCATCCTAATTCTTTGTGGCACTCTGAAGAGCCGCTGGGATTTTCTTTATCCACCATCCCCTGCATGCGTGTCAGCCAGTGCCTTGTTTAAAGACAGAACTCAAAATCAGAATCTACAAAAGAAGTATGAAAATTTTAAAGAAATCCCCAAATACTTGCGATGATACATCCATAGGATTGACTGTGCTCAGACCCAAGCTAAGCTGCTTAACCAGGCTGACAGGAACAAGACAACACCAGATACCTCATCAGGCAGTAGCTGTTTCTCCAGCCTTTTCCTTCACCAGTCTGGCTCTGGGCACTTCCTACTTTAAAATCCAATCTGGTGCAGGAGTGGAGGGTTAGGACTATCCCCACTATCCCAGCACCCTGCTCAGCAGACCGTTTAGAATGCCTTTTTCTTGAGTTGACTATTGTAATCCAAACCATGACTGAATCTTAGTGACCTGTCCATCTCGGAAGGCAATGGGAAAGCGTGCGTACAGATCTGTACAGACAGGGTCTGACTGGTACATTGTACGGTCATTGGCAGAGGGAAGGAGACCTCAGTCACTGAATAAAACCTGTAGAAATACAAATCTGAAATACTAGAGCTTGTTAATCAAATATGCAACTTCACAAAACCAGCCTTTTCCACTGGAAAACCCATTTGCTGAAAAATCCTAAATAATATGACTATCACCACTTAAGAAAAACTCAGCTGAAGCATCTCATTACTGAGTTTCTTGCCCCAAAGGTGCCTGTAGGGTTGTTTTTTTTTCAGTGTGACCTAACCCCAAATGTTTCCTCAAACTTGGATTAAGAAATTACTACACTGCATTTGCCTAACAGCACGTTGATTTTCGCCAAGTGGAGCACGGGCACACATTTCCTAACGTAAACTGAATGGCTCTGAAGATTACATTTCCTATGATGCAAGGCAGATCTTCCTCTGAGGGATCTCTAAGGTACATTGTAAAAACTGAATAATTCTGACTAATCCCCAGAGATGTAGTCCAGAAAAGCAGGCCAGCCCGAGAAGGAGGACGGAAAACAAATCACACATCTTAACTGCAATTCCCAAGCTGGGTGTAGCTTAAATACTAAACAGGCTCAAAATGAAATACTGCAGAGCCAATCAATAGTAGAAATTAAGCATTTTTAAACCTTGAAAGTGTTAAAAATACTTCATTTTGATTGAAGAAAGGTCAAACGGAGTGTTTCAGAATTCCCACTATGATAGAATGTCCTATTTCACACTTTAGTACCAACCTGGCACAAACTCAAAACACTCAAACTCGGGCTTTCCCACCGTGATGGAAGCTTCAACTTTTGCTCAGCTATAATCACAGTTAATTCTCTTCTTTAGTTTCAAAGGCAACCCCAAAGTCATCTCTAAGGAGAGTAATTTGCCCTTTTTCTGTATTTTTTCTTTTTCTTTTAAAAAGTCTCACATTTCTGAAACGTGAATGCCTTCAGTGAAGTTTGGAGAGCTGCTATTTATTATTATTTATTAATCAAATATGGACACATCAAGGCACCAAGCTCAGACAGAAATCAGCAGGTCATCTATAGAAGATCAAGCCACGTAAATGAGTCATATCAATATTGATCCATGTAACAAATACTGACACTTACATGGAAAAATGATGATCAGATAGTTCCCCTGGACTGCAGAAGACAACACAGACAAATCTCAGTGACACTCTGACACTCAGATCCTCCTCTTTTGAACTGTCCATGCACCACCACACCCTGAGACATGCTTTTCCCTGTCCACCAGGGAGAACCTTCCTTCTTCCACAAGATGTTTCAGCATGAAGTAGAAGTTCCTGAGGGCCAACCAGGCTTCACCATGTCCAGAGGCAGTCTACGATTATTCTCACAGACCAGAAACCTTCTGTTAGTCTCTGTCTTTAATGATGATACTCCTAAACATTAGGTTAAACCCTCTTTCTTGCCCTCTGCAAGTTCTCACAAGTGTATAAAGGTGATAAGCTTGATGTCACCATGACACAAATACAAAGGTGTCATTTTCATATCACGGAGAAAATCTCAACCTTTCAGTTGTGCGATGTTTAGTCCCGTATTCTATAAAGCTTTCTGTCCTCAGGAAGCTGTGGCTTACTTGAAATTGCTACGTAGGGTGGCTTTGGAGGTGATGAGGCATGTAAACACTACTCCTCCAGGTAGGTACAGAACAGGGATATGAGGAAGATGAAAGGTAACTGTTGGCAGCACAGCCCATCCCACAGACCCCGCAGCAGGGGCACTCCGGGCCCATTCAGCTCTGCATGGCTATGCTACCTATATAACATAGAGGTGAATCTGGCAAGTTGAACCCATTATTTTGTGTATTTTGGCAGTACACAAAGCAAGATCACGCTATCGAATCGAGCCTTGCATCTGCTCCTCAGTATGTGCTTGAGCTCCAGGCATCCCGATTCCCACATCCCCATCTGTGCCCAGAGCAGCATCAATGTGCTGAGTCAGCTGCTGCGTTACCCGATGTCCAGCAGGCCATTCCAACTGGCGTGGGCACGTTCAGCTTGATCCCAGCTCTTAATCAGATCACGTCCAGAAGTATTTATTGTGCTAAGGTTTGCACTTTTACGCACGTTTGCGTCATCGGGGGACAGTGCCATTAATAGCTTGTCACACACTCAGCAGCTTAGGGAAAATTTTTCTTCTGGCTGATGCAAGTTTCCCGTGTGGGACTATCGTGGCCACGTGGCAGGGTCCTCCTTCACATTTCTGCTGACAGGCCCTGCTCAGGAAGCACCACAACGAAGAGCATCGCTCCCCTCTCTCCATTTCCTCATATATTCTAACCCAGCTACGCTGCGCTGATCACATTTACCTTCTGCAATAAAACACTCAACACAAAACGGTATCACGTGAGCCATGAGAGGCTTGTGAAGGAGGAGAAGGATCGTGAGGGGACTGGAGAAGCAACGACCTGAAACTGGAGGCAGTCAATTAGCAAGAGCCAACCGTGGCTCTTACTCTTTCCTCTTACCTCTTCGGAAAGCCTGGGGGAAAGGCATGAATCGGGCTGATAAAAACAGGAGCCATTCACCTTCGGGTTACTGGTTCAAACTAAATTTCCAGTCTAGAGCAGCAGATAGTCTCTCTTATCCCCTGAAGGTTATTTGGTAATCTAGAAGAAACTTGCTAGAAATAAGTCATCCTGTGTGGGACATTTATTTACTGCCCATCCCAAAGCAGCACTAACGCAAGGGTAAAGCACATGGGGACACCACATCATCATGGTCCAGCTGCACCAAACTTCCTCACCAGCAGAACAAGGAAAAAAACCAACATCCTTTGGAAGGAGATTTTAAGGGCTGCTAAAAACTCCCCTTTTATTCTCGTAAAGAACCCCCCGTGCCCCTCAGGGTCCAGCCAGGCAATCCCGAGAGCATTCGCTGGGCGTCGGGCTTGCCAAGGGGACTTGTGAAGAACAACATAATTTTCACCTTGCTTTCATTTAGGCAAACCCATTTCAAACATATTTTTCTCCCTCAAATACTTAGTAAGAAGAAATCTGTAATAATTGCTGGTGATGAAAGGCTTCTTCCCTTCTGCTCAGGTTTCCAGCCAGACTGCTGACCCCTCTTGGAAAAGCACACCCCCTCAAAATCCCTTCACAGACCTTTCTTTCCAACCTTCCCTCCCCTCCCGCCCATCAGGATTACACACAGTATTTATGACCATAATTACTCTGTCTCTTAAGAGAGTATCCGTCTGTGAAAACCATACAACACTGATTCTCTATTTCACATTAATAAGTCTCATAAATAAACCTGGCTTAATTTACAGTAACTGCTTTCTCAGAAACACAAAACGTCCCCATCCAGTTTATGATTCCTTCCTGGCTGGCTAAAACACTGGGGTGTTCCTTCAACTAGTGCATGTATTTTATAGCCACTGCTGCTTCGTATTGTAAAAAGAAAAAAAGTAGAGAAACTCTCGATCCCCAGCCCCCCAATTCAGTAGTAATGAGTTGAAAGAAATGCAAAGTAACAGCATCAAATTTACATTTGCTTGGAAAATTATTCTTGCTCCCATTATGCTTTGAAAGGCATATTAAAAAAAAAAGTCTTAGAGGCTTCACTCTTACTCATGCTATAATGTGCTACACAAGAACAATTTCTAATATTGTCTGTCTGGTATAAAACTAGCTGTGGTGACATTAACAATATTTTGTGGTTAGAGAGCTGGCCTGGGGACTCAGAAAATTAAAACTAGGGCTCAATATTTGACGGTTATGGATTTCCTGTGCTTTGTTGGATATAGAGTTTCATCCATCACTCTAATTAGTTATCTTCTACCTAATTCCTCTTTCATCCTTACTGAGCAGCCATACAGCGCATATATATGAATGCCAACTCAACTACTTCTTGGATTCCCCCTCTCTCCCCACCTCCACGGAAGACCTCACGTACAAAATCAGGAAGCAGGGAAACATGTTCAGATTCCCCCACATTTCTGCCAACAGCACGTTCTCAGCGCTGGCTCACTCAGGTCAAAGAGCAGCAGCCTGGTCATCCTGAAAACCCATCTGGTTGCCCACAGTCTGGCAACCTCCATAGCACAAGAGTGGTTCTCCTGAAGTTCGTGGTTCTGAACCCTTTTGACATCGGATCTTCAATGCTGCTTTCACAAAGGGGTTGGGATAAATGGTAGTAACTGGGATCATTTAAAAAAAAGCAAGTATTTTCCAACATTAGCTACAGGGACATTGATCAAACCCATCATTTTCACAGTGCCTGTACGTGTAGCTGTAGGTTGGGTGTGCCTGCAACAGGCATTTGTACGCAGAGCTCTGGTGGCTTTCCACCAACGTAGCCATTTGCAGAAGGTTTTCTAAAGAGCAATGGGTACACGGTGGAGAATCACCCTGTGCGAGCCAAACAGTACATTTGTTCTACACCAACACAATAATCTATCGATTACTATTTGAAACAGGTTTATTTGCACTCTATTCAGCACATTACCTGCCAAGAATCTCCGAGAGAGAACACTCTGGCAACGCATTATCACATTTCAGTCTTTCATATTTCCTCCTATTTGAAATAACTCTTGCAGTGCAACATTTCATCTCATTTACACCAGTTTGCTTATGCCCGAGAGATTTTATTTTATCTTATTTAAGAGGACAGTTCAAATGCCATCTCTGCTCTTCAGTCACAGTTTGGGGGCACTACATGCCCATTTTTCTTACCCTGAATGGATGACATTTTTCGTAGTCTGAATGGGTGACTTACCATATGTAACTGCATCCAAACAACAATCGTTTCAATTAGGTCTAGAGATACAGACTCAGCTCCTCTCTTAGCTACAGATGACATCACTAGCAGAAAACAGTGTAGCAGCAACAGCCAGTTATAATGAACTCACTAGAATGTAAAGGGACCCACATATGATATAGTGCTGGCATAGCACTACCTGTGTAAAAATACAAATTCCCCGTTACTCGTAACTTCTAAAACAAGTACTCACAGCTTATCAGCATATTAACATCTGCAATCTGTTCAGTGCTTTCCTTACAGTTCTCCTGCAACCTTGGATAACAGCAGAGTTTCAGCTAACAACAGCAATTATCCACTGTCCTGGTTTCAAAGAAGTGGTAGGAAACACAAGACTTTTAAGACTTAACAAAATAAGATAAGAACAAATGCATTCAGAGCTCTGTTTAAAGTCTTATAATTCTATAATTCTAATTTTCTAGGTAGAGACTAGAATGTTGATCATCTCCCTTTGCTCATCACCATGAGTTAAAGAAATGGCAACGTGAGCTTGTGACCAGCCTTGTCGAAAAGGAAATTCCATCAAGCAGAGAGGGAGAAAAGGACCTAAAGTTCCACTTGCTGTATCTTCGGGTCTCAACAGGCATTTTAAGTTTTAAGCTGCAGACTGGAACTTAAGAGAAATTAAAGTTCGTATGACATTAATATTTTTTCCTCCAGATCAGAACAGAGGTTTTTTTTCAAAATACATCATCTTTCTATTTCCAGAACTTCAAATAAATTGCACTGTGACAACCTAGTGAGACACAAATTGTAACTGACCCAACAGGCTTTATTATCTTAGACTAAGAAAAGTGTAGAAAGCAGAGCAATTTTTTTTTAAATTGTTCTTTCCAAGACTATCTTAATGACTGCTAGTGATGCAAACGCTATCTGAATCACAGAATCACAGAATGGTAGGGGTTGGAAGGGACCAAGAAAGATCACCTAGTCCAACCCCCCTGCCAGAGCAGGATCACCTAGATAAAGTCACATAGGAACATGTCCAGGTGGGTCTTGAACACCTCCAGAGAAGAAGACTCCACAACCGCCCTGGGCAGCCCGTTCCAGTGTCCGTCACCCTCACAGTGAAGAAGTTTTTCCTTGTGTTTGTTTACTCTAAACCTCTTGTGTCCCAGCTTACTCCCATTGCATCTTGTCCTAACGTTGGATGACATTAAGAAGAGTCTGGCTCCATCCTCCTTACACTCACCCTTAACATATTTATAGACATTAATGAGGTCCCCCCTCAGCCTCCTCTTCTCCAGGCTAAAGAGACACAGCTCTCTGAGCCTCTCCTCATAAGGGAGATGCTCCACTCCCTTAATAATCTTGATGGCACTACACTGGACTCTCTCCAGTAGCTCTCTGTCCTTCTTGAACTGGGGTGCAACACTCCTGCCACGCCGAGCAGGAACTTGTTGTCACCGCTCCCTGTCACGGGGGTGGAGGAAGGTGGACAAGGCAGGAGTTCGCTTGCTGCCTTGACCATGGACTTTTTGGTTCATACTATACTGATGTGTCTCCCAATGAACCTGCCTCAGGGATGGCCCAGGGGCCCCCTGTTCCTGGGTGGTTTGTGGCAGGTGCTCCAATTCTTGTTTGAGTTTCAGAGAGGGAAGAGACTGGCTCCACCAGTCAATCTCTTCCTCAACCTCCCTGATGCTCCTAAGCCTTTCCACTTCAGCTTCCAGCCTTTCAACCTCCCCCTGCAGCTGTGCTGCTCAGCTGAGCAGATCATCACCCTGTTTACACCGTGCACAGCTCCCTGCTACCAGGGAGAGGCTGAGGCATTCCTTGCAGCCTGTGACCTGAACCATCATGTTCTTCTGGGGGAGCTCTGTCTGAGTTCCCACCTCTATCCTCTCCAGTGTCAGGAGCACAGCCTTCATTTGCCGCATGGAGACCATTGTTCTAGGACTTTACTATTGATTTATTGTAGGTGTTGGTAAGTAGTTTGTTTGTTTTGCTTTATTTTAAGGTTCTTTGTTTATTTTTATCTTATTATGCTATTTGTTTGTTTGCCCAATCCCCATGCACTCGCTGCTTTGCTGTAATGGCCATAGCTGCCTTGCTGCCTGCGATATGGCAGCACTTCTGGTTTCACCACGTTTAAATGTCCCGCAGCTTCCCAGCAACACCCCTCATCTGCATCACTCTTATGAGTGCTCCCGCGAGAGTTGCAGACTCTGCCACTCCTCGTTGTCACTCTGGGTCCCCCCTGCATCGAGGAAACCCCCTGTTTAAAAGAAGAAACAGCAAGCGCCATGAAGCTGGTCAGTGCCAGAGCCAGACCCACTGCCTCACTGCCTGCGATCAAGTTAGTCATCTAAAAGCTCTCATTTTGGCATGGGGAGAGGTAAAATGTTACACTGATTTCCCAAGTGTCTGAAAAGTAGATCAAGTAACACTAAAATGAAATTGTCAAACTGGAAAATTATTTTCACTGAGATAATCTTTATACTTAGGAAATAAATACTGCAGATGATTTCTAGTGCAGCCTAACTCTGATGTGCAATACCCCAATTCTTCCCTGTTGTCACATACTCATTTCTCCCCCTTTAAAAAAGGCTCTTGCAATCGGCCCATAAAGTAATATTCATTAGGGTCTGATGAAGATTTGAGATGGCAAGATTTATGGTGAGTGAACCAATGAACAGATGGAGAACATTTTGCTCCTGACTCTCGTGTTAATCATTCTCTGTACAATTCATCCTATCTTAAATTTCTGCTAATGTTCATCAGAAGTTATAGGAAGATCCCACTCTAAAATGCACATTGTTTCTCTGCTCCTATATGCTTCATGTTCATTTGCTCCAAATGGTATAAGTAGTACAAAATACTAGAGAGTTACTCTAAAACAAGCCTGATCTCTGTATACTTAACTCCATTAGGAAAATATTCTAGAAGGTTCTCCATTTGGACAAATGCAGTACTCGGACATAAGTTGCACTGTCAAACATCAGTTACCTAGTCCACCCCCTGAGCGCAGTAAGCACATTGTATGACAGCAAGAGAGATCTAGTCTGTATGGGAAAGCTTGCAGCCCACTTGCTTGCAGCTACCTGTAGCCTACAAAATAGCACAGCCATGCACGATCTGCCCTTTATGCTCTGGCTTTTGATGGTTATCTCTGAGATTCAAGCATTTTCTTCACTCTACTGTACCACATACAATACTGAAAAAGTAAGAATATATTTTTCTTCCTACCTCATGATACAATGATATCTATGCCTATCTCCTATTGACTCTGTGTAAGCACTGTGCAGCAATAACAAAAATATTCCTAAATTATCAACAGTGTTTTCAGCACAAATCCAAATCATAGCCCCTTACTGGATACTGTGAAGAAAATTAACTCTGTTGTAGCCAAAATCAGGACAAGAATCTTATCAGTAAGAGAATACGTGTGTTAAATATACACTGGTCATCACTATCTGAAAGTGGACATTATTTTAACATCAAAGCAAGCATATACTAAGGAGGAAACCCTTCCCTTAAATATACAGTTTCTCCACACTTCTCTTCTTCCAGGATCTCACATGATAATTAGTGATATTTCAGGTTATTGAAGCATTTCTTTCTCTCCCATTCTGCCACAAGAGGGAATGACAATCTTAATCACAGGATCAGAGAGAAGACAGGGAAAAAAACAACTCTTCGCTTCAATCTTCTTACTTCTAATCCAGAACACATGTACACACTGATCTAGAAATTGCACTGCTTTCTTCTATCTAGCTACATGTTATTCCAACAACAAAATATTTCATAGCATCATAGTCCATGTGAAGTTAAATTTTCAATAGGACTGCTCAGTGAACAAAGAAAGTGACCTGTTGCTTTTATCCTCCTTGAATTCTTGGAAAGATACTTAGGGCAAAAGTGGTTGGTTGGTTTGCTGGGTTTTAGGGGGTTTTTTGGTGTTGTTTGGTTGGTTTTTGGTTGTTTTCTTTTGTTTGTTTGGGTTTTTTTTTGTGGAGTTTTTTGTTTCTTTGTTTGGGCTTTTTATATACATATACTGCATGAAATATTTTCCTACTGCTTAAAAGATCACCTTATGCTAACTTTTGAATGCTAGCAGAGAACATTTACAGTGGCCCAAATTCTCAAAATACTCAACTTCGTACCCACTTTGACAAGGCCAAGAAGGCCGGAGTGCTTTTGCAACTCTGTTGCATTTCTGTACAAATCAGGCTGTAGTCATGTAACTCCTCCATCCTACTGAACATGGCTTGATTCCTAGGAAAAAATTAGGTTTTAGACTTCTATAACTCTGAAACTATTAAGATGGTCGTCACAACATACAGCAGAGAAAGGAGATAGTCTACTTCCTCCCCCTCCTCACCCCCAAGTCCTGTGTCAGAAAAAGCTAACTGGAGAAGCTGATGAGACAGGATGGGGGTGAAGCAGTAAGATGCTGAGAAATCAGAAGGTTTAGTATGGAATGAACTACAGCCAAGCTCTATGGCAGCAGTTCAGAAAAGCAATTACAAACATTCCTAACTTCATCCCTCCTCAGGAAATGACTTAATAAGGTACTTCTCTTCAAAAAATATACTGTGCACTGGGATATATGTTTCCTGAACTGAGGACTGCATCTGGAGATAAGATCCATGTGGAATAATAGGTTTCTCACCTGGTCAACAGAACGAAAAGTTCTTTTGGGAAGTTAAAAACAATATATAAAATTAGTTAACATTTTTATATTCCTGGCAAAGGAACATAAGAACTGTGATACAAAGAAACCAAAATAGGTAGCATATAAAAATGCTTTTCAAAAGCAGACTTCAAAACATTGTCAAACACAAACACTCTGGTGTGAGATTGCACTTTGGTCTGTGCCAGCATGCATGTACCGGACAAGGTGGCCTCAAGCCTTTCTCCCTTTATTACACCCTCACTCCGAGACCTGTTTCAATCAGAAAGCTGAACTATATCTTAAGGCCTGAAAACAGCCCCTGAAATAGCCTGAAAAATCTGTACCAAGAGTGAGGCTGCAGTATTTCACGGAGAGCCATTTCTAAGCGAAGTACCAGGGTGATGTGTCTATCAAACTGAGCCATTTGGAACAATGTCACCAAACCAGTTTTGAGCCTCTTTAGATCTTTACAGTTTATGCACAGGTAAATTCTCTTCATGTGGTAGAGCCAGGAGCTCCATTAAGCTGTATTTATTTTACTGTGACCACATCTGTAAAGGACATGATGACTCCTAGCCATTTTCATAAAATATCTATTAATTGCAGATTTAGAAATAGAACTCCAAAAAAGCTACAAAACAGTCAATGCAATATTGTCTGTGGGTCCAACTTGTATTTTCAGAGTGCTAGGATTTTTGATGTTCCCTGAGATACCAACATTATTTCTACTTGGCCTGGATATAGGCGTAACTACTCACAACCTTTCACACAGACACACAATCACAGTATTGTCATGGTTGGAAAAGACCTCTGAGATCACTGCTTCCAACCATCAGCAAAACCAAACCAAACCAACCAACCACCACCAACAACAAAAAAAACCCACCACAATAAGCGCACTTCACCATCCAACTAGAGCACGTCCTGGAAGTGCCTCATCTATATGTTTTTTGAATACCTCCAGAGACGGTGACTCTACCACCTCCCTGGCCAGCCCATTCCAGTACCTGACTACTCTTTCAGTAAAGAAATTCTTCCTAATATCTAATCTAAACCTCACCTTGTGCAACTTCAGACCATTTCCTCTAGTCCTGTCATTATTAACTTGAGAGAAGAGGCTGCATCCACCTCACTACATTCTCCTTTCAGGCAGTTGTAGAGAGCGATAAGGTCTCTACTTAGCTTCCTCTTCTCCAAACTAAACAATCCCAATTCCCTCAGACTCTCCTCACAGGACTTGTTCTCCAGACCCTTCACCAGCTTGGTTGCCCTTCTCTGAATTCTCTCCAGCAACTCAATGTCTTTATTGTGGTGAGGTGCCCAGAATTGGACACAGTACTGGAGGTGTGGCCTCACCAGTACTGAGTACAGGGACATGATCATTTCCCTCCTCCTGCTGGACACACTATTTCTGATACAGGTCAAGATGCCATTGGCCTTCTTGTCCACCTGGGCACACTTCTGGCTCACGTTCAGCCAGGTGTTGACCAGCACCCCCAGGTCCTTTTCTGCCAGACAGCTTTCCAGACACTCTTCGCCAAGCCTGTAGCATTGCCTGGGGTTGCTGTGACTGAAATGCAGGACCTAGCACTTGGCCTTATTAAACCTCATACAGTTGGCCTCGGCCCATTGATTCAACCATTGACACTAAACTTGTGAGGAGTAAAGAGGCACCTAGAAATAGGTTCCCCTGCACCAAGTACTTGAGAGGAACAGTGAGAAAAGGGAAAGCACTGAGACACATAGTACCCCACAAAAAGGAGGTATTTAGGTAGAGGCTGTATGAGATTTGCCAAGCTGGTCAGGTCTTTCAAGAGGTACAATACAGACAGGCCCACTGAGATGGGCTCAGCAGGCTGTTCTCTCTCTTTCCATTATTTTACTCCTGCTTTCACATAGATAGTCCCTCTCCTTTATTCAACAGGTCTTCTATGACTTCCAGTACAAACAGAAGCACAGAGAATTCATCATGAGAAACGGCATAACAATGCTTAGATCAGTTATCAGCAAATTCCTACCAAAAATAAGGATGTGAAACAGCAAAGAAAGAAATTGTACTTAGAGGGACAGGTTTTTAAATGGTCCAAGGACCTAACTCCCACCAAAAGAAAATGAGAATAAGGAATCCAGGCGTTTTTGAAAGACCTCTGACCCTCTATTTCAGCTGTGTAAAAGAAAACATCTCATAGTAGTAGCTTATTTATGGCACTGCATCTAAACGCACCATAACTCAGTGTCCTTTAATAACTGAGGATTTTGGAAAAGGCTGATCCTGCTCCCTCAAATATAAACACTGTTCCTCCTTTTAATGTAATGTGTATACTAAACTAGGATCAGGACTGAATAGGCAGAAGATACATGAAAGCCATTCAAGAATTTGCAGAGGCTACTGCTGTCTGTGTGGATGGGATATTTAAGTCAAAGTGAGTCTGTTTCGGAGTACACCAAAAAGAAAAACAAAAGAAAAAGCTGAGAACAACTGTGGTTCAGTGAACAGGCACAGGCAAGGGAAGAAGATTTGGCTAAAAATCCAAAACTCTTGAAAGAATGTAAAAGTTTCAGCAGACAGGATGCATTTCCACAAAATACAGAGCAGAGCAGTAAAACTTAACAAACATAAATAAACATGTGTTCTAATGTGTGCTTTTGCTTTTAGCTGCAAAATGGAACTTCCGATCTGTGTTCTGCTCTGACACATTCTGAAAACAAGCAAATAAAAGGAGGAAAACGGAAGTCAAAATGAGAAAGAAGGCTGACTTCAGCCTGCAAACTGAGCACTACATGAGACGGATGTGGTGTGGGCATGAAGTCAAACTTCTGCAGAATAATGAGACAGGATTTTTGTCTGGTTATAAACAGTGAAGAGAGGAGAAGGCAGGGGCAGGAGGGGTGGCGCCAAAAAATAAATTTTATGGTACAGCTAGACAATGACTGAGATGAGACATTCCTTCACAAGAAATGTAAAAATCCTAATTGCCTTTTATATATTTATAAAGTAAGCAGCAAAAAAGTTAACCAGGAAAGTCCCACTGTTGCACAAGGGAACATTTGCACTGCTCCTATGAGCTGTATGTTTTCCCGCACTACAGTCTTCAGGGGAATTAATGTCTTTCCTATTGAGAAAGACAAAAATATGACAGTTCATTTATCTGAAGGAGAGTACTCATCATGGTATCTGAGCAGATCAAAGCCTCCAGACACTACCAGTACCACCAACAACAACTGGGGAATGTCTGAAGAAACCCTTCACTCCCATATGTAAATTAAACAGTAAAAAACGAAGTCCTGGCATTGCTGCCTTTAGCAATGTGTTTGCTGCTGTGCTGACACAGTGACAATGAATCTGGTCCACTGAATTAGAGTGATACTGTTACCATTAGAAAAAGATAATGGACTATATAGTCAATTCTGAGTCCACACCTCCTGCTTAAACCTGTGTGACACCCTGTGATAAAAAATGTGTGTAATTACCTGGTTCTGCTTGTCCATGTGCTTTTCAGCCTGTTCTAATGGGCTGCATCTTGCTTGACAACTTTCAACGGAAAGAGATTCCACAGCTTTTTATTTTCTGTGTACAATTCACGCACACACACACACACACACATATATATATATATAAAAATACCTTTAAAGTTGTCTGGATTTTCAAGGAGTTCTATGAGTGTCAGAGTCAATTTTTAGAATGAAATATAGATTTTTCAATCACATGAGCACTTCACAAAACATTACTTTGATCTTAACACTATCTCCCTAAAAATTCTCTAAATAAAACTAATTTTAAATTAAAAACAACAACAAAAAAGCCCATAAGCTCACCTCCACAAAATGACAAAACCAGGTTTAGTTTATTCTATAGCCGAGTGTTTCAGATATTAAAACAGTTATCAACTTTGCTAAACACAGTGAACAGCAAGCGTGGAGGTTTGACTATGTTGAATATATCTGGAAGGTACACTCCAACTCCTAACATTTAAATATTTCAACTAAATTAGAATAGGAATAGCAATAGTTAATTAACTTCTCTGGTTCTTTGAAATCTGCAAACCCAGGGATTAAACCTGCAAAATGCTAAGCATCTTCTACCCAGAGTGTAGTCAGGATAAAGTCCCGGAAGACAATTAGGTAAATTTGAAGTAATCTTACATAATTAATGGAAAAATCTCATGACTTTTGGACAGCAGGTGGGTATGAAAAGGATCTCATAACACCACCAGAAGCCAGTTGAGAGAAGTGCCACAATCCGCTGTAACATTCCTTCTTTAACTCTTGTGTGCTGAAATTCTAACAAGGGAAAGAGATGGAGGTATTTATCTATTTTAAATTGTCATTTCATTAAAAGTAAGAAGCTGTGTCATCTGATACAATACAGTTCTCATGCTGGGAAGTCACAAATGTAAACTGCACCTTATTAAACCAGTAAGAAGCCGTTAAAATGCAGAATGCTGCTAGAACACCTTTTAGAGCAGATATTAAAATATGCATCATGTGGGCACCTTAAATGAGTAATTTTAAAAAATATTTATTTTTAAATCATTTTATAAACAGGAATAAATCAAAACCAATTCAGTCTTTCACCCCACTGAGATAAAGTAAATGCAAATGCTGTTTCAAAGTTAGTTAGCTCTGAAATACTTAAGTATGGGAAAATAATATTGAAAAACAAAACTTTTGCAAAAATTCTATATTTTTCCTATTGTATTCCCTTAAATTTGTAGCTCACAAGGCATAAAATTATTTTTAAAAGGTTAGCAGAAGTGCATGCAAATGCTAGGAAATGTATTATTCCTCATATGAAATCAGTTTAATATTTGTCCTTATTCTATTGCAGAAATAAAATGCAGAGACATGAATAAAAGTGAAATGTAAATGATATAAATGTGGCTAGTGACAAAAATGAAAGCTTTGATCTACTGCAATTGAAATGGTTTTATTTAAGCTATTTTTATTATGCTCGTGTGTACTGTAGGAGCTAAGTAGCAAAGTATGAACTCATCTGTCACCTTTGAAGCAAATTTTATAGTACTGTTTGTATTCATTGACCTGGATTAATGTCAAACACTCATACAAACCACACAGAATATAATGAATGTCCTTCAAACAAGCTACCGATGGAGAGGGCAGTTGGGGTGCAGTTAGGCTCCCCCACCACATTGTGCCACACGCTGCTGCTGCTGCTGTTTTGTCCCGTTCAGCACATTGTGCTTGGGAGGAGCCCACTCAACTTTGACAGGGCGCTAAAGGGCCACCGATGCCTTGCCTGGCACCAGCATGGGCACTGGATGCTCAAATAAATGTCCCCCGCTGTTCCTGAGCAGCACCCCAGCTGCTGAGTTGTCCTGTCTCAGCAGGCTCGCAGCTGGAAAGCTCAGTCCAGTGAGGGCAAAGGCTGACAGCAGCTGGCCCTGCAGAGCAATTTGCAGGGCTGTGGCTTCTGTATTTAGTGCTCCAAAATGCAGAAAGCACCTCGGATTCTTTGTTTGCTTAATAAGAGCAGACAGTGAATGGCAGAGAAAATAAGGATAATTCTGCTGATATCTTTCTCTAAATTCTGTCACCTGCATTGCAATGAGCCGCAGACATTTGTGGCAGCTCTTCCGGACAGCACTGAGATTGTGCCTGTCTGTTCTGTCTCTGGTGGCAGAGACAGGTTTCTTGCCTTCCTCCTTATGCTAATTAGAAGCATGCATGCTCTGCTGACCAGACTATGATTGAATACAAATACTGTCTACATCCCTTCTATCAATCCCTGCATGCTCTCTTTCTCTCCTTTTTTCCTTCTATCCCTAGTCACAAGATGCTTCAGGCAAAAGGCAAGAGCATTGTAATAAAATGACATCTCCAAACAGAGCTTTTTTTTTTCCCAAGGCCTCTGGCTATCTCAGTTTCATTACATGTCTCAGAAGGGGGCATTACTCCCTGACAACTAACATCTGGCCCAAGAGACCTCCTAATTTAAAACAACAAACTAATTATTGTCACCTACTCTTTCCTGTAGCTTTTATTTTTTATCCCTCCCCCAACCCCCGGAAGAAATATGTCAGCATATTTTTCATTTGAACTAGTAATGTTCTGTGGTTTTTTCCCTTAAGTATGCTTAATTTTCTTCTAAGGGAGGAATTCCATATTTTATCAATCAGTTTCAATTTCCTACTGTATTTCACTCTGTGGTGTTGAATTATGAGTTGGAAGAATGTCTTGATTAAAGACCTTACAAACATCCAGATATCAGAGCAACCAATCTTCCTGCCCACATGGCATGTTGTATGGAACACTGTGAACTGATATTATGTCAGATTTTGTTTATTATGATTTCTTTTTAAAGTTGGAACTATCGGTCTCTTTGTTAGAACATTGATATAAGAAATAAGGAGCTAGAGGCATTTATTTAGAGTGATTTATTTATTTTTCTCCCAGTGTGCTGTGGAAGATACTAGAGGTTAGTTTAATATCTTTTCTGGTAAGGGAAGAACTACAGGGGCCGTATTCTACTGGAACGAACACTACATTCATGACTTGGACATGAGAAGTTGTAATCCATCTCTTGCCACCAATTCTTCTATGCCTCCTTGTCAAGTTATTTAACAAAATTTGGTCTTCAGCTTTCCTACCTTTAAATAAAGGTTCACAGCCCTAAACTTACTGGATGCAGAGTTCTTTGTTTTTAAAACTGAACAGTTTAGAAAAACTGAGCTTTTTTTCTTATTACTGCTAGTGACAAATTCCATAAGTGCACGTAATAAATACGCATCAAGATTTACTACATGGCTATATCTGAGAAGATAATTTTTTTTTCCAGGTTTGGTGGAAAAATGAGTAACAGGGAGGCAACAATAGAAAGTGAAATCACAGCTCATTTTAAGTTAGTATAAGGTTTCTTAATTGTTATCCATGGTGTCAGGATTTTATTTTTGAGCTAGTATAAAGCCACGATCCCATGCCCAATCCGGTTTCTAGAATGCCACAAAGGACCAGCTTATGCTGTTTATTTGTTGGGTACATACTGTCTACCAAGAAAATCTCCAAAATACTTTGGCATCTTAATGGACTCTTTCCTAAGGAATCATCCATCCAACACACAAAACACCAGATGGACACAGCTTTGGATTACCCTGAGAAAAATACTTCAAGCAAAATTTAAAAAAAATAGTCTCTTTAAGTAAAATAAATCAATCACAAACTCAAAATTGCCTTTTAATATAATCACCATCAAATATGAACTTTACAAAAAAAAAAAAAAAGGGAGGAAAACTTGTTCTCCATGAAAATAAAACATTGATATCATCTGACAAAAATGGGCAGCCCAGGAAAAGAACAAGGAGAAAAGAAAACTAAACATTGCGTTTCTAAACCTACAGGGAAAAGTGGGGCTGATCTGTTATTTTCTGCTCCTGACTATTGTCACCAGAACAGCTAATGAATCAACTTCACAGCCATGGCTTTGCATAAACTAGTTTGGGGTAAGAGAAAGGGATGCCAGTCAGTCAGCATCAGTGTTCATTAGGGCTGAGTTATTTATTTATTTATTATCACATGCTGAAGTTCCTGCTCTTTGATGTAGACCAGAGCTGCTTCTATAAGCAAATGCTTAAAGGAAAACAGAAGTAGTAAATACCCAGCCTCACACTGCTTAGGCTCAGTTAAGGTTGAGAGAATGTTACAGACTTCTCAGGAAACATTTGTATTTTACTATATACACTAATTCTGTAACACAGAGCAGGCTCCTTGCCACTTTATTTCTATAACTGAGAATGGGAGGTTTTCAGTACAGGAGGGAATGGTTCTAAAGCTGGTTTTAATCTGGATATCTTGTTATAAATATAAGTAAATAAATAAAACCCCACTTTTACCTCCATATTTTCACTGCAGGAATGATAATGAAAGATCCATGACTAAATTCTCTCTTTTTTAAAACCACTGAGTTTACTGAAAGTGAGCAAGCTCCTTGTCTTATGCTTTGCAGGAGAGCAATAAAGGGCTTATTTAAGTTTAAACTGGATGTAATAGCCTTTAAAATTATTAATATTATTCTTCTTTATGAAGAGCAATTTTATCACCACATTTTTATTCTACTATCAGGATACATCACCTCAGGTGATTTTACATTCCTCAATTAGGTTGTTTTCAGTTCCCACATGCCAACAGCACAGGGCTGAATTACCTACTGCAGACTGACTTATAGTCACTATTTCTACATCCCTTTAGTAGAACATGCTATGTAAAGAAGCCAAGATGGGGGTGAAAACTTTTGGCAGATCACTTCATCAATCACTCTGGGGCCAGGCTGAGGGAATGCTTTACAGCAACATGAGTTCTGGATATGATGGGGGTGGGGATAAAGAATGTTATTTTAGGCCCAGGAACTTCAGCTAGGGAAAATTCAACAGGAATGGAGGGTTGACCACATGGAAGCCAGATGACAGTAATTTAGCCAAGGCTTTCAGACTCCCTGTGACTTCCATTTAGTGACACTGGACAGAATACTGGTTAATACCAGATAACACAGGGGTTGGCAATGCCTCCGCATTCACTATTTCCTCACTTTTTATGCTCATTGTAGAGAGTGGATTTTAGCATGGGTAGACCTAAGATCCTTATTGTTATTTAGTGTAACATGGTAGTGAGGAATTTCATTGTTCTAAGCACCTTAGGGAGCTAGGAAGTCTCTGCCCCAATCTGCAGTTTAAGTATCTTCTTTTTCTATTACCTAATTACGTAGTGACAAGGGCATAACACTCCCTTATCATCCTTAAAACTTCATGTAGACCTTGTATCCCAGGTAAAGCAGCTCTGTGCTCCTGCAAGGGAGTGATCCAGCACACTAGCGCACTCTCAAAATTCCAATTCTGCTGTGTCTCATTTCTAAGCACCCCAGGGACTATTTAGGACAAGTGAACCAGATTTCCCTCATGTATATTTGAAGTCTAAGCTGAACTGAAAGGCAAAGTGAGAAAAGACATAATGCAGTTGTTTACTTAATATGTTCAAGTGCAGGAAGTTACTTTATCATGTCCTAGAGGGTGACACTGAATTTCCCTGAGCTCCCACCACATGTTTGCCTTGCCTTTGGTCTGTGTAATTTGGATATAAGCTAGTTGTCACTTACAAACACACCCAGTTATCTGGCACACACCAAAATGATCTTTGACATTTTTTTTTTTTTTCTCATGAGGTTTGCTTTTGGCTCCTAACAGCATGGCTTTGACAGTTCCAACGATCAAATGTAAAATACTTAATAGTGTAAGTTTAAAGTTCATTACTGTAACTATTGCAAGAGTCGAGACAAGCATCTACTGACATCTCTTTAAAAAAGTTATAACATGGCTATTTCAAATAGCTCTGAGCTTTGAAATACACTGAGAATCATATTATTTTATGCATCTAGCTTAAATATTAAGGGACAGACAATATGAATAATAGTTAAAAGAAATAAAATCAGAAAATCTATCTAATCAGAGCCTTTGCACTCAAAACTAAGAGATGCCACCAAGAAAATTCAACAGGATCTGGGTTGCTGCTTATTTTTACTTGAAAGGTGCACAGATACTGGATTTATGAGAAGCCCTATGATACAGAGAGAAAGGCAAAAATAAATGCTGAATATTCAAAGAACCCTATTTCTCCTTTTCCCATCATTTCCAGAGGTCCAATTCTTCAAGGTGCTTAGCAACCACACTTTTAAATTACATGTACTCCCCATTTTCAAGCTCTATTAAATAACTTTGAACAGAAAACATAACACACAACTATTAATGATTTAATGAACATGGTTATTAGTAAATATAGTATGAAAGCTTCATTAAGTCACTCCCTTATTTTTGCGTATGTTTTAAAAAGAGGTGAGAAACACTACCCAGCATTTAAGAGCAGTGTTACTTCTGATTTGTGTGGACTAGGTAAGAAATAGCCCCTACGGTAATGAAATGAGGAGGCAACACCAAGAAAATGAGAAAAAAGTCCACAACATGGAAATCCTTATCACTTCCTACAGGTCCTCGATTCACATACTTTCAGTTCACTACTATACGCTATATGAGTCTACACAATTCGTACTACATAGTACATGTGTCTGGAAAAGAGAAGGCTCTGGGGAGACCTTAGTGTGGCCTTCCAGCATCTGAAGGGGGCCTACAAGAAAGCTGGGGATGGGCTTTTTAGGCTGTCGGGCAGTGATAGGACTAGAGGGAATGGATTAAAGCTAGAGATAGGTCAGTTCAGGTTAGACATTAGGAAGAATTTCTTCACCATGAGGGTGGTGAGACACTGGCACAGGTTGCCCAGAGAGGTGGCAGAAGCCCCATCCTTGGAAGTTTTTAAGACTAGGCTGGATGGGGCTCTGAGAAACCTGCTCTAGTGGGAGGTGTCCCTGCCCATGGCAGGGGGGTTGGAACTAGATGATCTTTAAGGTCCCTTCCAACCCTGACAATTCTATGATTCTATGGTACTTCTTTTAGAACACATTGAAAATAGATAGTTGAGAACCATGGTGAAGAACAGAAACAGCAAATTAAGATATTCATTATCAAGGTTCTAACACTTCTCTCTATGGTTATAAGATGTTTTCCACAAATATTTAGGGAGGTTCACTACAGGACTGCATTTGCTTAGTGAATACCAGGGCAATACTACAGCATAAGGAGGCTAACAACCTCAAAGGGCTACAGAGATGATAGAAGAACAGAGTGAAATGATAATTCAAGAATGAAGAGTTATTTTCTTGGTCTCTCTGTCGACAAGATAGTCAAGGGGCTTTTTCAAGAAAGGAATTTGTGATTAATCACCTTGGCTAACATCTCCACTATTCATGCCTTGCCTATTCAAAATTATCAACATTGCATTTTCCCTCACAACCTGTTATTCACATGAGCAAACCTGCATCTCAGGAGTAATCCTGCTGCTCTCAGGAAGTACATCCACTCAGTACAAATCTTGCATGGTAGGATCCTAAATTGCAGAGAACTTGTTTCTCCACCATTACAGGCTCCTCTGCACTCCTTTTACAGGACTCTGCCCTTTTGAGAGCAAAGCACCTCATTGCACTAAAATGAGCAGACTAATTTGTGGTCAGCATCCCATAACATGTTCAAACAATCGCCCCTCATTCTCTAAGGAGCCTCTAAAAATAACCTCTGGAAACTTGACACATGGGGAAAATTATGCTGAACTGTAGCTGATGTGGAAAAATCAGTGTTTGAAATTGTGTCACTCAAGAAATTACAGCTGTTTAGGTATTAGATTTACTAGAATAAAGGTACCTTAAAGTGCAAGGTGGGAAGATAATAGAAAAATAAGCTAAGTTGGGTGCTACGAATTCAAAACAACCTGATAATGTGGGTTCTTTAAATGTCTGCTTTGAAAGTTACATCTTAAAGAATTTTTATACTTCTTTTGATTTCTGCTTGTCTCAGTATATAACAGTTGTCACAGTCACAAATTATGATTTAAAGTGGACAGTGACAGGACACTGTACTTATCATCATCTGAAAATTCCTGGCAGGGTAGACCTGAAATCCTGTAATCTGTTCTGGTCTGCCTCTTCTTTTCTTTCCTCCTATTTTTCTCCCTCCTTGAAATCCTGATATTTGGAATCTTTTATACTAATTCCAGCCCTGGAAGAAAGTAGTGAGACACATTTTATTTTACTTTTTTTTTCCCCTTTTGCTACAGTCAGAGAACCAAAGTAAAATAGGCTTATTTAGTCCGTTCCCTACCCTTTCTTCCCCATATCAAATTATAACACTACACTTATCTTTGCACTTGATATATGCCCCTTTCACAACAGATTTCCTAAATGTTTTTGAGCTGGTATGGAAATTTACATCCCTGATTGTCATTTTGTGCCCAGCCCCTCTCTTACAGTTTCAAGGACATTCCTAAATTGCTTTTGAAAAACAAGTTACACTTGTATTAAGAAAAAACCAAACAACATCAATGACAAACCAAACAACCAAAACCAACCAAACAAAAAAACCCAAACAACAAAAAAACAACCAACAAAACAGGTGACAAAATGGAAAAGTATTTTTAGTGCAAAATTCTTCCAAATTTCCACTGACACAAAATGATCTTAACACTTTATAAATCCATCCATTAGAACAAAATAATGAAAAGGGTATCTTTCAGGTAGGAACGAGTCCAACTAAACAGTAACCTGTCAAACATGCAATTTACCCTCTCTGGTTGAAAATTACCCTCAAAACCACCAAAAATTAATTGATGGCAGAATGAGGATCATACCTGAAGCTACACCTTATCTGATGAAGAATGTAAGACACAGAACCAATTAGAAATTAAAATGAAAGAAATCAGACAGATCCCATGGGGTTATTCATTCCCATATGTTTTTAGAGATAAAGTTTCTGCAAAGCACAGTACCCGTGGTTTTCCTGTCACTAGTTATAGCTGCAAATAGGAAGCCAAATGCTTGGTTTCTTCCTTGCTCTTTGCAGTAGCAAACTACAATTTGCAAAATGTTTTTGATAACATTTGGTGTTAATTTGACTTAAAAATGTTAATCTTTCAAATCACTGTGATCTTAAGGACACATGTAAATTATTTCAGCATGTAAGAGAGCAAAAGCTCAGATTGCATTGAACTTCTCAGGATATAGGTTCTTTCAATGTACGGCTAAAAGATATCAGGGTGATTTACTGTCCTTGATCTTTCTTTCTTGCATGAAAATTAACAAAGTATTTATGTAACAAAATATTTAACATACGTAGTTAACTTAGTTTTAGATAAACATAAAAATACAAATTTTCTAACTAAAAATTTGGCAAATGAATTTTTGCTTTCAGTCTCCCAGAGAATTATCTCCTCACTTCATTTATCCACAAAAGGGTATAGAAGCTGCCCTCTTCTATGATATACTAACCACATAAGTATCATATAGAATCATAGAATCATTTAGGTTGGAAAACACTCTTATGATCTTTAAGTCGAACAATAAACCTAATGCTTCCAAGTCTATCACTAAAACACATCCCTAAGTACCACATCTACACATCTTTTAAATCTCTCCAGGGATGGTGATGACTCCATCACTTCCCTGGGCAGCCTGGTCCAGGGCTTGACAACCCTTTCAGTGAAGAAATTTTTCCTAATATCCAACCTAAACATCCCCTAGCACAGACTGAGGCCATTTCCTCTTCTCCTATCACTTATTACTTGGGAAAAGAGACCTACACCCTCCCTCGTTACAACTTCCTTTCATGTAGTTGTAGAGAACAATAAAGTCTCCCCTGAGCTTCCCCCTCAGCCAGTTCTCATAAGACTTGTTCTCTAGACCCTTCACCAGCTTTACTGCCCTTCTTTGGACATGCTCCAGCAACTCAACATCTCTCTTATGGTGAAAGGCTCAAAGGGAACACAGTATTTGAGGTGTATAGACTTAACAACTAATACACCATAAACATGACATGGAGAAATCATTAGTGTCATAAGCATTTTGGGTTCATATTCCCAAGAGTAAATGAGAACTACAATGGCTTGTTACATGGACTCTACCCCATTCAGATGTGAACGAGTACCTACAACCCAATTAGCACAATTTCATTGCAGAGAAATAAAATGACTTGTTTAGCAGTTTGTTCATTTTAATAGTTATGAAAATGAGATCAGGAGTTTTTTCTTTTGCTTGAGAGAGCAGCGAACGCTCCATTTTTCGCTGATCTCTGCACAGGTATCCATTCTAGCAGAACTTTATCTGTTTCATGTATTGCTTTTAGTCTGTTCAGTTTCATTTCACTAGCTCTTAATCAACTTCCTCATTAAATATAACATATGCACCATCATTTGGGTGATCCACAGATATTTTTTTCAGTTTTCAACAGTGTTTTTCACTTACTATTTCACAACTGTGCTCAAATGTCAACATTTATTTTCCTACACCTCACAACCCTTCTTACCTTAGCTTCTTATTACTCTTTCTAAATTCCATCTTGTCCTGTCTTGAAGCCAGACTCAATAAAGCACATATTTCCAACAGACACTATTGCCTGGCTCTAAAGCTGCATATGCTAGAAAAACAACTCAAGCAAACAAAACCCCCAAACAAACCAAAACCACCCACATAAAGGATATATTAAAAAAATAGGTTGTCTTGGAATCAACCTAAGATGAGCCCAAACTGTAGTCTCCCCATCCATCCACAAAAACTACTGTTTATTCTCACTGCTCATAGATCTGCCTGAATTCAGATCGTGATTTTACCATGTTTATTGACACTGAATAATACCTCACTTCCTATATAGCCCTAATAAATTGTGCACGGTGTGACTGAGGTTATAGAACTGCTTCTTTACTTTTAACCTTTGTGGGAAAAGTTCACAAAATTTGATAATTTCTAAACTGCTGTGTTCACTCCAGGTAGCAGAATAGTAGAAATAATAATGACTTCAAGTTTCCAGAGCTAATAAAAGATACATTAAAGTTTCAAAATTAGAGTCACATAAACTTCAGAAATTTAGAAATAACATACAATTCATTCTAGCAAGAAATATTTCTTAAATTTCAGTTTATAAGAGGATAATATTTGAAAACATCATAAAAGTTTCTGCAGATTTCCAGATTAGATGTACTAATGCAGAAGTTGGCAGGTAAGTAAGTTCTGAGATTCTGAATATCAGAGCTGGCTAGTTTTCATAATGGAAAAATGAAAAATATATATTATATGTTACAGCTGTATTTCAGATTAAATACATTTAAAGTTAAATATATTTTTAGATACCATAAGTTAAACTCAATTTTTAATGGAAAAAGTGAAACAAAAGCTATTCATTCAAGTGTTGTTTCATTATCCACATTTTCATGTGAAACTGTCACATACCTACCCCCTTGAATCAAATTATTTTCCTTCTTTTTGAGGGATTGAGAAAGTAAAGGCTGCTCTTCCAGCCTATTAGAGTGTGTGGGCAACGTCAGTAAGCATTTGCAGGTATACATAAAAGGTTCAAAGTCATGTTTAATTTAATTGCAGAAATAAACCAGCTGTACACAAAAGTCTGATAAAAGCCAAAGACAGGGCAAACTGCTCAGTAGTTGGCTCATCATGTGTGGTATGGATGCCTTGGTACTGACACATGGTGCTCAGTTTTGTTAACCACAACTCATTAAAAAAGATGATCAAGCATAGAGGCTTCAGAGAAGAGACATAAGAATGTCTAAAAGACAAGTTGTTGTAAAAGACCCAGGAGCACAAACTGTAAAGCAAAGGCTAAGAGCCTTTGAGTAAACCAGGCTTAAGTACATACACATGAAAATCAGAAAATTGCTAAAGGACAGTTCTTCTAGCAAGTGTTCACAGCAAGAAACTGTCAAATTAAAATTAAGAAATAACATAAGAACACAGCTGTGTAATTAACCATTGGAACAATTCACCAAGAGCCACAGTGGATCACTGAAAGGTAAAAAAAAACAACCCACAGAAAAAAGAACTAAAACCTGCATGTTTCAAATTGTGACCTCTAGCTCAAATTCAGGACTTCTGCCATAAACAAAGCTGTAATAAAACAGCTGTCTCTTCTGGTCTTACAGGTTCTTCAACCTACAGCAGACTACACAAACTGTGATGAAGGAGACACCTGTTTATTTAGATTTCCTTATCTTATACCAGGTTGTTAAATTAGATTAACTGGCAGTATTTTTACTACAACAATTATTTCAGTGTTGCTTCAGGAATTTGATAAAAATAAGGCCAAAATATCAGATTACTGGATTCAACACACATGATTATTTTTGATGTAATCAGCTGCCATGCAGATATATTGATCTTAGGACACTATAAAATCCATATAACAAAAATTACCCCAACCAAATAAAAAACACCAAAACAAACAAACCGACCATCAAAAAACCAAGAACTAAAAAAACAAAACCCCACCAAAACCCAAACAAAACAAAACAAACTTCACTTAAATGTGTCAACCAGACTGCATATGGGACCCATGAAAAATTAAGCATATGCTGCACAGGCATAGATATTTTTGTGACTTTAGCCATTATAAAAAATAGTTTAAGAAAATAAAACTGGTGTTCTAAAGACCTTTGCATCAAAGACATCATGCCCACATGCAGAAAATAGAGGAACAGGCTTCCTACTACTAAAAGCTTAAACTTTATCCACTGAGGAAAAAAGCCCCGTAGCTATTAAAATGATGCAGTTCTGAGAATACGCCATAAGGCATACTCAGATTTAATGTGGATACCTGACCTAATGTACTGTACAGTTAAACCAGTTTAAATAAAGTTGCTTTCTTACTTCATGAGATACTGTATTGGAAGAGCTAAATGGAGGAACCTTGCTCACAAATCAAGGGTTCCTGAGGACAGTATGGTAACCAGAAAAGCACTGTTGATTTGTCACGTAATAGGAAACTCACTGTGTGCACTAACAAGTGCTTAACATGAGCCAGCAATGTGTGCTGGAAGTCCCAAAAGCCAATGGTACCCTGGGCTGCATCAAAAGAAGCGTGGCCAGCAGATCAAGGGAGGTGATTCTACCACTCTACTTTGCTCTGGTGAGATTCCACGTGGAGTACTGTGTCCAGCTCTGGAGCCCCCGACACAAGAAGGTCATGGATCTATTGGAGAGGGTCTGGAGGAAGGTCACTAAGATGATCAGAGGGCTGCAGCATCTCTGAGGACAGGCTGAGGGAGTTGGGGTTGTTCAGCCTGGAGAAGAGAAGGCTCCAGGGAAACCTTATAACAGCCTTCCAGTACCTGAAGGGGGCCTACAGGAAAGCTGGGGAGGGAGTTTTTGTAAGGGCACGTAGTGAAAGGACAAAGGGCAATGGTTTTAAACCAGAGAAGGGTAGATTTAGATTAGACATTAGGAAGAAGTTGTTTACTATGAGAGTGGTGAGACACACTGGCACAGTTTGCCCAGAGAAGTTGTGGACACCTCATCCCTGGCAGTATTCAAGGCCAGGTTGGATGGGGCTTTTAGCAAACTGGTCTAGTCGGAGGAGTCCCTGCCCATGTCAGGGAGGTTGGAACTAGATGTCCCTTCCAACTCACACCATTCTATGATTCTATGACATCACAGATCTCCACTACTTACTACATTCTAATAAGCGAAAAACCCGCTATAAAAATACTAGGGTTTATTTGACAGTGACAGAAGTTGGGCCTACAAAGTTAAAAAGCATTTTCATTTACTTGTGAAGCTGTCTCCCATAGATCAGTACTACAAGTATGATGTAAACATTCAACTACAATGAGCTGTTTCAGGTACCAAATTTTGAACTACAAAAGCAAAGATATGAAAGCCATTCACAGGTTGTGTATTAAGTCCATACCAAAGTACTGAAGCAGGCTTTAAAATGTCCCAGATTTCCACAAGTGTGTTCAACCATTACTTGTATAAACAATTATTCCAGTTGCGTGGGTCCACTTAATGTAAATGTACCTCCAAGAAGCCAGCTAAATATGTAATTGGTCTTTTGTACATAAAATTACTGTGATGTGTACACTAAAGAAGCTCTCTAAAATACAGATAGTTAATAGAAATTATAGGAGCAAATATTGTTCACCAGGATTTAAAAATGAGAATCTCATTTAGAAATCCAAATGCCAATATGACTGTTAAGATACAAAACAGGTTTATAACCATGATACTCAACTTTAAAAATTGAATTCTCAGTACTATTTAAAATAAAGCAATAAAACAACTCCATACTCTATCAATATTTCTTGGTTTCATTTGTACCCTGTTCATTTGTGCAGCCTCATTTCATGTTGGCTTTTTTTCCACGCACACAGCCATGCTAATATCTTCATGGATTTGTTTATAATAACCTTTAAATCCTTTCCCTGTGATTATGGTGCATAGTTGTTCCGTTGTATATACACTCTTTACTTTGGTTCATTGCCTACGCATCGATTATTTCACATTTGTCTATGTTAAAACACTAAACAGCATTTTCCACTTACTAGTCCAGTCATTTAAAAATAGCCAGATGCATCTGAATAAAGTTGGTTGCTTTCCTTTTAGTTATAAATTTAATTTTGACAGTATTAGCAAAACATGAAGGTTGGTCACAGAGAATTTGGCATTTGTGAGAGAAGTGAACACAAAACCAACTTCCTGCTTGAATACTATAATTTTCAGTAGTAACATTCACGAAGTGGTAATGCTGAAACTGCTGAGTTCTCTATGCTGACTATAAAAGACATCTCACATCCTATAAGAACTGAGACTAAAAGGTATTAATATGAAGTAACAGTACAAGACTGCAGAACATCAGCTATGCTGCAATAACTCTGTATGCAGCTCTTGTCCTAATGTACTTCAAAGCAAATAGGCACTAGCTTTCCCCCTTTCATTCTTTGAATGACATTTGGAGCTGCGTTATTCCCCTCCCAGTATTTGATTCTACCTGCAATAATTAAAATATGACCAACCTCACAATTCCAGAAATAATATGTCATCATGCCAAAATCCCTGTTGGTCTCTGGTACACTATCTTCAAGCATGCTCAGCCATGCTCGATTGACTGGTGTACGGATAAAACCTCGGCTAACCTGTGTATCATTTTGCATATGAATTGAATAATACTGAAATACTGTATCTGTGATGTCTGAGCATGATACTAAGGTCCAACTGCCCATAATTTTAATTTGCCAGTAGAAAATAGTCTCTTTCTAATCTTCCTTGGCTTTTCATAATCCTGAAAGTGATTTCAATAAAGCCTGGTCAGCTGTGTCTATTTTTCTAAGTAATTGCTGTTATATTAAGTTGCAACACCTTTTGAAACCCATGAGGTACTTAGACTGAGTATAACAGATTAGCTACAGTTTAAAGACCAATCTAAACATCTCCCATCTATATTCTCCCAGTTTTCAGTGTCAACTGGTTGAATTTCACCTTTCACTAGTAAAGTCACTGGCCACATTATCTTTATAGTCTTCCTTCTCTACTCCCACTTTCAACAATATTAAAGGAAAAGGGAGGGACTATGACAGAAATTAATGAAAGCCATCATCAGAAGCCCTGGGACAATCTGAATTTTTGTGGTGGGCCCAGTTATTTGCTGCAGATACAAGACCATTTTTAGGATACACATGTCCTCTTTAAGCGTGCTACCCTCAGATCTTCCAGAATACCATCTTCCATTAGCACCCTTCCCAGTTACTGAACACTCATTTAGCAAACATAGTGCACATAAACATATTGCTTCATTTGTAAATATTGGTATAATCTCAAAATTCCAACTTCCTTGTATCCATTCCCAAAACTTCAACATTACCATGAATGTTGCCAGACTTATGATACCTTTTCAGTGTTTTTCCTTCCCATTGTATTTCTGTGCCATTAACCACTAACTCTTCCACCTCAGCTAATTAACTAGAACTCAGGCAGTTTTACATCTCATCCTTTATCTGTTTGAAAGGCAAACCCAAACAAGTGCAGCTGTGCTTTTTTCTATCTTTAGAGGAGTCATTTTTCTCTTTAATAAAGATAAGAATATGAGTGAAGAAACACGAAGCTATACAGAAAATGTAATTCTAACAGATTAAAAATTTAATTTGTAAATATTGCCTTTGGGCTGACAGCATCTGTATGAGGCGTAACCCAGCACAATTTACAGTGAGGGTTACAGATAAATCTTTGGAAATGGAGAGTTAGAATTGCTGCTGGGAGCATCACCATTTAATAGTAACACTGCTATTACAGGAGTTAATTTTGTGCAGTCTCTGTCATCTAACATATTTCTAATGCAGACCTGAAACTTTTGGGGACTGAGTGAAAAGATTAAAATAGCTTAAAGAAACCAAAGTCAAAACAGCTTAAAAACATTTAAACCCCCTCACCTTTAAATATATCAGTTGTCTGCTCTCCATAATTATTTTTTAACTTTCTTTTCTTCTGCACCCTTCTTCCTCTGTAAATATTCCAGTCAAAGAACGGGCTGTTCTCGGTAATATGCTCATTACAAAATAACGTATTTGCCTTGAACGTAGTAAGAGTGAAAAAAATGCAACGAAATTTAGGAATCACTCATCTTGGAACACTGGCAATCATCACACCATACCCAGAAGCACTAAACTATTGTAAATTTAGTCACTGTGACAAAGATAGTGAAAAACACAAAAAAGATAAAAGTGAGAGAAAGAAATGTAATAATACAATGCAGGTGGATCTGACTTTTATCATTTGCCTACTGCTCTTTTTATTCCAGAGTTTTGGCTGTTATTGCACCATGCAGTGTGCCCCAGTCCCCCTATTTATTAAAAAAACACCACAAAATAATAATTTTACACAATTTCCATTGTTGTTTTAGCTTTCTGAATGTTCAGCTATCCAGTATCATCCATCCAGTTAGGTGATCTTTGGATTGTGGGCTGAACAGTCATTTGAGGCTTCACCACTCTTTATGCGCTATGGCAATGTATGAATAAGTGGGGTTCGAAGTCTGACAACACGAAGGGAAAAGCTGGCTAAATTCCACTCTGCTAGTGTAGAACATCATTTCCAAAGCAAGAATCTTTTATATTTTATTTGTATTGCCAGTCAGAATGTTTACTGGGAACAGAGGTAGGAGGAAGGAATATTTTGCTAGTGATAGAGGAAAATAGCTATTTCTAATTTACATCTGATGAATATTCACCCCTAGAGGTTATATGACACTTGTGTGGATTTTCTTTTAGAGGAAAAAAAAAAAATCAAAAATATATTCCCACTGTGAATTGCATTCACCTTGTAATACTCAAGTGAAAGCATTTCATTTTTTCAATCAATCTGACCTTTATCAAGAGCTAGCACAGAAGGAACACTCTCATGGAACTAAGTACTTGGAGTCAGTAAGAAGCATTGTAGATCTGTACAGAGTGTACTATACAAACTAATGTTTAAAAGGTATTACTATATACACTGTGGAACTGCTACTTATTTAAGGGTATATATAATTCTTGACCAAACTGTTCACCATAATCGTAATGCCCAAAATGCAAAAGAGATGCCTTCAAATGTCAAGGAGAAGTGCCAAGGAAGCCTTTCCTGAGCAGAATGCTCCTCAAAGTCATATCTTTCTAGGCAGGACACACTTCAGCCTCAGCACCAATATTTTCTTCCCACTAGTAGGGATCTGAATTACCAAGAAGTCTGTCCAAGAGCAAAGCCTGCTGTCACTCACACAGTGGAACTCTGGCTGAGAAACCAGACTTTGAATGGCTTGAAAACCCCTCAATTTTTTCACTCAAAAATCCCACCTGTGGCTACATGGACTAGAATGTCAATATTGGGTTCTTTTTATTCCCTCCTAATAACAATTAAGAGTGAAAAAGGTAAGCGCTAAGTCTGAAGGCTGATCGCTTTTATCATCTAGAACACTCTCAACAGAATCGAATGGTACTGGGTTGAGAGGTTCAAAAATTTAGTAGAGGGGAGGAGCGAGGGGAAGAATTACTGGACCTTCACAAACTCAGAATTGCCTCAAGCTAAAGTACAGTCTGCAGTGTGTTCTGAGAGCATATGAATTGCTCTGAGAATAGAGGGACCCGTCCTGAGAAAAGGGAAAAGACTAGACACTGATTTTGCTATAAATGACACAACCTTGTGGTAATTCAGAGGGTCATTTTTTATTTAGATATTTTCAAGGAAATCGTCTTTTCCCTCTCTCCTAGCATCACAATGTATTTTTCTCTGGTCTTCCAATATGCAGCAACATGGACATCAACCTCAGACATCAAAATGCTCACCTTCAATTAAAAAAACATATTTCATTCAAAAAATGCCATAAAGTCCTAAGCGTGAATTTCACATAACTCCACCTGTGCTATATTAGCAAAGACAAAACCATTTAATTTAAGTAGGCTGCTTTCTTTTAGGGATGTTTTCTCAAAAAGAGGGCATATATTTCCATTTTAGTCACTCTACTGTTTTAGGAATATCAGCTTTCAGTACTAAACTGCTTTGGAAAATTATGAGAAGACAAAGCCTACTCACACTCATTGAGGGTGAATATTCTGAAGTAACAGTTCTTCCTTCCTCTTACAGGCTGAAATTATCAATCTGAAAGGCAATTAAAAAAAAAACAAAAACAACAAACCAGTGAAATTGGAAAATGAAAAATTCCACTAGGAATTCAGATTTTTTTCTTCATTAATTCTTGACTGCAACCTGTGTAACTGACTGAAAAAAAGAGAATGTCTAGTAGAGGATCAGTGACACATTGGAATCAAGTGTCTGCATCTGTGAGAAAGGTATTAAGCAACAGGTCATGCTGCATACTCTTTGTTAGCTTATTGACTTCCATTCAATCAGTTTACCATAAATTGAGACTAAAGGATTCTGCAGGATCGACCCCTAACAGCAAATGTATAAAAGCATGTGCAAATGCTGTCAGTACCCTAGTTGCCAAGTCTTTTTGGCTAGAAAGTCTAAATTGACTCACAAGTACTGTTATTCCCAGCCAAAAATAAGTGTGTATTGCCTTACATTTTCCTTTTCACATTTCTCACAGACATTTACATTTATATCAACACATAATGAGTAGAGGAAACACAAAGACATTTGAACAAAATTTTCTTCAGCTTGTCAAGAATGCCTTTTTCTCCCTTTTCGCTCACATTAACATTAATTGGAGCTGGGCAAAAATCCTCACATTAATAGCAATAAAAGTATCACCAGTACATTAGATTTAATTAGCATCTAAACTAAAGATCCTACACCCTGTAAGCAATTTCCACTTGGGAAACATTTCATCTGACAAACAAATGTATCCAGTTCTGATGTGGCACGAGGCAGCTTTTTGAGATGATCAAGAATAGAGGGGACAAATTCAACCAGAGAGGGAAGGATCAGGCAAGTAGGTCACACTAAGACTAACTAACTAGGACAGCAGGGCAAACATTTCCTCTTTATGAAAGCTGCCTTCCCTATGAATAAAATCAAAACATTAGTCAAAGATAATTGAAATCATGTTTACTGCATAGATTCATAAATCTGAAATGCAGAGCTGCACAGACACCATTCAATCCTGGTAGCATCATAATAAATCAAAAGACCAGTAACTTGAAAGTATTTTATGCTTCTCAGAACCCAAAGACTTATTTCACAGTATTTTTTTCTGGTGTCCTTTATTTTTCTGTCTTGTAGAATATGTGTTGCCATCTATATTTAACAGCAAATGCAAAATACAGACCGTCTTACAGATCAGAAAGGCTAAAGTTTCTCCTTGTTCTTCTGTTCCCTTCAGCTCACTCCAATACCTCCACCCCCTCCCTGGCTCTTGTTTTTCTCATCTCCATGCTGTTTCATTTATCCCCCTTTCCTCAGTCCCCGCAGTTCCCTGTTGTTCCTCTTTCTCATCTTTCAGCTCCACCTCATCTCATTCCAGTTCTTCTGTTCTGATCTCCTATTTTCAAAAATATCAGACAAGAATGTACTAGAAAAAAATAAATCAAAAGCTCTTGGTAAAACTGCTGTTCTCTAAAGTACCTAACTAGACATTGTGCTACTTTTATTTTAAGATTTTTTTAGGACAAATCCAAGCAGCTCTCCTTTTTCTTCTAGTGTGAACATTTTCTAATATAAAAATTGTCCAATTTACAAAGCTTTATTACTCTCTTTTAAAGAATATGTATATCTGTAGCTCTGCTGATGGAAGAAGATTGGCTAATTCAAAATAATACAAATTTATCAGTGATTCATAACCCTTCTAGTTATGTTATGCCCATCAGTCACTTTTTTTTTTCTTATATTAGGGAACTACAGAGCTAATTTTGACTCTGGGTCAAAACTGAACAGGCTGATTTTCCCAGCTCACAGGTTCAAGCCAGATCTCAGGAAAATAATTATTTTAAATGTGGTTCTGGTTCATTTATGCCCTTTGTTTGACTTAGTCTCCCATTCTAGTTCTTGCTGAATGATTTCAGAATCCCATTCTTGGTAAGAAAAGAGGACAAAGTATCCCTCATAAAGTATTTCAAATGGATTTAGCACTCAGTTGTCTATAAGGAATATGAACACATATGCATGCCTGGTTTGGAAATTGCACATGTCAATTAAGGGAATTGGCCATTTCCACATACAAATTGGCCATTTCCACATGCATGCAGTTATGGTAACTGGATAGCTAATTCGCTTGAAAAACCTGAATTAGCTTATACTGCATCTAATAGCACATCTTTGAAAGCACATCTGAGCAGAAAGTTTTAATGATTCTTTTTCATTGGAGCATTTTTTTAAGTAGCTACTTCCAGGGATACGTAAACAATTCTATTCATTGTCACTGATTAGCATGACACAAGTATTGAAATCCATAGCCACACCAAATCCCTGTGATCTAAGAAAAACTTTATTTCCTATTAATTTTGGAGTACCCCAAAAGATGGACATTGAGATAGTCAAAGTAGGACAAGAGGAGAAACTGCAGAAATTATGCTTAAAAAAAGTAAAAATATCCACAAACATGGAGGAAAAATCCTAATAAGTCTGCCAGGAGCTTTTTAAAGAGCTTGTGCATACTATAATGTATATCATATATATCAACATTTTAAAAGGTACTAAACAGAAATAAGCAGCAAAACATGATTGCAAAGTATTTTTAAATATGCATCAAAAATTTCTAAGATACATCGTACAGAATAAGGTTTCAGACTGTATTTTCCTCACCATCCTGAAGTAAAGGTTGCTTTTTCCAGGGAGGGGATGCAGGGAGAGAGTACGTTAAGGATCATCTACAGCTGTAGCACTGGCACTATATACTGCAGCTCTTTGTGTACCGTCAGTTTGCTATGACAACTGATATCTTGGATGAGGATGAACCGCATTTTCTCACTGACATTGTCAGACAGTAAGGACTTGAGTTTGCACAGACTTTTGCCACTACTTGAGACTGATAAGATTAAAACTGTTGCGATTTTGTTTTGATGGGAACTACTGTACAAGTGCACTCTACATTGTCTCCAGGGCAGGGCTGTGCATTCCCGGGTATGACGGGGGAGGAGAAGAAGATGCATTATGGTACAGAGACACTGTTTTTTCTAAAACTGAACTCAGAAGTGTTGAAGAGCTGAGGATATTATGAATGTAATAATTTTTAATGCATTGCATTAGAACTGTGTACTGTCCAGTGAATTTTCAAAGTAGCTAGGGGAATGGAATAACCAGATAAAGAAAAGCACACATAACAAAAGCCATATGCAAATTAAGATTTATATTAACTTAAAAGAACATAGCATGAGAACATATGAACATAACAAGGAAGGAGAGGTTCTGTTGACTGTGCATAAGAGCAGAGATCCTCCAGTCAGCATCAGCCTCAGCCAAGAGATTCAAATACCACACCACCACAGGAATATGGTTATCCCGTGCCTGGACATCCTGCAGTACCAGCTGGCTGCTTTCGCATCATGCAGCCCATTAATCCACAGTCTTGATAGCTAAGTGTTGACAATACATATATATCATTATGGCATATCGTATCTTACCGAACGCACAGCAAGCTAATGGGGAAAATAAAGTACTAACACTACCTAAGCTCTGATTAATCTTTCACTAAAAGTTGCACTTGTTTGTTCCAAAGAATCAGATTCAAAAGTTTGTGAAATGACTATAAGAATTCCAGACAACTCAGTAAGTTTTGAATTAATTAATGATTGTATATAAAGCGAAATGTAAAGCAACCTTCTTGGGACTGGTAGGATTGGGTCAATTCCTGTTGATTTAATGTTTCTTATTCCTTTAGCTATACTGCATGAACTTTCCCTTATTTATCTCCTTCAAAATGAAAAAAAAATATACAGGACTGGAGGGGATTTCCTGAGTAACCAGGTGTAATCCCCTGTCACCCATGGGAATGATAACACAGAAACCCTTTTATTCTGCTTTACTTCCTCAGGATAGCGACTGACCCTTTTTTCTGAGGAACAATCTGTAACTCCAAAATGCTCACAAATGCCAAAAAAGACAGAGCTGATTTTAAAAAAGAATGGAGATAAGTAATACAGATGGTCCAGGCTGCCCACTCCAAACATGTTATGACCTAGTCACTTGCTCATAGATTACTTCAAATCTATAATCTCCATCTTTGTGGCTAATGGCCTGGAATAAAAAATTCTCATGTGCAGGCATAAAGACAACAAGCAATCCTATAGAGAAAATTAGTAATCATGTCTATATCTTCTCCTCTGGACTTCTCTGTGTCAGGTCTGTGAGTTTTCTAAGTTTCTCTGTTCTTACAAGTGAATCCCCTTGCAGCTGCCTAAGAAACAGCTGCTGTGATCCAGTCCACATTGTGGGAGTTCTTCCCCAGTAAAGAACTATCAGGAAAGCAGTGCTGTACATCAGATTTGACTGCTGACCTGAGAACATAACAGATTCTAAGGAACAATATGTAAGGCTGTCTGAAGCTTCCTTTAGCATATATTGAACAGATAAATGATAATTAGATCAGAAGCATTATTGCAGACCTCAGTCACTAAACCAGGGCATTTGTAACAGTCTGGTTAAATACCATCTCTTTCCAGAAGCCTATGCAGAGAAAGGGTAAAATCTATTACTGCTATCAATATTAGAAATAGTGCTGCTTGTTCAGGTGGTTGTAGCTGAGATGTATGGTTTTGTTCCTACATGTCTTATATTCTTTTCTTGCTACTGATTTATGACAGGGTTGGGTTTTTTGTAGGCATGAAACCACTCACTATGACAGGAGATGTTCTAGGTATCTGCCCCAACTAAGGACCATTACAGAGTCAAGAACACGTCTCTGTATATTTTACAAAAAACTTTTTTTCTGGTTATTTATTTATTAGCTCCCAATACTACTTAAGAAAACCAAATCGACATTGAATTTATACAGGTAGATTTTTGTTTGATAAATGGTCTGCAGTTGTTAGAAGAGCATGTTGCTTTTTGAAGAATTGAGAAATTGGTTCTGGCAAACTGCGGTAAAAAGTACAGGTTTCTCTGTTTTGATTTTTCAATATTTAGTGTGTATTCAGAATACAGCCTCAATGCCATGCTATGCTTTATAGCTGTGATAGATGATTATACAGCTATGACTAAGAAATCATGTATGAAATAAAATGCCCTGAACAATATATCGGAAATACAGTCTTCAGGCTACCGCATGCGCTGCTAGCTGCTGTTTGTTGCACTTGGAAATAAGAAGGGAGTCAGTGTTTTTCAGTAAGGATCCAAACACCAACTATTTCAGAATACATAAACATCCTCTTTAATGTGCATTATGCCTTGTAAGATAAGGCTGAACAAGAGAATCATTTGGGATCTTTGTTCAACCTGGAAAGGCGGGATGCTGAGTGTCTGTTCTAATCCCCTGTAAAGGGCCAAGAGCTGGTGGCTCTTTGCCAGCAGTTCTCCCAGGCCAAGCCTGGCCCCTCCATCTTGTACCAGCAGTTTTGCCTATTTGCTGCAGTAATCAAATCAGAGTGACAATGCAGTTACATACTTCTAGTATAAGTCTAAAATACAGAGCAATAAGAAATAAATTTCACTGTGACTGCTGGCACGTTGCTGCAAGTTTTCCAACTTCAGCTTTTGGGGTGGGGGGGGGAAAGGAAAGAAAAAAAGAAAAAACAAAAAAAAACACAACACAAGAAAAAAAAATAACAAGAAAAGAAAAAAACCACAAACCTTGTCTTCCAGGCCCTGGCTTTCCAAAGACTGAAATGAAGCTAGTAGAGGAGTGCCTGCTCTTTAGATATAAAAATAACAACGTCACCAGCCAGCATCCAACTTGTTTCTCCCAACTATAAGTTGAAGTAATCAGATGAGACATAGTTGAAGCTTTCTATGCAAGTTTTCACTTTCTTGAAAAGTTCCCTAAAAGTTGCTCTTCTGAAACTCACATACTTTTTGCTGCAATGTCAGCAAAACACTGCCCAAACATTCTAATTATGCTGTTAAAGTTTATTTGTCTTTGCATTATGTGTTTCTTTTAACAGATGCAGGAGAAATTTCTGCCTTTCAGCCTTGGTTTAAACATTTCTTCCTACTCAGGAAACTTCTACTTGCTTCTGTATGCTTATAACACCACTAAAACCAGTAGAATATTTCTGTGAAACAAGCTGATCTTTCTGCCTCTGCCCTCCCACAGACTCCAAATGTCAATGCCTTATCCTTACACCTCCCTTTGTACACTTATCCAGGAGGACCCAGCACAGAGTATGGCCAGACCTGTACCAACAGCCCTATGACAACAATAGGCTCAGTGGCAGATTGAGTAGCTCAAGCACAAGTGAGGTGACAATGTGGTGCAAGGTCAGTCAGGGAGCTTCACATGATGGCCAGGAAGCAGGGCCAGGGATGCTCTGGCACAGTGGCTGTACGGGCCAAGGGAGGATGCCCTAACAGTTACAGTGGTGACATTGTTCCATGTCAGTAAAAGAAGAAAATGCTACAAAAAAATGATCTAATAAGAACAGACTTTAACTCTGATTCTATTTGTTCTATTAGAATTATTTAATATATGTGATTCTAAAGTATACACAAACATAAAAAATATTAGATATACTTACTCTACAGACAAGAAATTACTTTTATCTAATTGGGGCTGGAAGCAGATAAGCAAATCCACAGTACTACTGCACAGTCTTTATACACTGGTAGAAACATAGTTGGAAGTTCAGCAGTGATAAAAATACTGAACTTCATTAACAGCTGCTCTTGTGAATGAAAAGTTTGTGTATAATTGATCACAAAAAAAAAACCTAGCACCAGCAGACAGCATTGGAGAGGACTCTGAAAAGGATTAAATTGGGGTCCAGTCAGTGTGTGGATATTAAATGATGTTCTCTAATAATCTGTTGTGTACTGGACCCCACCATAATACTTCACATGGTCCTGCTAGAAGAGCACAGTTCATTGTGTATATCCTCTTTAGCAGAGGCTGCCTAATGGATAGGCTGCATCAGTTCACACTGTGAACACACTACTGTGATTCAGATAGGATCAGAAATGCAGTGTCATTATCATTGTTATTATTCTTTTAATGAAAACTTCTCAGGATGCTAATAATAACTAAAATAATAGGATCGTATCACATAGTCCTCCCAGCAGCTCTGCACTGGGATCACTGCAGTAAAAGCCCAGCAGTGCACATTGCAAACCAAGCCAAATACAGGGCAAGGGAAGTCACAGTGTGAGCTCTGCCATACTGCCCACACTCACTGCTGCCTCTAATGCATTCACTGAAATCACAGAGTAGAGAAAAGCATACCTGTTACTTACCCAGACCCCTGCAGACTTGAACAGATTCAAACTTTTTGCCTGCAGACTGGCAGGGAAAAACAAAACAATTTTAAAGCTTTTGTCTTTTGCTAATAGCATTCTCCGAGCTCTTGTGTAGCTCAGCAAATGGCCAAGATTCTCAGCTTTCTTTCTCCATAAAAGATGTATTAATTCAAAATCAGAGTTGACAATGCTAATTCTGTGGTGCCATATGAAGGAAGTTGGGCTAACCCTTTTCTTTACGGAGAAGCCTCTGATCTCTTTTTATTCTTGCACCTTGGTAAGTTCAAGTCCTCTTAGCTATTGTATGAATTTTTGTAAAAGGTTTACACCTTCTTTCTCTGAACTCTACCTAAATTACTCACATCCACTTCCTCTCACAGTAAAGCACAGATCACGCAGTGGCACTTTGTGGAATACATTTCTAATTTTGTCTTCAGATGAATACTGCTAAGCTGATGAGAACAACTTAGACACTGGCAGCTTCCACTGACGTCAATTTAGTCCACTGCAACTAAAAGCACCCTTGGGCCACTGATCTCTAATCTTCTTCCTCCCTTACCATTTTCCTTCTCAAATTGCACAGTGCATTCTGCATTTAGGGCACACTAACTCCATATGGTGATGTGACTCATATTACATATGCCAATTGGCAAAATCTGTTTTTTTAAACACTTGTCCATTACAAATTGTGATATTATAATGACAAATTAAAAATATTGGTAAAAGGATGGGTAAAAGATCTGTCATTTTTATTTAATTATTTTTAAATCAATCAGAATTAGGCTTCCAAATATATGATGAGTTACAGAATAATAGCCATTAGTTACTCCATTAGAAAGCTATTACTGCATGCCGTTGTTGCGTTCTAATTCCCTAAAAGCTCCAGTACAGTGTCTGTATGCATGCAGATCGAGGAAGGGTATGTGAAAGAGCAGCACAGCAGTCAGAAGGAATACTAAATTAAAATACAGTGATGGACACTATGTTTATGAACAGTAGCTCTGAATGTGAAAATCAAAAGCTTAAATTCTTCTTTCAGTAGTATCAGGATATACATGAGTTCAAGTCCCAAATGAAACAATCCATTAAAATAAAAAGGAAGATCAAGTAATTTGTGCAGGAAGCTCAATTTTTAATTTTCTGCGGAAGCTGTGCATACACTATATACACTACATAAGAAGCACAATGAAATTCACAATACAGAAATTATACAGCAAATATGATGCCACTGAGATGAGAAGGAAAATCATAAATCACTATGAGGTTTCAACAGAAATAGAATTGTCTATATTTTTAATGACACTTCATGAAACAGCATTAAGACCAAAAACTGCCATTCATTGGAACAATAGAGAAATATATAACAGATAACCAATTCAAAATATGCATGAGGTTTGGGAACACAGCTTTGTGATGGGTGTGATGTATGAGCATCAGCCTCAGAAAAAAAATACCAAAGTAGTAATGGAAGCTGAGGCTTCACATTTCCCAGTATGTCCATTTTATTTACAAAAGATTTGTATGCTTCATTTCACTCATTATTTAAACATTGTTATTTTTCCAAACATGCCACATTAAGATAAGGTTTCATGCTGTACCACATCAAAATATAGATCTGTGAAGAACACTGGTAAGTTCCTTTATTGAGGTAACTGTTTATAAAGCCATAGAGGAATTGAAATTGCAATTTCTTGAAGAACGGGAGGCAGAGGGAGAAGAATGAGAAATACATTATTTTCTCTTTAATCACGGGATTTGCACAACATCAGTACAAATATGATCTAAATAAAGTTTCTAGAGTCATCAGGATATTATACTGTAGCTTCATTTAATCTAATGGTTTCCATTTAGGTAAATTTAATGAATTTTAATTTATTTAATGATCATTTTCCTTTGTCTGATTTACGATTTCTGAAAATATATTGTACTTTATCTGCAGGATTTGGGATTTCAGAAAAATACGCAGAGAAAGACCTAGAAAGTTTAGTAAAAATACTATTTTGCATTTGAAATTAGAATCATAGAATCAATTCCCACTACTCATGCTATTTCACTAATGTAGAAAATCACAGAATCACAGAACGTTAGGGGTTGGAAGGGGCCTCAAAAGATCATCTAGTCCAATCTTCCTGCTAGTGCAGGATCACCTAGATCAGGCCACACAGGAACGCATCCAGGTGAGTTTTGAATGCCTACAGAGAAGGAGACTCTACAACCTCTCTGGGCAGCCTGTTCCAGTGCTCTGTGACCCTCACTGTGAAAAAGTTTTTCTTATGTTTACCTGAAACCTCCTATGCTCCAGCTTGTACCCATTACCCCTTGTCCTATCACTGGATGTCACTGAGAAGAGCACTGATGTCACTGAGAAAAGACTGAATGTAATTTCAACCTGTAGAAAAACAATACTTGAGGGACTTACAGAGAATGAATTTGACCTAGATTTTGGATTATTTCACTCTAACAGAAACCGGTAACATTTCAGATCCTGACAGCACATGAAAATGAGCAGGAACTGCAATTCTACATTGAATATGAACCCTTATTTGGCTCCACAGCAGGCTAAAAAGAAGCCCATTCTCGGAATATGCTTTGGCTTACCTAGAGAGGTACCACGTTCTAGGTGTGAAAAGAACCAGCACACGGATTATCATGCCAATGTTAGCTCACTGCCTCTGAGCAGCTGCTCAGCACAAGCACATCCATATCACACGAGTTTACGCAGTGCAGCCTTCTCACTCCAGGATGGGAATATCTTAGAGACTCAAAAAGGATAAAATGTCTTCCTCAGCAGAGATTCTCCTTCCTGCCTCTGTCACCATGTGATTCTGGATTGTCCTGACAGAGCAGAGCAGTGTCTCCTAACCACTAAACACCACCAGCTCTCCAAAACTGTTTTATCACTGTAATAAACAAAAGCGTTTTCTGAATAAACAAAGTGAGGGAATAGCATTGCACCAGGCATTTTTAAACTAATTAGAATGCAGAGCTGCTATGGCTGCATGTGCAAATGAGGTAGTTACAAATGCAAATCACTAATTACATTCACCTGCTTGTGCAGTTATCCACTTCTCATTGGGCAGTTGAAATAATTGTGTGTGCAAATTAGACACACAGCTGGATGCAGACTTTACACTAGGAATTACGCACTGAAAGTCAAGTGGGGATTCAGAGGGGGTTTGAGTTACAGGTTTGGGGTTGTATTTTCAAAATACTACCCTAGATTTGAATGTGATGTAACTTCACGAGTACTTGAAAAAATGTCTGAGTAGTGCAGTAACCTGAAGGATACAAGGAAGGAGTAGTAGCAGATAATAAGATTGTAAAATCCACACTATGAAATGTATGATAACTGGAAACTCAAAATGTCTTAGAGACATTTTACAGTCCAAGTAACTCTACTGCAGGACTATACCATGGATACAAACAATACACAGCTAAGATGCCAACAGCATGAAGAACCAAATGTACTTAGGTGGGAGATTTAGAGGAAGAAAAAAAATGTCTGTCATGTGTAACATATGTATGGTCAAAGGTTTGCCGGTTGTTAGTTTGGGTTTGTTTGCTTTTTTTTTGTTTGGTTGGTTGTTTTTGTTTGGTTGTTCTTGTTTGTTTGTTTGGGTGTTTTTTTGCAGAGGGGGTTAAATTAAATGCAGAGTGTGCTTTTAGACTTGTAAAAAGGGCACTGGATTTAGCAGTAACAGAGACCATTGTTCAGCTTTGTGTTTGTAGTGGGTCTGGCTGAGCTGCTTTTCCCCATCCAGCCCTCATGCTGCAGTACTGGGAGTTAGAGGGTGTTGATAACACACCTGTGTTATGACTGCCAGTGCTCACATGGCACCAGAGGCTGGGGGG
>WUAM01000167.1:1336529-1380930 GCA_024336885.1 Actenoides hombroni | reverse complement strand
CTTAATGCATCCCAGGATGCCACTGGCCTTCTTGGCCGCGAGGGCACATTGTTGGCTCATGGTCATCCTCTTGTCCACCAGGACCCTTAGATCTTTTTCCCCAGAGCTGCTTTCCAACAGATCAGCCCCCATCTTAATGACTGCTGGTCATTCTAAAACCTAAATAAGTTGATATAATAACAATAATAAATAGGTTTTCCTAGAAGAGCTTCCATTTAAACCGTAAGAGTTCCACCTAAAATTTCAGGAAACGATGTGAGCATAGTGATGTGCAACTGTTTTGTTTTTTCACTTGCTTCCTTCCCTGGGAGCATCTGCACTTTCCACAGAGATGCTGAAGCAGGAAGTGAAGCAGTGAGGTAGGTAATTACGTGCCTTCCCACAGGCAGGGAATGCTGGAGTATCATGAGGAGAAATGAAATGATCTGCAAGATGCAAAAAATCAGGCACTGAATCAGTCCTGTTCTGTAAAGACAACATCATCTTTGAAAATATTTCTGCATGTCAAGTTTCATGGAGGTGAATGGTCCCACTGACCTGTCTGGTGCATCTTAAAGGTATGAGCCACTCAAATTAAGTAAAACAATTAAGGGAGAACAGAAGCAGACTTAAAAAAATACAAGCTATTGGTAAAGGAGGTAGGAGACAAACTGGAAGTGAGCTATTGAGTTTCCTCCCTAATGAGCCAAGGCAAAAATGGGAAAGATAAATGATTCAAAACTATAAGGTCAAAAAGAAAAGAGAGAAGTGAATACTAGAAGGCTAGCCCTCCCTTAAAATGATGTCATGTTTTCTTCTGGTGAGTTGGAGGGTAAGCATTGCTGAATAAATTACCCTTTTTAAGTCTTGATTCATGCTTCAGTATTTTTTTTTTTGAACATGTGCTTAAGTTCTGTTGATAGAGAAACTTATTTAATCACCTGCTAAAGTACTTTTCTAAATTGACACCTAAATCAACATCTATAAAAGCTTCGTTCAAATCAATGGGAATCTTTTTTTAGACCTTACTAAGAGCTCCATCAGTCATGAAGTGAAAGGAGAGTGAACCAAGAAGTGGAAAACTCCAAGCTGCTTCTCCTGGAAGAATAAGCTCCAAAACCACTCTATTTAGTATTAACTTTCTTTCATCCTCTAATATTAAATGACAGCACTAATAATATGCAACATAAAGTTATTAAGCATCTAGTCCCGAGCCATCCAATTAGTCAGCTGCAATGTAATTAAAACAAAACCAACATTAACTCAAAAGTGAAATTCACTGCAGTTGAGATGAGCAAAGCCAAAGAATAAAAGTTCATTAGAACTAGATGAAATTCATATCCAGATTGGTCTAAACTCTGGGTAATTAGCTCGAAACAGCTTGGCATTATCCAAGGAGGATATGGATAATTGGGTTCAACATCCCTGAAGATCTGCTGTGTTTCTGGTGACAATAAACCATTTGTGCTTTGAAGCTGCTTCCCTTCCTGCTTTCTCAATCAGCCTCATCTGATGAGGGCTATTGACCTGATAATTTACTTGTCACAACTTGTTAGTCAAGGCAGGACAAAAGCAACAAGGCATGTGGGTAATCCAAGAGATTAATTTGTCATAAGGACTTCCAGGGATCCTACCCATTGTAGTGGAGCTCAAACGCATCTCTGAAGCAGTTTAGTCTAAGATAGGGATCCCACAGTGGAAGAAAATACGTGGGATGAGAATTATTGTGTTATTTTATGCGAGGTGGCCAGAGAAAGAGAAAACTAGGTGTAAAGTACACACCCAGCAAAGCACCTGATCACTTGACTGCAGCCCTCTACTTAAAACACTTATCTGTGCTGAAATTCAGAGTCAAGAAAGGGCTTCCTTGAATTAATTGTCTCCTGACTCCAACCACCACTGAGAAAGGTTATAGCTGAAGGAGGATCACCAAACTCTGGGGATTTGTTACTCTGCTACTGTGTCGTGACATAGGATGTGGCCAACCTGACACAACGTCCCCTCCCCGCCATTTGTCTCCACTTCTTTTAATTGTGAGAACAGTTTGCAATTTGTTCCAGAAGCGGGGACATTTTCTCCTCGAAGGTTTAAGGAGTAGCACCTTCCAATCATCCTTCACATCAGCAGTCAGGTAGCTGACCCGAAGTGATAACAGCAGGGCCCTGACACCCAGCTGATCTTTGGGCAACCCCACTACCTCCCATGGTTGCTTCTGATTTATAGTTGCCAGAAGTTGAGTCAGCTCACTGTATTTGTTAAAACAGCGTGTTGTAGATGTGAAAGGAATAAAATCCAGCTCCGTTTAATACTGCTGTTCTTACGTGTACAGGAATTAAGATACCAAACTCCCAGACTGGGAAGCTGGATTAAAATGCAGGATGCATTTCTTTTGTTAAGCGGTGGGAGTATGAATCTCCCAGAACATTTGAGTGACTCTGCAAAGTGTGACATTTGAGTGACACCTTTTCCTCTGGAAAACTGAAATTACAAAATGTGCTCATGGAAAAATGAAAACTAATACTCTGAAGCATTAACATGAATATAAAAGTTGGGGGTTTAGGAAAAATAGCAAATATTGCAGCTACCCTGAGAAAAGTCCACGAGGACAATGCTGCCATTTTGCTACACTGGTCTTGTAACAATAACAAGGGCAAAAAGAAAAGAACGTTTCCGTATCCAGCACCTCAAATTCTGATGGCACAAGCAATACAGCCCTAGCAGCAGAGCCACACAGCTGTTTTTCAGGACAGAAATGCAATGTCAAAACCCTCAATGAGCTGGAGAACACATGAGGTTTTACCAGCTAAACCATCTCCTCCAGCACTACCCTTGGCAGCAGAGAAGGGAAGGGGCTCCAGAACTGGAAACTTCCTGGGGTTCCAGGTGGTGGGGTTGCAGGATAGTCAGGTCTTAACCTGCACAGTTCCATCCTACTCCACACCTCCCTCAAGCAGCCTCTCTTCTACCAGCCTGCCCTGCATCTGAAAGTCTGACATTGACAGAGAAAAGGCATCAGGGGAAACAAAAAATAGCAAACCAAATATGCACGGCCTTTCACATCCTGCTGATGAGCAGATACCACCAGCTAGAGCAATAAAAAAATGTTTTCTTTCCTGCACTCACACGGGAGAAGGAAGCAAAATTTAATTCTAAATGCAAATCTCAGAGAAAAAAAAAAGTCCTGTGGAAGAGTAAGGGCATCAGGGAAATCCTAGACACAAAATAAAGAGAAAAATCTATGAAAGTACATGTAGAAATCAGAGATAATAGCTCAAGGATGTTTGCTTGCTGGTTTTATGATTGGCTTTAATTAAAGATTCTTCATTTTTTTTTCTATCCACATAGTTCATTTTCCCTCCCCTATCAGCCAGTGAGAAACCTGGCCCCTGAAGGTTATTTTTCAGTATTGATAAGGTTCATCACGAGTTTTTCCATCTCTCAGTTCTGGGTGTGGGTTTCTAGTGTCTATCTTCCTGGGAACATTATCACCAGCACTGGATCCCTCTCCATGATATCACTGTATCACAGGCCTGTCACCAGTTCAGGCAAGAAGCTGCACGCCAATAAAGTTGCTGTACACAAGACCAGATAAATGATAATTCCACAACCTAAAGATTCTGTTAATCAGCATCAAGAGGCTTTGCCCAACGTTCTCCAAAGGAAGGGGAACGAGAGTTGTTGAAATGGCAGAATGAGAATGATTAAAGAGAGAGACTGAGAATATTAGATCAACCACCCCTCTGTTGCTGGGGCCACTGAGGACCTGAAAAAGCCAGACCCCCAGAAGGCCTCCAATCGTGCTGCCTAAATTGTCTTTACAGCCAATTTACAGGAACAGAAGCTCAAGGCCAGACCGCCTCAGTGACTGGCTTCAAGGGGGGATATACAGGTGCTCAGATTAGATGATCCACTGTTCATTTTTTTTTTGGTAGATATGAAGCCATCTGTAATTATGTCAAAGGAAGTCCAAGTACTGTGACATCCACGAGAAAGCTAAGACATCAAAAGTTAAGTGATTTGCCAATAATCACAGGGAAGGTTCTCATACTGTGAAGAAGAGAATATTCTGCTTCTGCTGCTTCTGCCTCATTGGTATAAGCTGTAAGAGCTTTCTCCCCTCTTTTAACCACATATGTGACCCTGTACAACAGATGGGAAAGGAACATATTGACTGTAAAAACCCTCCAAGCCCTTTTCTCGACTCTTCCATCCAACTGAATGGTGATGGAAGAAAACAACCATTTAGCAGCAATGAATTAGTGAAGATACTGTGAATATTGCAACGTTTCCCGCTGCCTCCTGGCCAGCTTGTTACTACTTGTTTATAACAGGGAATGATAGGAGCAAGAAAAGTCATTCTGTCCTCATCAGATGTTTCAGACCAAGCTTTTCTGTTGCATCGTTCTTCTTGTAGTCATTTATTTACTGAACAGAAATAGAAATGAATGTGTTTCAGAGTGGTCAGCCAGTGGGAGAGGTCCACAGAGACTGAGGAGTCTCAGTCCTTGAAGATACTCAAAAGGCACCTGGATAGGCTCATGAACAACATGATCTAGGGAGAGCTGCTTTCAGCTGGCTTATATAACCACCAGAGCTCCTTCTGAATTATCCTGATTCTACAGTTGATTATCTTACACTGCTCTTCTACAGCCCAAGGCAGCTGAGAGCACTTCTCCCTCAAGCAATCAGCTCTGGAGTGGCAATGCAACTGCTTCGGCAGGGGACAGTGGCTGTTGACCCTCCAGGTCTCCTCCGTTCTTTGAGGTGGATTCTACTGGCCTCATTCAATGCCTCATGCAGAATTCAGTTGGACCCTGATCTGGTTCCCTGAATAGGAAAGATGATGAAATCTTCTAGTAATGAACATAAAAAAAAAAGTAATTGTGAAAACTGGGTGACAAGTAACAAATAATACTACAAAAATTTGAAGATCTCTTTGGCATAAGACAGATCAAAGCCCAACATGTGAAATGAAAACATTTATGGATAGTGCCTGAATTACGACTTTAAACTTCAAACTTCTAACATTCATTTTTTGTTTGACAAAGCAAAAAATACAGGATTCTGAACCTTCTATGTGTGCAAAGAAACGTACACTAAATAAATGTGAGTGCAGAAACCATAAAGAACAGGTAAATCCTCTTATTTACCTCCTTTCACATTCGTTCTGAATGACACTAACTAAAGAATGTGGAGGAAGAGTTTATCTGAAGCAAAGCTGTATCACATCTTCTGGTTTTATTAAGAAGTATTTATATTTTTAGTAGAGTGACACCTCCCAGACACTTTTCAGTGCATGAAAATTCATCAGAACTCAGGATAAATGCAAGTGCTAACGTACGTGATGGTTTTAATGTAGCAGCAAGTACCTCTTTGGAGCATGTGAAGACCAAGAAGTGTTCTCAGACTGGGACAGCAAGAAAATGCATGTAATGAGCTGGAGTTATTTTAAGTTACCAGATCTATTAGATCTGGTAACTTAAAATCAGAAGGTAGGTCACAGTATTGCAAGGTGGAAAATTCTCTGCAATTATTTTTGTCTCTTCACGGAAAGGTTAAGACCCAGTACCCTCAAGTCGAAGTCAGAAACAAAGACTCAATGCAGAACTAATTCTTCTATGCAGATAGCAAGGTACACATCTTGGATTTGTTTATTATTCTCTAAGGCTTGACTGCCACTTTCAGTTTGAACTTCATTGTTGAACTCACTTGGCACAAGCTCTTTAATTTGCCCTAAGTGACTTCTCAGCCACCACAGAACTGTTAAGTACACTTTACCTCCCAGTCATCCAGCTTCGTGTCACCGTGGTGACACCATCAAGATGTCCACAGATGAAAAAGAGCTTTTTTTCCCCCAGTAACTTGTCATTTCTAAAACTCATTCATTTACTGTTAAAGAACTCCCTTCCCTCCTCTCTCATTTTCCCTCCATGTTATCATACTTATTTTCCTCCACTATATTCTGCCAGATTTTAAACCACGCTGCTCACAGTTACCACTGTATTTTCTCCTACCCTCCTATTCCTCTCCCGTAATTTTACATACACTGTCTGCACCCTCAATAGCATCTGAGGATTCAGAACCAGATTTGATAGATGTTATTTGTCACCTCATCGTTAAGGGACATCATTTATTCAACGATACCAGCCTGTGCCCCTCCTTGTGCTTTCTATTGCCATACAGCACACCGTAGACATCTGCAGTCTGACAGATCCTCCTCATCCCTTCTAAAATTACCTGTTTCCTTCAAACATCAGTGCAAATTATTTTATCAGACATACCTGCTTGACTTTTGCCATGATGAATTTCATTCTTACTCCTAATCTTATTCAGCTTTCCAAGTTTCTTTAAAACATTTATCTTTCTTAGTATTCAGGGGACCTCATGACTTCTCTCTTCCTTATCACTTCTTCCAGATAGTTAATGGAACTTTCAAATAATACTCTTCCAGATATTAGGAAAAACTACTCTACCAAAAGGGTTATCAAAGACTGGAACAGGCTGACCAGAGAAGTGGTTGGATCACCAACCCTGTGTGTATTCAAAAGCCATCTAGATGTGGTGCTTGGGGATATGGTGTAGTAGTAACCCTGGTAGAGGTAGATAACGGTTGGACATGATTAACTTAAAGGTCTTTTCCAACCATAGCAGTTCTGTGATTTTTAGAGCTTGTGGAGTCGTCTTCTCTGGAGACTTTCAAAAGCTGCCTGGACATGACCCTGCTTTAGCAGGGGGGTTGGACGAGATGATCCCCAGAGGTCCCTTCCAATCCCTACCATTCTGCAATTCTATGATTCTGCAATTCTGTGACTAAATAAGACAAAGTATTTATTAATACAATAGCAAAACTTCAGGGAAGACAACAGATCTAAGTCGTACCAAGCTCCTGCTTATTAGCACCTACCTATGTTTCTCTCAACAATGTTTAATCCAACTAGTAACAAGACAGCAAGCTGTCTTGTCTGAAGCACTCCTCCAACCATTCCACTGTAATGCAGGTACATTTATCTGGTTTGGTTTTTTTTCAGCTCTGGTGCCATCCAACACATAGCTCAAGTGTTAAAAAGAACTAAAAGGAAGATACGATTTTTACCATCATGACCTCACTGCAATCAAACCAAGCTATGGCAGTTTAACCAAGCTGAGAATATGATCCTATTTATTTTTGTTAAAATCACACTTTTTCTTACGCTGCATTAGTAGTGTAACCAACTGACAGCTAAGCATTTTGCTTCAGCTGAAATTGCTGGTCACAAGCATCATTAAATACTGGAGCACAGCCCCAGTAACGCAAGGCAAGGCGTTCTGTTAATTCCATCCTTGAATCAGACAGTTTCTTCAAAGTTTCAAGAAGCACAAAAAAATCCAGGAAACTTTAGAGCCTGAATCACAGAAACCACAGCTTAGTGTGGCCAGTGGTTGCTGTCTATCAACTAATAATGCCATACTTTTAAAAGCCCGGAAGAAACTCAGCCTTCTGGTACAGAAACGAAATCTGGGGGGTAGGGAGAAAAAAAAACAAAAAAGAAATTGAAAAGATAAAACCTCATATTTAATTAAAAGAAAAGATGGCTGAGGGCAGGAGGTGGGAGCAGGGCACACTGTCAGATGAGCCAAGGGAGCCTGGTGCACTACAGCCTATTTTAAGCTGAGTGGGCTTTAATAATGATTCATCCAGATACAGATATATATATATATATTCTGCAAGAGCAGAATTTTCCACTTCTCATTAAGGGTTCTCCCTTGGACCATCTTCAGGCTGCTCAAGGTGCTGCAGGGCTGAAGCTCTTCCCTCTGCCATACCCCCAACAGAAGCGGCTATTAAGAACAAAGAGTAGTGACCATTATGCAGCCACAGGCTCACAGGTAGCACAGACGAAGGAGGTTGCTGCTGACTGACTCCTTCAAGGTCACCCATCTGACTGTAGCTTGCTTCCCTCCATCTGAGGCTCGTAAAACCTGCGCAGGCAGCTCCCGAGCAGCGCACACCAAAATGCAAGTTGGCATTTCAGTCTGGAGAAAGGGCAGCGTGTAGAAACAGCGTGGTATAGTCCCTGCCTCCTCATGCCCCTCCAAGATCCTTCGAAAAAATTATGCAAAAGCAGCTACTCTCTGCGAGGAAATCAAGCAATTTATAGCTGATTTATCTCTGCCACACACCACTTATCTGAAGTGCATGTTTTCCCTTTCTTGAGAGATTGAACAGGATGAGGCTATTAAATGGCTCTAAAAAAAAATGCAAGCTGAAGCCATCAGCCTTCAGAGGCAGCCAAAATAGTCATCAGCATCTCAAGCAGCATGAAGCTACCGGTGATCCCCAAGCAGGAAGCACCCAGGCACATTCCCATTCAGCTGACCAACTTCCTCTGGAGTGAGCCACAGAAACGCTGCTTCGGCTGCGAGCGCAGAGCCTGAACTACTCCTGCTTTTGAGGGAAGGATGAATGGAAACGGAGGAACAACCTAAAACTCCTGCTGCAGCAGCACGTGAGGGCAATCCAAAGCTCCTCTCAAACCCCATCCGGCTGGGTGAGAGCTCTGGCAGTCCCACTCCCCCAACTCCTGCAAGAGCAGAGATTGCAGGATGGTTCGTTGGTGGTTTGTTGGGTTTTTTCCCCCTGTTGTTTCCACAAGCAGCGGGTTACCTGTGTCACTTCCCAGTTAACGTGAGGTCCATCTCCATAAGCATGTTTCCCATGCCCTGATGTGGCCAGCAGCCCATGGTCTGCGTAAGGAATGACCCCCTCCCCAGTCTGAAAGCAGCATTTGCCTCTCATCTACACCACTGTGGAGTTTGTACCAACTGCAAAGGCCCCGCAGTTTGCTTTGAACCTTTCTTTTCCCCCTGACAGGGATGAAAAACGGTGTGAAACTTGCCTTTTTTAACACAAAACGCTGCAAGCAGTGCAGTGCAGGCCAAGGTGTGAGCCACCCTGACCCCCCCGGGCCTCCTCCCCCTGCTCTGAGCTCAGCCCTGAGCCTTAAGTCCCAGGCTGCTGTGGAGATGTGCTGGTCTCCAGTTTCAGCCCTGCCTGTGCCAAGCAATGGACTTTGTTGATCCGGCCCTTGCTCTGTGGATAACTTCCCAGCCTGGCCTCGCTCACCACTCTGGACCTGCCTGGTGTCACTGGATGTGGTTCTGACCCTGACTTGCGTTCTCGGCTTGACTTTAGGCCTGTCCCATTACCACAGATATGTCTGATATGGTGACTCTCAGCTGACCCTCACCACCACCACCCCCAGACTGGCCCTGTTTGCCTCACTGAGGTAAAGTGGAGCTTCAAGACCCTGCCCTGTCCACGGTGTTACTGTACTCAGGTGCTGGACTCTCATCTCTTGAGGAGCACAGTTGGCCTTCACTGCTCCCCAACGTTCATGTCAGAGGTGACACAGCCTGAATTTCTCTATTCTAGGAACAAAATAAGCCCAAGTCCAAAAAAGAACTGGATAAAACAGACTTTCACATGGAAGATGAGAAAGGAAACCTCCAGTACACTTCAGATGTGAGTTTTGCAGCAGAAGGAAGTTCTCAAAGGACTCTGTCCCGTGATGTTTCTGAGCTGCATCTATCCTATAACACTCACTCCTCCTGGCTTGCAGGAGGTTGGGAGGAGGCAGCCAGATACCTGAAGCCAATGCACAGTCTGCTGCCAGAGAAGAGAAAACTGCTCATGCCTTGGAGACAATGGAGCTTCCTTAAACTCCTGTTGTCTTCGAAGACTTTGCTGAACTTGAGAAAATGTTCCTTTTTGTGAAAAGCAGTAGCTTAGCAGGTGACAGAGGTTCCAGCTGTGCAGGTCTCCGTTATAGTAACTGCAAGAACTGGGACTCATTAGCCAGCTGTTCAGAAATGCAGCCAAAAATAGCAGGTAACAGGCTTCCTTCTTTCAGAAAATGCTCTTCCAGCTCACAGCTCCAAGCTGCACACTTTACATAGCCAAGGAAGCTGGGGAGCAGATCTTTAGAGACTCTAATTCAGTGCAGGTCAACTTGATTTCAAAGGAACTAATGTCAACTTTAGTTCAACTAAAGCCAACTTAAAACCTGAATGCAGGAACTTGGGATTTTTGGGTTCAGGCTTTGCTGGGTCCCCAGCAGAGCATGCAGACATAAGGAAACTCATTCCACAGCCATGCACACCAAAGGGAGGGCCAAGGTGCTTTCCTTTTCTCTGTAAAGATGTGCCCTCTTAGTTTGTTAGTGCTGTGTACTTTATACTCCCTGGAGGAAACGATGACAAGACCTTCAACTTGTCAGTGCTGGGAGAATCTGCTCTGATTATTCAAGTCCTCAAATGGGGGCTTTCCAAGTTGCAGTTGATTGACATGTTTAACACGCTTCTCTCCACCAGAGCCTATTACCTGATTTCACAAACTTCAGTGCCATCTGTCCCGCTGTCTGTGGAGTAAAGAGCACGTTTTGATCGCAGTCACTTACATGCCTGGCCTCATTTACTGGACAGACTTCCCTTCTTAGACCTGCTGCCTTCTGAGCAGAACATCACCCTGGCAGATCACACAGCCAAATGTGACTGCGGAAGGAGGGCTGCATTCAGAGTAGGGAGCGTTTTTCTTCACATCACTCGAGGTATCTCACTCCTCTCCCAATGGTAACAGAGCCTTCATATGTTCACTAACACTGACTCACAAGTAGGCAAAATACGCAGAAATTGCAAGATAAGCCTCAAAAGAATGTCTGAAATCGTCCTGGGAACTGCCTTCCAGGAGCTGAGGGCACCCACAGTTCTGGATACAGCTTCCATCAAACTGGGGAGCTGGCAGCCCAAGGAAAACATGCCCAAAAAGTAGGAAGGGGCGTTGGAAATAAACACACTGCTGCACCCAGGGAGCAGGGGACAGCAGGAAACAACTCAATCACTTCCAAGCAGAAAATAAGAAACTCTCCACCCAACAGTTCCTGACTTGAGCATTACAATAACCTCACCGTGTGGCTTCTTATGCTAATCAGCATTGGCTTGCTGCTCCTTTGCACACCCTCCCATCTGCTTGTCATGTGGGTCAGTCGTCTCTCCTCTTGACAATTTTGACTGCAAATTCTTTTGAGCTCAGGACTGATTTTCTGTTAAAGGTGTAGAAAGCCTGGTCTGTGGAGGTCTCTTGGTCTCTGACTGGGGGGTTCAGAAACTGTCAGCACACTTCCAAATTAGCTGGCATCAAACTTATCTCCAGTTAATTTTTGCTGTGCCGTTAATTTAACTTTCATCTCAAAGCAAGTGGCACTGAACTGAAAAGGAATGTCTACCAGTGAAAAATACACCACCTAATAGCAGTGACAGGATCAAATCTGTAACATCATTTCCCTTTCCTATAACTCTTTCTCTCCCCTGGCTTTTAAATATTTATTGAGTGATACGAGTGAAACTCTGTCTTCTGCTTGATTTCTCCAAAAATCCAACACTTCCTGACAACCACAGAACCTGTGAGCAGCAGATGTACAGGCTCTTAATGATCATGGCAAAATAAACACCTCAAAACAGAGGCTTCTTTGGAAAACACTGCCTTCTATTCTGGTCTTTCTCCTTTCATAACTTTGCTCCCTACACACAGCTAAAATCATTAAAGGTCATTTCCCGAGGGAGCACCAGTGACTACAGGGGACTAAGTGTTATCTGCATGCTGAGACTGGGAAACCTCCTCCCAGAAAAAAGATTTCCAAATCCCTTCATTAGGACACAGTGAGACCCCTGAAGGACTAAGTAGCTGTTAAATAATGAGCATGTGTCTAAGCTTGATGGAGCTTCTGCTTCTATAATTGTCTGAAGTGGATTTATGTTCACAACCATAGAGATGCAAGAGTATCAGGACAGCAGTGTCCATCTACATAAGGAAGGTAGTAAAATGGTACAGATTTTGTTCTAGCTTATATATTAATACAGCAAAGCACTAAGCCACAGTCTAAATAAAACCTAAAAGCTTCCATTTTTAAAAACAAACAAAAAAACCTCTTACCCAGATCTTTTCCAAAAGAAAACCATAGAAAAGAAATTGTCAATGAAAACCTGTTTATCTATATTGAGACTGTTCATGAGAAGAAAAGCCCATTTCTGACCAGCTCTAGCAAACACTTCTTAAGAGGAAGCTCAGATGGCACATGAGTTACAGATCTTCTCCATATTCCCTCCAAATGCTGATGAACAAGCTGCCAACCAGCTGCAGGGTTCAGAGGCGAGGGGTAACGCAGTAGGTAAAATTAAACCCGATGGCTCCTCTCCAAATCCACCTCACTGCATTCTGCCCTAGTTTGCAGAGTGTTCAGTTGGCTCCATCCACACAAAGATTCACAGCCCTGCCTTTCCACAAGCCCCTGCAAAATTTTTCAGGAGCAGCTTGCTAAATCAGTAGAGAAAAAACCCCTCAAACTTCTGTTACCAGATTAAATAAGCACTTGTTATTAGCTTTAGGAAGTTCTGGATCCAAGTTTGCTGCCAACAGGAGGCCCCCCTGCTCACAGACAGGCAGAAGGGTCATGCCAAGACTCAAACCCAGAAGCCATCTGGACATTACAGCTGTATCACATCTGCACAAGGATCTGAAACAAAACCTTTCATCGAGGGAGTCTCAGATTCCTGGGGCTTGAAATCCAGGCTGAAATTGGGATTTTACATTTCAGCTCCATCTCGAATCAGCAACGCAGCAGCTAAGCCCTGGCGTGCCCGAGCAGTGTGTGGTAGCAGTGAAAAGAGAGCATGGTGTAGACTGTCCTGCTCTGCTCACTGTTGGTACAACTGCAGGGCACTGATGTTCATTCTCCAGAAGCACAGGACTTTGTGAGGCACAGAAATAACCACCCTCTGCGACAGGAACAAGAAGGTAACACATGGAAGAAGCACCAAATTGCTCACCACTGAAGTGCATTTTATGCACTGCTCTGCTCTTACCCTTATCTCCTGCTGTGGGCCCACACTGAACCCTGTGAGGACCAAGAGGTCCACCACCAGAACCTGCCACCCATTGAGCAGTGAGGGCAGAGCTCCTGCACTCATTCTGCTCAGTCTTACAAGCCAGCGATGGGCTGCTTCGCCCCTGACAGTTCAGAAACCTCATCTTGAGATTGAAAAACTCACGCTGCATTTCCCCTGCCTCTAACAGCAGCACAGGTAATAAAGACTCTGAATTGCATATTCAGGACCGTGCCCAGGAGTTAAAGCAGCAGATGCTCTAGGCAGAAAAGACTGCACGTCACTCTTCCATAGTTTTACAAGGTCTGCAGGGAGAAGCAACGTAAAGACTTGTATTTGTCAAAATAATCAAACGTCTTGAAAATACACTAGGGAACCATTCTGGAATAAGGATAGAGCTATTTTTACTCAGCCGCTTCCCCAGTCAAAACCACGCTTGAAAATATATATTCTCTGGATTAAAAAAAATCTTTGAAACGTAGCACGGAACTCATCGGAGATCGCAGCACTGAGGGGAGGCTGCACCAATAGCTAAATATCTGGACAGAAAGTCGATGAACACAAATATCAACACAGCTCTGAGATAAGAGGGAACAGCAGCAGGTGGGAAAACTGGCAGACAAGGCAGTTTGGACCCAGCGTGCATGCCTCCAAGGCAGCTTTTCCAGCCACGCTGCCCAGGCAGTGACACAACAGATTGCTGGCACTGCCACCCCCCAGCGCGGCCCCGTGCCCCAGTACCCCCTCGGATCCATCACAGCAACTTCAAAGCTAAATTGTTATTACCAATGATCCCCGATGACTTTATGGGTAAGCAGATACTTTTTCCTTTTTTTCCTTAGTTGTGCATTTTTCTCTACGGGAGTGAATTTAAGTGCTCTGCAGAGTGTGCGGCCAAACAGAGCGGCTGTACTCAGGCAGAACGTGGAGAAGGGTTTGTGTAGAGCTGGAAATACAACCCTGCAAACAACCCTCGGTGCAGATTCACGAGTGTTTCTGCCACTCCAGGTTCTCCTGAGCACAGACTGGGAGCCTTAGCAACCTGTCAAATGACCTAAGGAAAGCGCAGACAAAGGATGTGAGGAGAAGTGCCAGGCCAAGCTCTTCTCTGAGCCTTTGGGATCAGTGCTGGTGCTCAGAGCTCTGATGTAGGTGGTTCAGCTGTAGCGAGGTGTCCTTGCCTACACACAACAGCAAACATCAAACAAGCACTTGCCTTTTCATCTTGTATTAAAGCCGCCTTCGGAATGTGCTCCCTGTTTGATACCTAAGCAAGTTATTTGACCTTCTAGGGTCAGTTCCCTGCGAGGGAAACCCCCTTTCTAATTTTTCTTGCCATTTGACATTTTTCTGGGCAGCAATTCTCTTTCTGAGTAGTTGCGCCGCACCTTCCACAACATTGCCCAGCCCCAGCTGAGACACCTCAGTGATGCTGCAACACACAAACCCCAGCTGTAAATGAACTGCGCGGAGCCTGCTCCTCAGACGAGCAGAACCCGCGCTGCACGGGAGGAAAGGCTGACCACTGAACCCCGAGACAAAATACATGTGAAACACCTTCCTCTACCCTGCCCTTCCAGGACTGTGAAATCTGGAAGAGCCAGAGACCTTGAGCAAGACATCAGTCCCAGGACACGTCTCCTGAGCAGGCACTGCCGGCCAACAGGCTCTAAGCAATTTGGCTGCTGGGTGCTATGCAGGGAAAGCTCCCTTAGCCCGAGGGCAAACCAGGCTGAACAGAGATGGGAATTAGCCCCAGAAGAACTAGAGTAACCCTCCCTCTCCTCTTCCCACCTCTCCTTTTTTCACGTTTGCCTAAAGGTGTGAAGACAAAACAAGTTTGCGCCTTGCATATTTTAAAGGAATTGTTTTTCTCTTTCAAAAGATACTCCTGTCATCAGAGAGCACACAGATATCACAGCTGGCAATGGTTCCTTCGCATTTAAGTCTTCAATCTGATTGTATAAATATGTATATTGTGGAGCAGAAAACACTCTGACAGGTACACAGGGAGCCTGACAGGATAACCACTCCTCCGCCTACGTGCGCTAAGCCATCAGGTAAATAACTATTCAAGCTCATGGGCTTTCTTTTTTCTAAATACATTCTATTTACTTGATCGTCTGTAATGACTCCTCTCTGAAATTGTTAAGCTCTCTCATGTCGAACCATATTTAGATGGGATTACACTTACACTCCTATGAGGAAATAAGATGGCATCACTCACCCAACACTGTCACTTGGCATAAAGTATTCTCTTTTGCTCAAATAATGGCTAAATTCCAATCCTTGTGCCTGCAGCAAATAATACCTTCATCTACAAGCTATCCCATTCCTGAGGTCAGGCACAGAGCAAGGTGATATTCTTTATGTTCTTTACAATTAATGCTCCGAAATCTGGTAATTTATGGCCTCAAGTGCAAAGAGGGACTTGAAACCATCGATTTCCTTGTGCCTAAACAGAGCTTTTTTCACACCACCTTTTTCTTAGGAGGTGAGAGCCCAATATTTTACTCGGAAATGGTTGCATCAAGGGACAAGCTTCCACACAGAACCGCAGTGAACCTCTAAGCACATCCTACATCAGAGGAAAGAAGAAGTGCAAGGACAGAGGCAGCGCATGGAAACACTTCCCCAGAGCCCTGCCTCAGGCTTCCCGAGTCTGAAGCCTCTTCATATCTCACAGCCTTTAATAGGTTTTATTCCCAATTTTGTCTTTTCTTTTTTTTTTTTTCTTTTCAACTCATGCTGCCCACAGTCTGTCCTGTGGCAACCACATCGGCTGGCTTAGACACATCTTCTTCAAGAAGTCGTTCCTTGTCCACCCTTTTCCATGTGACCCCTAATTTTACTCTTACAAAATCTGCCAGGTCCATCCTCAGCCACCTTTTCCTTAGATGGAGGAGATCTGGTCTAACTACCCCTCATCTAGAAGCTATTCCCTATTGCTGATCCTCCTGTCTCCCCTCTCGACATGTTGTACAGCTCTGCTGGGCTTTTTAACATGAGAGGCACCAGAATTTACACTAAATTCAAAATACGAGCGTCTGATTTTTGAGACATCCACACCCTTCAAAGGAATCCCCCAGGTTAAGCACAAGAGAACAGGGGCATCCAAAAATCACTTGTGCTTTTAAAAGTCTTGGCCTTTAATTCACTTGTATTTCTAGAAAGACAGGGGTTTTTTTAATTAATTTTTTTTCCCCCCACACTGTTAACTTTACATTTTTAGATAGGGAAATTTCAAATTACGCCAGCAATTCTTGTAACTTAACTCTGACAGGGACAGACAATTCAGAAAAGGCAAAGTAAATTCTAGAACACACAGAGAAATAATATATTCCACGTAGAAACCATCTTCCAAATCCACAAGTGTTTTAATTCTTAACACATTAAGATTTAAATTTTTATCACGTGCAGGAAGCTCAGGAATCAAAGAGACTCAAGTAACCCACATACCCCCACTGATCAAAATCTCTGGAAAAAAAGGAACACAGGTTCTCATATATCACATTTAGAAATGTTTTCTTGTGTCTTCATTAAGATAACAAGTGCAAGTAGGTTCATTTTCAAGTGTTTTACCACTGAAAAGCTGAATCTTCCGCCTCTGCTAGACATCATCTGCTCTTATTTTATGGGAAATGGAAAAGAGGGCACATGAGATTGCATTCATCATTCTGTCCTACACTTATTACATCTTTGATCAAAATACATTCAATTCTTCACAAGTCAAAATGTCTTTTGACCTCTATAATCTGCATTATTTACCAATAAAAGCCTTTTGGAGCTGGATGGAAATGCCAATTGAACGGGGCCAGTGGTTCACCCTCAGCCTCCCTACAGCCAAGAAAGAGGCCAGAGAGAGCTTTCAAGGGATAAATCCCAGGCCTACTCTCACCACTACTTTCAGCAGCTCAATTACAAGTGTGCTGTTAATAGACATGAAATTTTGAGTGCCTTCCAGGAATTTTGGCACCTTCAATGCAGCAGTGAATTTCCCATACTATCCTGCCTCTAACCTAGAGTTCTGGTTTTGATCGTATTTTTTTCTGCCCTTTCATTGCATAGGAACATCCTTTGTTCTTATGTCCTGGAAGGTGGTAATGCAGAGAGCCTAATCACTGCATCTTTGCTGGGAGGACTGAAGGTATGTGAACACAAACATCATGCAAAATTCACCAGGAACAGAAAGGCAGCAACAAAAAATGAGAGTTATTTAAAATTAATAATAAGGAGAGGGATATACTGGGAGACTTGCAATTTAAAAAGCAATAGCTTGTTAAGCTTGCTTTAATAACAGCTTAGTTCATTACTCATTACAGAGTGACAGGGAAAATAAAGCTGGAGGAATTGCTAATGATGCCATAAGTCTGTAATATGCATTTTGTAGTTCCTAATCTCTTAAAACTAAACCAAGGAAAAAAAAAAAAAAAGCAAGCTAATCATCTGTTCCTAGTCCCCTGATTTCGTACCAAACTGCTAGCAAACAAATCCACTTAAGGGGAATTTTTTAGTTCCTTTTCTGCAGTAGTTTAATTAGATTCCACCAATAAGTCTCTGAAAGCAACATAATTTCTTGTCTCAAAGCAGTTAGATGAGGTTTGCTCTCTTCACGTGAAAATGGTCTTCTCCATCCTACCTGCAGACTCCTGCTGAAGTACCAGACCGTGCTCCACAGTGCCTTGGGCACAACCACCTCCTTGCTCAGTGCCTGCCAGGGTTGCCTATCACCATCACCTCCTACAAGCCAATGCTTTTGAACCTGCTCCTCCAAAAACTTAAAAGGGATTTCCTTCCCCTTTCTGTTGGGGCCATTCCCTGTGCAGTCACTAAGCAGATCTTGGGCGACCTAACCAGTGTATTTCAAGGGAGTTCTGGATTCATTTGCCTGCTTCACAAATCCCAAGTGTTTTGCCCAGTCTGATTAACTTTGAGTGTTGTAAACTGTGAGAGCTGCAAGTAGAAAACTCTTCTTGCATGATATTCACTAGCAGCTTGCATGATAGCTGCTTCATGCTGCCAAAGCCATCGCTGCAAAGTACACTCCCTCTCATTGACGTCAACCAAACGTTCTCATGTCCCTTCTCCTACGGATCCAGTCAATGATGACAATTCAAACAACACACAGAGACTGCACAAACATCCACTATGAGGTCAGCACATGAACTATTGGAAGCGTGGTTTTCCTCTGATAAAGGCAAAATATTGATGAGAATAGTCAATTTGCTATCAACAGCAGAAACTTGCCAGTCTCTGAGGGTTTTTTAGTGGAGGAAAGTCACCTGGAGCTCTGTTTTTCTGCTCGTATCTAGAAAGACACATCGCGTGCTTCGGAAGGATCAAAGAATCTGCTTTATGCTGACAGGCAATTTATTGCATGAGCCTCACTGAAAAGACCAGAACTGAACTCCTGACAAGCAATTCCATCTGCTTGCTCCACGCACATCATCGAAGCATCTCTGCTTACTTCACGGATGCAAACAAGCCTTGGTTCATTACATGCATTAACGCACAGCAAAATACACAGCGCTCGGAGCAACTGCATCTTCTTCTGGCCTTACAAATTTCTGACAACTCCTTAGCTGAATCCTGACAACAAAGACACGAGGAATACAATGTTGTAGGCAGAATTGTCACAGCAGACAAAAATGCCATCCCGTTGGAATCATCAGGATGGTTACTGCCACCAACCCCGCCTGCCCCTGGAATAATCCTACTCCAAAAAATGCTCGGCATTCAGATGTAACCTACCTTGTTTCAAACGAGATCATAAGGTCTTCAAGAATTGGTAATGACCCCCAAATGCCCACTCATGCCCTTTTTTCAGTGTTTGGGAGAACAGTACTGTCATAACGGGAGGCACTAAAAGGTGTAAGTGACTTCTGAAGTGCAGCAAGAAGGAATCTAAAAGCTATGGTGTAACTGTCCCTCCACTGAAGCAGTTGAAAAAAGATCCTTGAAGTAAGTGGTGCAGCACTAAGTCCCAAAATAACTTCCTTGAGACTTCAGTGCAAGAAACAGGACCCTTCCTTCCTGCTGGTAGAGAAGATGCTCTTTCATTGCCCCAAAGAGTTCTAGGTTCCATGGAAGTGTGCAAGCACACAACTAGTTTTATTGACTTGAAGGGTCAAAACCTTAATGAACTTGGTCCAGCACTTCTAGAATATGTGAAAAATATTATGAAAAATATTTGAACTATATGAAAAATAAATGAAGTATAACAATTGTCTTTGAAATACTCACTGTGCACTTGGGAAGGGCCATGACAAGGAAGGAGAATATAATGGTTAACGTTGCCTTTACTTGGAGGGTTTCAGTGAGGTGGAGGGAAATAAAAGCAAAACACCTCCTGCAATTTTGTGTGTGGTTTGCAAATCCTTCTGAAAGGAGGTGGCAATGGGATAACAGACCAGTTGGGATGGGATGGGTAGGCACTTGGAAATGGTGGCCAAAACAAAAAAAGGAAGAGAGAAAAGAACAAAATAACCTGTAACTGCTTTTCCCTACCACTTCTTATTTAGTAGCTAGGCAGACTTGGAGAAGGGCCTGCTGTAAAGCTAATTAAGTAAGCTTCTTTCCAATTGCTTTAACTGGCTTTTGATGAGGCTTAGCTTTTAGATCTTACCATCCCTCATCATCAGGATCATTACAGTAGTGCTTGAGGACCAAGGGAGAATGAAACCCCACTGCTTTAAGCACATTCTTGACAAAGCCTTGTATATAATTAAAAAAAGGGGAAAAGACTGGAGGATAATTTACAACAATCTGCACTGTATATGCTCTTTTGCCACCTAAAAGCCAGGCATGGCTAAAGGAAGAGGAACTGTATTTCTGCTCTTAGCTGCCTTAGGCTACCAAAGAGCTGCTGGGAGAAGCTCTGCAATGAACGGTGTGGGGTGTGAAGTGAAATACACTCATTGTGATCTTCTCCATCCCCTGCAATGGTAATATAAAGTACATTCTTTGGTAATATCACAGAGGAAAAGTGCCTTCAAGGGGCTTGGAAATATTTACATGCCAATCTCTCTAACCAACAAGAACAAATCAAAATCTAAGATAGAGCTGATGAAATTTTGCTGAAATTCTTGATGTGTCATGAGACCTAGTGTTGGTTAAAATATGCATTAATATGCATTAAAGAAGCCCCAGGGCATTCTTATTTCTAGTTGAATTACTGGCTCACAGCATGGCAACCACTTGTGAAGACCTCACAGGAAATCACGCTCTATCTCGGGAGGGGAAGAAAAAGCTTTAAAAAGGGGTATGAAATTACAGCGTGTGACTGTAGAACAATGCCTCAGTCAGATCTAATCAGGGAACTGGAGAAAAACTGAACAGAGTACCAGAAAAGTTAGAGAAGATCAGATTGAGCCCTAAGTCAAGAAAAAAAATCTAGGAGACAGGAACAAAATCAATCCTCACTGTGCAGAACAAAGAAATAGTTTGCCAGAATCCACAAGAAAGTCCAAGAGATCTTATCTGGAGTGGATAAGATGTGCTCATACTAGTATTTATTCTTGTACAATAGGGTAGGTTAGAAGGTGAAGGAAAAAAGGAAAGTTGGAAGTAAACCAAAAGGAAAAAACCACATAAACAACAAAAAACCGACACCCAACCCAGACTGTAGAATAGAATACAATTAATTTTTATATAACATGCTCCTTGGGAAGTGCTGTAAATCACCTTGCTGCAAGACAGCCAAGCACAACCTAAGGGAACAATAAACTTTTACAGCAGGATAAATAGAGAGGAAACGGCTTAGAAAGGAGAGGAGAGAAAACGTATGGGGAAAAGAAACCCTGGCAATGTCAAACACGATAGGGTCAGTTTGGAGGAATGAGGGAATTAGTGCGTGAGATAAAGCGTCAGGCTTGAAAGCACCTTTGTGTGGAGATGGAAAGGTTTTGTCCTCCACAATAACAAGCGTTCAATCAGAAATAATCCGATGGCACCGAAGTATCAATAGAAACAATTCTATCAGTGGGGAAAGCTGCCTTCCAGCTCCCCTCCCCTTCAACAGGAGCCAGCCAGTGTCTTAAACAGTTATTTCAGGGAGAATGCAGAGATTTATTTGTAAAGGTCAGAATGGATCATTAGAACCACTTCAAACCCCAACTCAGCATGTGTACCAGCAGGTGCTGCTGCGCTCTCCAAGGCTCCCATCCACAGGCACCACGCCAGCCTTGTGACGGAAGAAAGCATCTCTTGAGTTCAGCCCAGCACTTACCCCAGAATCCTGACCCAAACCCACACCCTCACGCACACACCTATACCCCAGGAGACCGATGCCAACTCCTCTGTGACCATTTCTTACACACAGCATCGAGGATCACGTGCCAGGCGGTTGCATACTCAAACCTACAGCGCCTTATTTATTTAGCCCTTTCACCTACTGACACCAAAATCCGACAGCCCATCTTTTCCTCCCTTCCCAAGGCCTTTCTTTTCTGGCCACATGAATACAGCCTGTAAATCCCCTCCATCTCTAGGGACCTGCTCTCCTCATCTGTATTCACTGTCGCCTTCACCTGCAGCGGGCTGCCGCACGGCAGCGATCGATTCCTGTCGGCAGTTTCCTGTCATCAGCACTAAGTGATTGCTTATTAGACCGACAGGGAAAACTCGAGCGTGTGGGCAGCGCAATTCATCATGGAAACGAAGAGCTTCGCAATGAGAGCTGAGGCTGCAGAGGAGGAGGAGGAGGAGGAGGAGGAATTCTGCCAGGGCTGAAGGATGCCCCCGCCCAGGGTTCTGGAAAGGCAGGTGAAATCGGCTCCTTGCAATGGCTGGATTCCCAGAGAATCTTTGAGCTCCATCTTTAACCTGAGAGTGAACTTGGCCTTCGTGATTAGTGGGGACCAACAAAGATAAAGAAGCTGTTGGATTAAGTGTCTCTTACCCTTTCTGGATTAGGTCAGTGGTACCGTAGAGTGCACTACAGCGCGGAAAACGACTCTTGCAGCGGAACGGCAGAGCGGTATTGATTCCCTAGCACTGCTGCAGACACTTAAGGTTTGTAATGAAGTTTAATGAATGTAATGAAGCAGAGAACAGTGCCTTTCCTCTAGAGAGCTGAGCAGTCCCACACCTTCCAGGTCCATGGGAAACTGCAGCACAAGCAATTTTCTTTCTCCTATCCAGGACTAGTTTCCAACCGGGAGAAAACACCAGGGTGCCTAGGGGTGTTGACTGGTTAATTAAGCAATTGGAAGGCATGGTACTTCTACCTAACTCCTTGAAGAGTCATTTGAGAGTTTGTCACCTTTCTAGAAGATTTCCTGTCCTGGAATTTACACCAACTTCCTGGGAATAGCAGCCTGTAGGAAAATGGTGTCATAGAAAACTCTTATCGGCTACATAATCACCTTCCTGTACCCTACAGTACTTTAGATCCTACCAGCATCCAGATCAGCAGCCGTAGTTAATAGTGTGGCTTTAACAACATGAAGGGAAGGACGGGAAATATAAACACCTCCACAAACAGTTAAACAAATTACGATCGGCGTATCAGGGGAAACATCCTTAGTAAGATGCTTCATATCCCCCTGTGCTGCCTCTCCTCAGCCTTCTTATACACTGCCCTATCAAGGAGAATAAATTGGTTCTGATTACTTGCTAAAAATAGAAGACGTCAATAAAAGTCACCTCCAACTTCTTTAACAATTTCATCCTGCAGAAAATGTGCTGCCACAGGCAGAAGGTTTGAGCACGCAAGCCCGTTTCCCTCTCTTGGTCCCCTGCACTCCAACACCCAGGTGGTTTCCTCCTGGGAGATCCCCTTTTAAAAGAGGCTCCTGGCTGCCTTCACACAGTGCACAAGAGCCCTCACCAGTCGTTCCCAGCACAGCGTCGCTGCTTTCGAGGCCACTACAGCTGTGCACGTGGCCAGGGATTTGACTCCTCACACTCTTCGCCCAGATCTGATGGGTTTTTTTGCCTGCTTCTACAATAACGGATTTTTATCTTGCTGATTCCTCACCAGAAAAAAAAGGAAGAGATTTCTTTGAAGTCAAAAGTATTACTTCAGTCCGTAATAAGCATCTTTCAAGAGAAAAAAAGAGTCGCTTGTCTGAAAATAATTATGCACCTAAAGATACATGGAGACGGAGAATCACAGAATTACAGAATCGCTAGGTGTGGAAAAGACCTACTACAAAGATACTTACTTTATATTTTGGTTCCTCAACACCTTTAAAAACCTGACTCCATTCACAATACGTAACACAGTACACCTTTGAACTAAGGGCCCACTCCACAATGAAATTACTTCGGTGTCAACGGTTACGACTTCTCAACTCACCTGCTGTGACACTGCCCGTGTGATCTCAGCAACAGTCACTTCAAGATATACAGATTTTTTCATTATGAGTGAAGCTAAGCAGAGTTACCTTAAATATATCCTGGATTTTAAGTGTATACACATATCAGCAGCACTCGGCTGAGATGATAATTCAATCGTACATCAAAGGCCTAAATTTTAACCACAGACATATGAAAATCACCATGATATAAAGGCTGATGTATAGCATCAAGCTAACATGGCTGTTAATCCAAGGTGCCACCTAGGTACGAGACAAACTCCAGGTTTGGGGGGTTTTGGCTTTTAGTAGGACCACCACCACACAGTGACGTGAAAATGGGGGGATTTCCACACTTGCCACAAGCCCACAAAGAATTATGATTAGCAATGATGATGCTGGACTCTGCAATTGAAATTTCCAGTGAATGGAATGATACAGAATGTCACCAGGTCCAACCCATTGCTCAAAGCAAGAAAAGTTAGGTGCAAAATGGAAAATGGGATGCAAACAAATGATCGTCAGAAGGAAAGAAGAAAAGGAATGGAAAATTAATGAAGGAGAAGAGCACAGGATAACATTGGATCATTCTGAATTCTCATCGTGGTTCTTCACAGAACACAACTGCTGCTAAAAAGATACAGAGTGTAGGCTGTAGGTGAATGGATGGGTGATGGTGAAATGGCCAGATTAATGTTAGGAGAAGAAAAAAATAAATAAAAAAATTCAAAGAGGCAGAGAAAGGAGAGCTGGCCTTTATTTTACCCCATAGGTAAACTCTGAATGCAGGAGTATCTCTGGTAATAATTCCTACCTGGCAGCTACTGCCTACACCTGTCTAGAGCTACAGCCAACGTCAGATAAACTCTCTTCTAAATGGGCGATAAGGGAAAGGAATCTATGAAAGTCAACACCAAGGAACTCTACATCACACATTTTCCTCTGTCTTCTCCCACTGCTTTGCTCCTGCTCAGCCTGAAGGGGAATGTGCCTGCATCTCTGGAAGGAGTGTCCGTCTGGCACCTCTTCCAAAATGCCAAGGCAAGGTCCTGCAGAATCCGATAGCCCACCAGTTCTGTTACATTTTCTCTGTAGGAGAAGTGAAAGCAAATATTACAGTAAAAGCAAATATTTCCTTAAGAGAAGCTTCCTAATGATTTGCTGAAGCAGGGAAAAGTGGAAGCTCGCCTAGAGCTGAAGTCCTGCCTGCACCTACTCCTTGGAACAAAGCAATGCAAATGGAATGAAAGATTGAGCGTGTCCTCAAAAGATGGAAGGATGCTGAAGTGGTCAAGCTGTATCCCACCTAGAGATTCATCAGGGATCAAGATCCGCCTTTTACTAAACAACTGTCACTTAAGAATCACTGGAATTTTCTCAGCTGGTCTTATATTTTGGCCAAAGCCTTCACTTATAATGACTTATCTGTGCCCCAGTTGCCCAACTGGACACTCAATAGTGTCTGTCTCAGCAGGAAGCCTCTGCTCGTTATATTTGATGTTTCCTGATGTCCCCCCCCAGCTACTCTGCGCTAGATTTAGTTCACTGGCCTGAGCAGTAGAAATGGTGCTGCTATGAAGTGAGATTGAGTGGCTGTTTCTGCTAACAGTGTTTCCTCGTAAAGCTCTGGGAGCAATGTTGAGAAAAGTGAGCACAACTTTTCTCTGGATCCTGGTTAGCAAGATACAAAGCACCAGGCACTGGGGGTTACTCAGTGCACTTCACTTTAAACAGAGGGTTTGCCATCTGTTCTGCCCTCTAATTACAAAAGATAAACCAAATAGAACCCACTCCTAAGTCATTCAAAGTAAGCTATAGGAGATATAAATTCACGGGGCAAGCTCTTTATTTAATGCAGAAACCACCTGCAAGGTTTGTCTTACATCATTTTTCAGGCAGTAATGTAAGGAAAATGAAAGGAGAGTGCTCCTCCAGCATGCTGCCCAACCTGGATAAGCCCTCAGGGACTGGGGGCTTCCGTTTGGGAAAAATAAGTCTGCACCAATTTATCTATTGATGCAGGAGTAGAGGTATTACTGGAATAAAACGAGTAATACAGTCTTGAGAGTCTAAGGATGTAACTGGGGCAAGAATGTAAGAAAAAATAACAGATTTTATTAGACTGATTGATAAAGTTGGCAAAAAAAATATTACTAAATCCTCACAGATTAGTTTTTGACTATGCAAGTTCTTCACTGGGGACTTACCTGGAAAAAAAAAAGCTTCTTCGTTTTTCCTCCAACTATATTCAACTCTAAGACTTGCAGTATTTCAGTTTTTTGAGTGACAGAGTCTCCCTGTAATGGGAACACAGCTATAAAAACCAGCTGAACACAACACTAGGGGTTCTTAGAAGCTGGAATCACTTCTGTGGAAGAGCAGCTAGAAAGAGGAGTCTGGGGCTTCCCTTTTATTCAGCCTGTTGCAGCTACAGACAGCTCTGCCACCGGCGCTTCTCTGTGCTGAGAAATCGTGGAGACCCTTTGCAACACTCCCCTGGTCTGACACCTGGTTCCAGTGCAGACTGCAGGGCGATGAGGATGGGCAGCTCCCAGGGGACAGGGGCCCTGGCATCCCCCAGCACGACCTGGCAGCAAACAGCACCACGGGGGCATCGAGTAAAGAAAACAATGGGAGGGGGGCAAAAAAACCACGCAAGCCCAGAAACAGAAGGACTAAGAGACTGTGTGCCAGTATGAGAAGTTCAAGTGTTAAAATAGATGAGATGGAACCTGCCATGACTAGAGGGCTTCGACAAATGAGGCACTTCCTGAGAGTGGCAGAGTGACAAAAAAAATCAATGGGATGCCATCCAGGAAGGACAGATTAGGTCATAACTACTGCAAAGGTTACACTACTGAAAGATTCTTGTAACCTGCCAAGATAATATTATTGACTGACTGTATTTTTAAAACTATAGAGCTGCAAAGTCTCCAAACTACAGGAGTAGGTGTCTTCTGGAAACACTACTATCTCAGCCTCCAGAGTGGGCACAAATTGCCCAAATCCTGGTATTACTGGAGTCTGTAGAGCTTTCCACACTGGGTTCAACAGATAGGAAACACCATTCTGGGTTTTATATACATGGTCTTAACATCCCCAGCTAAGACAACCATAAATAATCTAGAATAATTGCCCATTTTAGGTTTTCTGCACCTTCCCCTGAGGTGTCTGGCATGGGCTTCAGTTTAGACAGTGCTCATCTGAGCAAGTGCAACGCTTGTGTGATGAAAAATGAATGCCAAGTAAATAAACCATCTGAGAATAAAGCTGATGGGGATTCAGAATAATCATAACAACAATAATAAAAATCAGTTGCAATAAAACTGTCTGAAGGAAATGTTTAAACTGACTCCTGCAGACAGAAAGCAGACATTCAGGTGGGCAGCCACTTTCTGCAAAGGTAGAGTCGGTGGCAAACCTTCCCGAGGATCTCTGCCCTAAAGCAGACAAGGAGAAGCTGAAGTCAGTGGGGAAAATGCTGGGTAAAAGACACAGAACCAAGGCCATCCAGGGCAGTGGGCAGGATCCAAGCAGGCTGCAGCAGCAACACTTGTTCTGCTCAAAGATCTGCTGAGAGGAAATCACCGTGCAGCAGGAGCTGTGCCGAGTGCTGTTGATGAAAGGTTTGGAAATGATAAGTAAGAAAGGTGCTTTGTGAGACATACAAAGGAAAGTTACGCTTTCCGACTGCGAACGAGACGTGCAAATTCCCCCACGGGTCCTCAGCGCTCTCCTCCGCCCTCGCTGCCTCAACACATGTGTCTGAGATCTTCCTGCTACCCACAGCTTCTTCAGGCAATGAGTGATGGTAAAAGGGGCTGGCTCCAACAGCCCTAGAGAGTGACATCGTTTCTCAGTAATTCACAGCGGCACCACATGTGCAACTACCAGAGCATGTCTGGTATCGCCGTCCTCCCCATGGCACTCCCACCCAGACGTGATATTGCTAAAAGCAGCAGGAAGAGGCCAGCTCCCCAGGAACTGGCACGTTTAACCCTTTGAAGACAAGACAGAGTAACCCATAGCTTCTAAAAACTAGACAAACCACACAGGATGGGGGATGGAAGCAGCCCCAGGCACATCACCAACCACTTTGACTTGCAGAAAAGAAAGCCCCTTGCCGTCAATTAACATCAAATGCTGCCAAAAGATCCAAATGAAGCATTTATTAGAGACACAGAGCACGTACAGCAGTGCTGCTGCCTCTGTCCCTCTGTCCCCAGCACACTGTTTAACAGGCACGTGCCCCTCTGAAACACCCCGTTTGAAGTGGGGGCAGCAAGAGCAGAGGTTTCCAAAGTTATGTTACATTTTTACACTGTTTCTGTAGGGCTGCTTTAAGTTTTAGAAATGTGGTCAAATAACTCACGAGCAAGCATTTTTAATAGCTTGGTCAGCTCTGCCTGGTATCAGAATTAAACTCTCCCAGTTGGATGATCCTTTTCTCAGGATTACAGGTAGTAGATTAGAAGGAACTGTTAAAAACTTGGAATCAAAGGTAATTAAAACCACACTTCCACATATAAACAATATCGAGATCACCACACAAACCCTCTGGAGTGCCAAGGGCAGCTATAAAGTTTTTAGTTTGTAGATTGAGACTAAAGGAGCTAAAGTTTTAGTTTTTAAAACTAAAAGTTTTTTTAAAACTAAAGTTTTAGTTTTTATTTTAGTCAATAACTTAATCTAAAGTTATTGACTTCAGATTAAGTCAATAATACAACTTAATACTGCTTAATTAATAACATTTTGAAAAGAAGCAGACAGAAAGTTTAGGGATTCCTAGAAGAGATCACCTACTGATTACAGAGACAAACAACCAGGGCAGAGCAGAAGACTTGAGAGATAGCTCATTAATAACATTTCCTTGGAGATAGCAGGTCCTCTGGTTCAATGGCCCCAGGGGCTTCTTCTGAAGACCCAGGAAAGTAAAGTCCACATACATGAAGTAAGGAAAAAGAAAACCAGAAAATCCCTGCCAACGCCATCTACATAATTGCAACCTTCATCTAAAGACCATGCCCACTGGTACGTACATACCTGCCGGGGTGACTTCAGAGACAGAGCAAACTGCCAGCAGGGACAGAAAAGCAAAAACTGAGGCTGGAAAGGGAAAGCCCTGAAGGAGGGACTTGTGGAGGGGCACAGGAATACCTGCCAGCCCAGCAACACCCCCAGGTGCACTACAAAGCTGGTATTGCCCCAGTATAGGTCATTTTGTAAAACTATTCTATTTTACTCAAGTTATTCAAGACAGAAGAAGCCCAAACCCTCCACAGTTTGTTTTTTTTTTTTTAAGCAGAGCCTATTTTCTAGTTTTCCAAAACCCAATCCCAATCTGAGGGGCAGCAGCAGGCACAGAGGTAGGAGCTGAAAACTAAATGCAATCTGCTAAAAGGTTATCACAGCATTACAAGAAAGCTCAGTCTCGCTGTGCCATTCTCAGGGCTTTGCTCACCGGGGGAAAGGGACTTGATCAGACAACTAGAAGCAGAACATCTAAGACTACTGAAATGACTTCAGCCTCTCACATAAATCCTGGATTACACGACCCCACACAGGACATGGTTAATGCTTCTGTCAGTCTCGACGCTTGCGAAGGGAATCAGACGAGTCTGGAGCGTGAGAGGTGAGGACCTGCTTCCTCAGATCCATGTCACAGGTGCCTTGCTCAAGGGCAAAGCTCATCCCATCCTCAGCAGGCAGAAGCAGGGGGCACAGATTGGAAGAAGACAGAACTGACTGAGAATCTGAAGAGAGAGACTTGGAATAAACCTTCAAAGGGCCTGAAAGATGTTCAGCTGTAATGGAAATTCAACAGCACGGGGATATTTAAGTCATTGGAACACACCAGGCTCAAAATTGTCACTATCATAACATCTCCCCAGTACAGATGACTCAGTCCAAATCATACAAATTATAGAGTAATTAATGACTAAGTAGAGGAAATTTCAGAAGTTTAGAAACACACAGGCTCTTCAAACATCCTTTTTTTCCCCTTCCTCCTACCACAAGTATATAACTATATACTCCAAATGGCACAGACCTGAAGCACAACTCTTTTGGAGCCCCTTCTCTTCCAGCTATAACATTTGACAATGTTTTTTTCCTCTTCTGGCACATCTATTAACCATCTAATAGCCTGGAATGGCTGCTATTAAATAATTGAGTTTGTAAGATGTTGTTTTCCAAAAGACTAAAATTTCTGCTCGAATGAATGTTTTCCCATTTTATACAGAAGAAATTTTTAAACTCATGCCTTCAATTTTAAATAAAAAGCAAATTAAGACAATCCTACAAGCAAAGCCAATCTAACATACTACTGTATCTCATTTTTATTTAATCCTCCTTCAACTTCTTTAAAAGCAAGGTCTGTGTTAGACACAGGCAATTACAGTTCCTCACCCAGTGATGTGCAGTTAAGACACCAAACCCCAGCAAACACCTTTCCAGCCACGGAACTGAGCCCTGGGTCCTGCAGCACGTGCAGAATGGGTGATGCTGGCTCTGTGGAAGCCTCAACTGACCGCACCGTATCGATCTTAAAGCAACTATAGAGAAACAAGGATTTGCTTTGATGATACTGCTCAAGTGGTTTTCTGAGAACAAAAATATTTCTTTCCACGTCTCGGGGATTGTTTTTAATTGGACAGTAGAAGGAAATTGTTTATTTCAACTCTTTTGAGGCTTCTCCAGTAATGTTAGAGATAGTCTTCTGTTTTATCTAAGAGTTTCAAATATAGCTCTGCAGTAAGGAAGGAACCTGGTCTGTGAATTCCTTCCCTAACAGGTCACCTGCCAAAAAAAGTCTACTGAGACTTTCTATTCTGTGAAAAGTCATCAGTTTGTATTGTGTCCCTTTTACACACACAGTGTCTCCTGCAACTCCCATCTCTTATCTTGTGCTACTTATTTCAAGGAAATTGATCCAATTTTCTCTTAACATCCCTAAATACTCCTATAGCTTGATGTATATTTTTACCCCTGGACCAAAATATGCCTGTCCAATATATACACATATTTGTTCTGGGACAGAGGTGCCAGCCTGAAAGCCACCGCACACCTACCACCTTCCACGATGGGTTTCCACCTGGTCCTGCTGCTTCCTTGGAGGCTGTGGGTGGACAGGGGTCCCAGAGGCACTTTAGCAATGCTGGCATCTCTGCTGCCCCGTGACAACCTCTCCAGTGCAAACCATAAGGCACTGTGGCTTAGGAGCTACAGGCTGGACATCCCTGGTGCAGCACAGGGACAGGCTTTTAAGCACTACCTGAGCCCTCTGGCACAGTCTGCCCTGTCTTCTGCAGTAGAAGCCACATAAACCTTGCAGCAGAGTCCACGGGTAGCTGTGGCTGAAACGTTTGCATCCCATTAACACGCCACAGCTACTGGGAAACCAAGCATGCCCCTGCAGCTTCCTCACTCAGGATTATTGCTAAAAAAGCAGAGACAGAGCATTTGGCACTAGGGGTGAAAGGGTAATTTGGGCACAGAACAAAGCAGGGTGTAGCTGCAGATACAAAACCAAAATCAAACTGAAACTACTGTGTGCAGCCCTGGATCCGTGAGCAACCTGCCAGGTAGTCAGAAAAAGGGTTAAACTGGACTGCTGCTTGGGGGAGATGGACCCATTTGGCAAGCCAACGGAAGATTTGACACCTCTATCAAGCGACTGAAACAGTCCATAATAGCTCATGATACCCGTGATGAGAAAAAGATGGCTGGTTTACCCAGCATAATGGGGGCTGAAGCCTCTAACTTGCTGTGCAACCCAACAGCTCCTGTTATACCAGCAGACAGCAAAGAATCTGCCAAGACTGTGTAAGTCCCACTGAGTCCCCAGCCCACAGATACCATGTGGCTATGAAGCATTTTCACTTTTACAGATGTGATAAAATAGAGGGGGGGGGGAAATAAACCCCAAACCTCAACAAGTGGCTGGAATAAAAAGCATTACCAGCACATTGCCAGTTAGGAGAAAACAAGATGATGCACCAAGAGGATTAACTCACAAGCAGGAGGCAAAGGGAAGCGATCCAGAACCAGGTGCTGATGGGATCAAATATGACTCTGAAGCATCAAGGTCTGGCTCAGATCTCGCCCTGGGTCAAAGGCAAATCCTGCCAGGACAGTGAAAATTGGCAATGTTTACAGAAGCTGTAAAAGCCTCATGGAGTGAAAAGGAAAGCCATGTTCTTTTAGAAAGAAACAGAACCATAGAGAAAAGTACAACTAGTTTGAAGAAGAATGTGCCAGAGAACTTCAGATTTCTTCTTAGCTGGACAGTTCTGTTTGGAGTCCATGGAGAAGAGGGTGTAAGTGTCCAGCATAGGGGACAACAACAACAACAAAAATATATATTATATATATACACACACACACTCCTCCATCTAGAAGGGATGAGATTTAAAATGCTGTTTTCCTAAGTTCATATCAGAACTACCAAGTTACTAAAATAGCTTAGGTTGCAAAAGGGAGCACTCCTAACACATGCCCGGGGAGATCCACACTGCCAGGACAAGGAAGGTGACATGAAACTGCAAGCAGCTTGTGCTAAAAATGCTAAGCTTGGAAGTGAATGGGTTGGATATTATTTTGGAGAGAGAAATTGCAAGTATGAAGTGTTTCCAAGCTCCAGCCTCAAAAATAATAACTCACTGCAACATTTGGGTAAAGTGGAATCTTGGGGGAAGGAAAAATAAAACCTGTGCTTAAAGAAGGACCACTTCCTAATAGGGTTTTATTTGCTGAGAAATAAAGGCAGGGAAAAATTCAGTACTTCAAAAAAAGCCAGAATTTCATCTAACGCTTTACTAGGGTAACAAAAAAATCCCTTCAGTGTCAGCAGTGGAAAAATTAGGACTGACCAGTCTGTGTTTTCTCAGGATTGGAACTGAACCAGTACCGTAAGTGGAGACACACACTCTCCTTAGGAACAGGACATTTTTCTCAGTGATTATTAGTTGTTTTTTCTCCACGAATTACCTACCTACACCTATTTCCAACTGGCCATTGGTGAGCGAGAAGGGATACATGTTGCAACTAACACACAAGAGCATATTCAAGAAGACAGACTGGTCAGAGGATGGTAAAAATCTTTCCAATCCTAAGTGAATTTACCCAAGGAATACAAATGAAGTTATTATACACTGCATAAAGGATTTCAATGATGCTTATTTCAGATAACCAGATCCTAACTCCCTACACTGTTTCTGCACCTCTGACTTGAACCTGAGATTCCCACGTGGCACATGAATAGTCATTTTACCTGCCAGATAATCCCCCTGAAAGGCTTGTTGGTTTGCTGCCGCGTTAGCATGCCTCTGCAGAACGCAGCGATGCTGATGTGGAAAAGAGGTGCAAGAGTTTATCCTGGAGTGTTGGAGACACTCACAAAGTTGGCTACCAGGAGCACGGTGATCATACATACCCCTAGTTTCAGCTTTCTGTAGTAAGGAGCACCAGGAAGGCCACAGCTTGACTAGAAAGAGGAGTGTGTCTGGGTGCCCCATGCAGTGACACCCAGCTCTAACACACCAACCAAGATGAAAATGGAGGATCATTCATCACATCTGCCACGGGGAAAGGAAAGCCTGGGCACCAAAGCAACGTGAGATACAGTCAGCACGTTTTCCAAACTGAATCCCACCACTGACAAAAGACAATGGAACAACAGAAACATGAAAATGAGCTCTTACTGGTTCTAACAGAGACAGCTACAATGAACGGACTCAACGCACCATCACATTTGCCCTGCTTTTCTTTGCACTGAAAGACCACCCAAAAAGCTCTCAAGCTTGTCTCTATTTTAGCACCAGGCTGTTATTGCTACACGGTCTGGAGCTTGCGAACATCAGGGAAGTATGAGTATGCTATAGAAGTGAAAAAGTCTTGTGGCTGAAGGCCGTGGAGTGACCCCTGATTAAACAACACAACCACGTCTGCTTTCTCATGCCCAAAGATGCTTCAGCACATCCTTTGGTAGTGGCAGCATGTGTGTAGAGGATGTGTTAGACCACTTCTGGGTTCTTTATTTGAGTCTGCAAAGTCATTCTAAACCAATCAAGTATTCTGCTTGGATACGACAAGTACAAAGCAGATGGTGGATGTGTTAAAAACTCTGGCCTTCAAGGATGGGAGCTCAGAACAGATTGCAAGTGGCAGCAGATCTCGATTCACGTCCAGAGTTCTAGTTCTTTTGCTGAAAAAAAGGGTATCAAACGTGTCACCTCAGCTCCTTCCCATGCTGCCACAGAGTAGTGAAAAGATGTATTCAGACAGAAGTAAACAATTTGTGCTACAACTCTGGATAAAAGTCACTTACAAAACAAAAGCACAAATGCTCAGCGGGCCGATATGAAGGCAGTTCATTTACAAACTTGGCAGAGTGAAGTGGTGGATAGTTTATCACTTGAGGTCCACTTGTAGAGGGACTTTAGAAAAAAGGAATGCAATAAAATGACCATGAATAATCACATCTTAAAACGTAGTTTCCACCAAGGGGAAGAGAATGTTAAAAAGCTGTTACTGAAAGACAAGCAAAGTGTTTTTTTGAATGCTTAACTGGTTCAGGACAAACTGCAGCTGCTTTATGTTTACGTTTTATAAAATCTGGGGTTTATCATGTTTATGTTTTATAAAAGAGCTGCAACTCTATCTCACCCAGTATAAACCTTCACAATAGCCAGCAGTGAACACCAAGGGAATAAAGAACATCAGCAATGTCACAGAAATACTCTGGAGTAGGATGACCCAGAGAAAAGTCTAGATGCTTAACAGAACAAAACACACTGACAAATGGTGTTTCCCAAGGAGACTTGTACCCTTCCTGCTACTACAGGTGACTCCTGGGTTGTGACAAGAATGGTGACAAGACCGGAAATTGCAGGTACCACTACTGGAAGACCACAGCATAGGAAGGGAAGAAAAATCCCTTAGAAGGTTTGAAGCCCACGAGATCGCTTCCTATGGAAGAAGCCCTTCAGCTGAGCCTTTCCAAGCACAGCAGCACACAGAGCTACCTGGTCTCTGTGCTCATAAAGAAGTGAATGAACATACTTAGTGAGAATCTCACTACTTCTCTGTGTTCTCCCCTTTAAATAGTGTGTAGACAGCAAGGGCAGAACCACTGGCCACTACAGAAGAAAGGAGGAGGTATGAAACAAGCTGGAGCCACTATTTAATTTTGCCACAGCAGCTGCTGGCTGCTGCTCTCCTGCTTCTGGGGGAAGCACCTTGCTCACAGCTCAGACAGCAGTGCCTCCTTGGGATGTTGCAGTTTCAGCCTACAGCCAGTAGTAATCTCACATCCAAAATCTCATATCCTACAGCCAACATTCACCTTCCCTTCACCTGGCTCCATTCCACCTCTTCGGGACCAGTGCCGTCCCAGCACAGAGAGAGCATCACTGCTCTTAAGGCTCGTCGGCTAAAAAACCACCATTGTCAGCATGTTATACCAGCAAAGCCCCTACTGGGAGAACAGCTAATACTAGCAAAAGCACTTTTGCCATTACAGCCTACACCAGTCCTCTGAACAAAACAAGCTTTCTTGGCACCAGCACGATTTTGCTGGTGTAACTGGAGTTTACAGCAAGGCTTTGTAATCCCACCATCAGCCTGCCACGTAGCCATTCGTTAAGTCAATGAGATTTTTGCTCCTAAGTGCTAAGCCTGTTTTAAAATAAGAGACTTAAGTTGTTTAATTCCCAGTATCGCACACCACGCTGCCTGTCTGGTTGTTAACGTCGGTCACTGTGACAAAGAAAAGCCACGCAGGGAAAAAGAAAGAAAAGAAAGTGAACCTCACAGAGGAAAATCAAGTGCAAACTGGCATCTGCATTAAGGGCAGGTGGTTGGATGGGTTTCCCTTCGTCACAGCAGAGTTTTCCTTGTTCTCCAAAACTCAGAGTAAATCCTGTTAGGCACAGGGGGAAGACTGGCTGGCTGGAGTGGGAGCAGACACGTGGTAGTTTTACCAACAAAGCATCAGGTAATGATGGTGTGGAAGCCAAGGAAGCTCAGTCTCTCTGTAAGCTGCAGCCAGAGGACTCTGTGCTACCAAAGGCCCCATCAACAGAGTCATGAATGATTTACAGAAAAAACCAAAAGTTCCTCCCTGACCCCTTCACATAAAGAAATGTGCTTAATGGGGTGCTGGAGGAGGAGAAGCATTAAATAAAGGCCAGTGCAGATTAAGCGGTGTGCGCAGTGAGCACGGGTATTAAACAAAATCAGCACTAGTAAGTGACTGTCATTTCATGGTCATCACATACAGTGTTCACAAGCATCCCAGCAGATCATTTCTCAAAAAGGAGTTTCCAAAATACAGCTGGAGGGGAAAGGGAAGCTTTAGTAATCAGGACTTTCCAGTGAAGGATGGACTGGGGTGAAAACATGAAGCTGCTCGTGAGAAGAGCAGATAATCAAGTGCAGTGTAACGTGCAGAGCAGAAACAAAGCAATAATATAATAAGCTGGTATGGATCAAGCTGACGTGGATTTCAAGCCACCCCCGAAGTGTACAGCTCAGAGGGACTCCCAGAGTAAGATGGCACAGAGCAATAGCTGCTGCTGCACTGTTCTGAAAGTATCTGAGAAGAAACAAAGGCATCGTGGCCAAGGAAAGAAAAGAAAAAGAAAAAAAAAGGCTCTATGAGCAATTGGGAAAAACAAGCAGAAAACCAAACAAACACCACCACAAAACAAACACCCAAAAGTCTTGAAAGCCTGTGCATCAAAACCTTACAAGACCAAGCCATTCTGGTCCTTTGTCCTTGCACGTTAACCTCCTGTCTCAGCCAGCCTGCTATTTCAGATGTACAGCATCTTTGGAAGAGGGCTGAGTTGAATCCTGTTAAATTATCAGGCTCTGCGTGCATTCACACTTGAAGCAGGTTGGGAGGGCTTTGGGGAGGGTGTTAAGTTTTGCTGTTGAAGACAGATTTAAGATGCGTTACAGTATGACAGTCTAATTACAGACTGCAATTGTAATTTCATTTACTTTTGTTGCATCCAGTGATGATTTAACATTTGCTGGAGAAACAATTACAGGACAGGGCTGAGAAACACGTTTTACTGTCTCCAATCTGCATGAGCATGCAGAAGTCATTCCATCCAACTCCACATTTCATTTTTGACCTAACAGTCACTTTACACTATAAATACCAGCCAGAAGTGTCTTTATATATTTATATAGATACTGTATATTATTCATACAGTAACTTGTACGGATTTGCTATCTTAGCCCAAAGTTATAGTCTATATAAATAAATCACACAGCAGTATTAAAAGCTATGGCTTTTGAACAGCAGCATATGGAGACAAACTGAGACTGAGGTTTTATTCTTCTAGACACTCTGTGGGTACAGAGTTGCAAACAAAGACCTGGCTGAAAGGTTCCTGTTCTAAAATGAAGACTCAAGAGGGGTGAAAAGGTGCTAATGCGCAGGCGGAGTGAAGTGTGAAGCGACAGCGTGTGTTGTAGCAGTTACTCTGATTTTGATCACAGCCCTAAGAATGAGGAATCACGTGTAAGAAAGCAGCACTGGCTAGCCTTCAAAACTCTTTAAGCCAAGATACGGAGGAGTTGGAGTAACGATGGAAATGATCTCATCTGCCTTTTGTCTTCCTCCGTACAGCCCAAAGTATTGGCTGCAGTAGACTTTACCATCTGTCACTGTACAGAAGAGGGAATAAAGTTTGCAGCCACTTCACTCATTGCTTTAAAAAGACCAGTTTCTCCACAACTGCAACCTATGGATGGGTTTCCTCAGTTTTTTTTATACTACCAGTAAATTTGAATTAGGTACAGTGGATATACCTCATAAGGAATATCATAAGGAAGGTGCTTAGTCCTTGCCAATGCTCACGGTCAAAAAGCCATCAATATGTTAGTAAACCCACCTAAAGCAATGAAGCTGCTCTTTGCCATGAGTAATGGTAACAGAAACTGGGCCACAGTGAACAATTTGTAGATGGTACCTGTGGATGCTGAAAAGTTGCTAGCAGAGGGGTTTTCTTAGGTTCTCAAAATATTTGGTAAGAATCCTGCCTTTCTCACCAGTGTTATGAAAAACAGTAGGATGTTTTTGTAAGCTAGACCAACACCTGGTGTTTTGCTAAGTTCTGTTTATGGTACATTGGAAAAATGTTTTGAAATAGGTGTTGTAGGACTCTAGTCAATCACCCTAGGAGATGGGTGATCACTGACCAATCGCCCTATGGGGCTAGGGTATATAAAACGTGGTTATAAATTGTCATCTTCCTCTCCTGGCTCTCTCTTTACTGATTTTGTGTTGCTGCATCTCTTCGCTCCCGCTATAAACAGCAACAGGTACCTATTCTATAGCCATCTGGAAGGCAGTTTTTTTCTCCTCTATTAAGAGCCTTCTGAGCCTGGTTTCCTAAGGAAAAGAAGATTATGGCATTGAACTGTGTTCGTTGACTATCCCACGAACAACTCGTGAGTCCTTTTGTCTCCGTTAGCCTGATTTGACAGAAATGCACCCTCTCAAAGTCATTAGCTTCCTGGAGGTTTTCAGAAGTTAGGCATTTCGGTAGCAAATGTAGCCCCTTAGCAAGGAAGATAAGATCCCCAAACTCTATTAGACATCAGAATCCAGAAGGGAGAGAGACTGTATGAATGGCACCGCTATGGGAAAAGCTCTAATTGGTGCCCATATAAATCAGACATCAGGTAATACAATCATCTCTCTCTCTCACACTTGATATCAGCCCTTGATAGCTCTGCTTCTCTCAGAAATGACATTTTTTGAAGCCTGTAATTCCCATATCAAATGACTCTCCTTTCTTTAAAAGCAACGCTCCTTAAAAATACATCCTCAGAGAGTCCTCACAAAGTCAGAGGCAGAGATAAGATGTCGATCAGACTGAGCAGTTTCTGGAGGAGGCGAGTAACAAAGGAGAACCAGAGACTCGGAGGCAGTTAGAGAAAATTACATTCTGGGGTAAACTTCCCATGCTTAAGTGACACAGAAGCAAAGGAAAAAAAGTAATTTGTTTTGTTTGTCATAGATTATCCACCTGTCACACGTATGGAAACACACAGCCTGCCTTCTTTCTACCCCAACTCTTTTCTCAGAGCAGACACGCGGCTGCCCGAGCTGCAGCTCCAGCTGCTAAGCTCAGCTCCCCGGGGCGAGTGGCAGCCCCTGCCCGTCAGAGAACAGGCACAAATAACAATGAGGAGCCAGTGGCTCTGCTTTTAAAATGGCTTACTGCTCCACTGCCCTTTATTTTTTTTTTTTTCCCCCACCAACTTAAGACTGCAGCCAAGTATAACTACAAAATGATTGCTGTTCTCAGCCACTAACAATCTGTAGAGTTTCTGGCTGTTTCAGCCATCAATCTCGTTCAGCTGACTGATGGAGGGATGCAGATGAAGGACAAGGAATCCAATTCAACAAAATCAGTTGCTTCTCTCATAAAATTCCCCAGGATAGCAAATGAGCTCAGCTAACGGCTCTCCTCAAGCTAAGGATGTCAGATGGTTTCCCAAGGAGGTCCAAAGAACTGAAGAGACACCACTCTGCCTCCACCCTCTTTGACCGAGATCATTCAAAGACCACCCAATGCCCCACGGCACATTTTCAGCTGAAGCTCTTCCTTTGCCCAGCTGCCTGGCACACTCAAGCCTTCCAGATGTCACAAAGATTTGCACGGTTCTTACAAGACACACCTGTACCGCTGAAGTGCAAGGAAGGAAAATGATGCCAGTAATGAAGGATTTCTCATTTTCATTACTTCCCCTCCTTCTTTTCAATTGCATCCAAGTCACAAAGCTCGACTGCTGGCAGTGCCGCTGGTGCACCAGGGCCAGCAGTACTCACTAGTGCAGAGGTTCCCAAACTGTGCTCCACGAAGCATCAAGAGCAGCAAAGCCAGAGCAAGAGACCCACAGCTGGTCCCTGGAACCAGGGTTTTCCTCCTGCTTCCTTGGCTCTGTGTTTCTGTGCATTTCAGATTTGCACTGTGTCTCTCAGAAGCCAAGACAGATCATTCTCAGGGTTGGATCAGTCAGGAACGGACCAAATGGCAAAGTGCCTTGCCTTAGCTCTTCAGAAAGTGGAGCTCCAGCTGCTCAGCCCAGATGTGGTGTGTCCAACAGGCACTCTGCAAGAAAACATTCCCCTGGGTCTTTGGGAGCCCGACAGAATTAGAGTCCTCACTTGTCATTTTGAAAACTTTGACTTCTTTATAGTGCTTACAAATTTAGTATGTTTTAACAATGGAAAGGAGAGACTTGCAAAGAAACAATTCATGGTAAGGTTGAGAAATTATAAACTTCTTTGTCTCCATTCTCTTTGTTGCAGTCTCTGTAGTCTACTAGTAACAGCATTTTGCAAATTCTGTGCTTGACTAAATTTACCAGTTAAAGCCTGACCTGAAGAGTCAGATAAAGGTGTCTGGTTTTCTGATGGATAAACATCTACCAGTCTTGCTAGCTCCCTCTAGCACAGGAGAGCCTCTGGAAACACAAGTATAGTTCTCTGTATTTCCTTTTCTGAGCCTTGAAGATTTGGGAGTCAGAAGTCAAAGGAAGTGGGAATGCTGGCATTAAACCAAGGGGGATTAAGGAGATGACATTTTTCTTCCTATAGCACTCTCTCAGCTCTTAGGATATATCCTACTTATTTTTGAAAATGAGGAGAAGGCAAGCAGAGCCTTGGATTACAAGCACAGAAAGAAAATACTTCATTTTATTGGCTGTCATAAAGAAACTCTGGATGTCTGGAGGACAGAATGTGGAAAACAAATGTTCCTTCCTGGGTATTTCACAGTGAAATACAAATATTTCATTATGAAACAAAAATATTCTGCCTTGCGATCATCTGAGGTGATCTTGAGTCTCGAGGGTTCAGCAATTCAACCAAAGACAATCGAAGTCCATAAAAATGAATGAAGCCAGGCAAGTATTACGTTATCAGGTGACAAAAGTTATTTTGGGAGCTTACAAAGCAGTGCATTGATACAGTGAGGGCTCCTCTGCACCTGGCAATATTCCAGGAGATGGCCTCTGAATGGCAATTCCCAGCAGAGCGGCAGCGCTGCTGTCGAATAATGTTTTGCCCACATTTCAGCACTTTAATACCCCAGAGCCGCTGGAAATGCACCAAGAGCAACTTGTGCAGGACTTTTTTGTGGAGAAAAGACCTATTCTAGGACTAGCAGATTTTTTTTCTCTATGTTAATAGCTGCTGGTCTGCTCTACCAGTAGACTGATTCAGCACCAACACTGACAAGGCACCTCAGCCTCCGACACTTGAGAAGGAGCTTTGTGTTCCCTTTCTCCCTGTCAGAAAGGGGAGGAGAAATTTGTTCTGTTTTCACAGTTATATGACAGCTTTTAAAAATTTTACAGTGTGAGCGCAGTGCCTAATCCAATAAAGCTTGCCAGGGACATTTAAACTCAAGGTCTCTGAGATTTTTGTTTCCTTTAAATTTACCAGACTTGTAAGAAAAGGGCCTTTTCCTCAGAAATGCAGCACCAACCCCACTGGAGAGGCACAGGGCTGAGGACTATTTTTCTGTCATGCTGTGGGAAAGACAGCTGAAAGTACTGGGAACTAGGCTGTAGGGATGCAGAAAATTGTCTGGAGTTAATGAATGGGAACAGGAAGAAGAAAATGAAAACAGGATTTCTGAAGGAAATCAAACATTTGCTCAAAACAGAATAAAAAGCAGGAACAAGCTCTAATAGGCATTTAATTCATTTAGTGCTATGACTGCTCTCTACATATGGAAATAACCGCAGGTCTTACTTGGAGGTCAAAGCATGAAAAAACCAAATCCTCTTCTGATTTACTATTGCCTGTCACTGACCAACTACCCAGAGAAGGGTGGAGGGGAAAGGTGGAGATGGCAAAACTTCCATAAGCACGTCTGCAAGGAGAAATCCTCTCTGCTTGCAGAGATGCTTCTCTTTTAATCTCACAAAGTAAAACACAACAGGTAACTGTCAACAACTTGAAAAACAAACCATCAGCTTTATCAACCCATAAGAGTTTTGATTACTAGAAATGGCAAATTTTTTTTCTGCTTTTACTAAAGATAGGTCAGCCTAAGCTTTTTAAAAAATCATCTCTTTTTAGTCACTTTCTTCACTGTGAGAAGGTGAAGTGCTGCATCTATTAGAAGTACCTGCTGTGCAAACCTCATTTGGACATGATCATCATCAATCACTCCTGCTGTGCAGGTAACATGTGAAAGGGAAACAAAACAAATCGTGCTGCAGTCTTTGACACCAACCACTCCCCTGCTCGTGTGCTTTTGCTCACCAGGAGCCCCACTGGCATATGGTTATTCTCTCTTTCTGGGACCCCTGTCCCTTCTCTCCCTCCAAGCACTTGAAAAAAGCTTTGATGGTTCCAGGGGAAAGATAAAACCCTTTCCTTCTCTTTCGAAGGCTTGCCAACTGAAAAGTGTGCCAAAGACATACCACTATGTGCCATCTTGCCTTTGTAAATACACACACGTTACTTGCAGCAGCAGCAGCTCTTCTCATCATGCACACATGCTTCAGTGAAGGATGAATATTGTAAAAGGAATCAGAATGCAGCGAGGCTCCTTTGTGGCAGTGCCACGCACAGTCCTGAAAAGAGCTATTAACACCAGCATCCTATTGCATTTCTCTAGCACACGCTTCAACTGGCTGTCAGCGCTCTCATCGGGGACAGGCAGGGGAGGCACAAGGCTTACACGAGCAAGAAGGATAGCAGTTGTCTTTTGCAGAGGTCTGGACTAAGCTACAATAAATACTAGACAATAATTAAGAATGCAGAAGCAACCGGAGACAGAGTTGAAAGCCAGACTGCAGTCTGACAACGCTCTTCCTACCAGCTCATCTAGGGTATAATGAGACCACCCCCCGACTCTTGCAGAGCTCTGGTTAGTACTGTGCCACTTCAGGGGACTTGCACCAGCCTATCCCACCCTGACTCCTCAGTACGAGTCAGGGCAGCAGAAGTTGCCGGCACTTTGTGTTTCCTGGTGCACCGGCACCGCAGCGTGCCCGGTTCCCAACAGCTGCACAGCAGCGCACACCAGAGAACAGCTCCCTCCAGCTCACTCGCAGCCCTCCCCGTACCTCCCACAGCTCACGAGAGCGCGGGCAGTCAGGGAGATGGACACGGTGACGGCCGACTGCACACACACACCCCCTCCTTCAGCGCCAGGACAGAAGTGGTGTCACTTCACCCCATCCCTTATTTCCCTCGGCACGTTAATAAACTATTCCGGAAGAACGAGCCATTTAAAAGCACCTCCTGAGGACCTTGCAACAGAGCCTCCCGCATACAAATCTGGACCGGAGACTTTGAACTAGAAACCTCTTCCCTCCTCTGGCGTTCACGCTACTCCCTTTTTCACAGGACAAACAGCATTTGTAACCTGACCCCGCCCCCCCCCCCCCCCCCCACCCTTAGGCTCCATCTACAGCCTCTGCTCCGGTTCAGGGCAGTGAAACCGCCCAACCGCCCCGCTGCTGACGGACACCTCACTGATGACGACAATGTGGAGTTGCATGGCCAGACATCCCACCGCGGTGTCCTGCCAACACACGCGCGTGCCTCCTAGTGAGTTGATAAACTCTTGCCGGAGAGCAGCAGCCCCAGGGCAAGCGAGGAGGGCTCTGGTTTGCCTCCACCCTTCAGAGCCATGTCTTCAGGAAGGAATGGCAATGGTGGGACACAGCGCTGCCTGGGACAGAGAACGATCACCTGGAGACTGCTGATAGAGGCTTTAACGCTGTGATGTTCCGAGCGTGCCATCCACGGAACAGCAACAGATGTAAGCACGTGCTCGGCCTTAAAATCATGAATGGCCTCAGTGATGAAGACCATGCATGACTTTTGAGGCAAGCACACACAAGAATGAAAGGTCAGGAGCATATGGCTCTGCCCAGAACAAAGCAGTGAAGGCATTCATGCAACCGGCCTCTACAAACACACTCTGTTGTTTTGGATCATGGTTCTGAAAGGCGGCTGAAGGCCGGGAAATGAGAGGCTGAAGGAAACCCTCAGTAGCTTGTCCACACAAATTAATGAGACCCCAGAAAGGGCGGATTAGGCACCGCTCTGTCAACTTCCAAGTTGAAACTTCTAAGTTTAAAAGCAGCAACAAGTTCACCGTCCACCTTAGTAAGCGGCCAGAAACGCGACCGTCGCACAGTTTCACACGGGTACTCACCCAGAAGAGAAGGTTGAAGACAAACATTAGGTACTTGATACACTGCAGGCAGTTGTGAGCCATGCTGCACCGCTTCAGTTCTAGGAGAAAAATAAACGAGAGATCCAGGTAAAAGACAACGTACTTGTTTCCCTTGGGGGACGTGTACTTAGCCTTGGTGGCCTTAGGGCCCGGGTTGGTGTGGAATCCAAAAAAAGAGTTGCTGGCAGCCCCGAACTGGCCGCCGTACATGCTGCTGTAGCGACGGAAAGCGCCATTTGGGAAACTGTAATCCTTGCTGTCCAGGGAAGGGCTCCTGTGGTAGGTCGACTCATCGGTGCTAGACCTGCGCATGGTGGTGGCTTCGGCGGGTCCCCTCGCCAGGGCTGCTCGGGCGATCGGCGGGCGACGACGGGCGCGCGGGCGAAAGGCGGCGCGGTTTCGCTTTCCTCCTCCTTTGCTAGGAAGCCCCTACGGCTTTGCACCGGCTGTTCTTTTGTCCGCCATCCCGCCAAGGAGCTACGAGCGGAGTTGGTGGTGGGCTCGAGTCTGCTCAGCCGGGAGGGAGTTCGGGTGCGGCGCGTTGACACGCCGGGAGGACTTCGGCACAAGTCAACACCCACTCCGGGGTCACAAGCGTCCCTCCCGGCCCCCCCCGCGACCAGAGGAGAACAAAAAAGAAAGAGATATACTGTACCCAAAGCAACGGATTTTAAAAAAAGGGAGCGTGACCTCGCTTGGCTCGCAAATGCCATATAAAGCCCCGGCTCCGCATGCCGCACGCAGGCAGGACCGTGCCAGGCACAGGGCGAGGGCGGGGATTATCCGAAGGGCGAGCGGCCGCCCCGACCCCCTGCTCCGCGCCGCATCGCTCTGCCCCGGCCGCCCGCCCGCCCGCTTCACTTCAGGCTCCCCGCGCCCGCTCCGCGCGGAGGGAGCCTGGGGCCGGGCGGCCGCCGAGCTCCATCCCCGCCAGCCGCTGCCACTCCCCCGTGGCTCCGCGCCAATCCCGATCCC
>WUAM01000167.1:1317194-1331424 GCA_024336885.1 Actenoides hombroni | reverse complement strand
TTTGGTGTGAGGGTTTTGGAGCCTGTGCCAGGCTGCCCAGAGAGGCTGTGGAGTCTCCTTGTCTGGAGAGATTCCCAACTCAGCTGGACACTGCACTGCTGGTCCCCCTGCTCTGGGTGACCCTTCTGGAGCAGAGAGGTTGAACTAGATGATCTCCACAGGTCCCTTCCATCCCCTACTATTTGGTGATGTTCTGCTTCTGTGACTGCATCCTACCTGGAGGTGAGATACCTGCCTGCAGATGACCTTTCCTTTCAAGGCCTTCTTGCACATCAAACCCACATCTGCCGCTGGAGGATGTAGAATTAGGAACAGTGGGTCTTCTTGGTCATCTTCTCCATCTACAGGAGGAGACTGGCCAGGCAGAAATGAAGTCTGGGAGAGTCTTATAGAGTCTGTGAGGCTAGACACCCCCCAGAAATTAAGGAGGTTGGTGTAGCTGAAACGGTTCATAGGAACTGGATGGAGGTGCTAGTGGTAGTTTAATTTGGATACTGCTGAACTTCTGAGAGCTGGGCCATGCTGTGTGTGAGCTTTAAGCAAAACTTGGGCATCGTGTATGAACGTGTCTTTGACCTTGGGCCTGCAGACCTCATTGCCTCAAGGAAATGCTGAGTCTGTGACGTCGTCAGATATTTAGGCTGGTGGAGTGAGGATGAGACCCACCCTCAGATGCATTAGATATAAAGAATTAGGAGACGTAAGATAAAAATCTGATGTAACAGCTGACCTCAGAGGAAAGAAGGTGAGGGGAGACATTCGAGTTGATTACTTTCCTAGGCAATTTTTTTTCTCAGTATTATCTTTATTTCATAGAATCTTAGGCTGGTTTGGGTTGGAAAGGACTTTTCAAGGTCATTCAGTTCAACCCCCCTGCACCGGAGCAGGGACATCTGCAACTAGAGCAGGGTGCTCAGAGCCCCATTCAACCTCACCTGCAATAGTGCCAGGGATGGGGCAGCAACCACCTCTCTAGGCAGCCTGGGACAGGCTCTCACCACCCTCAATGTCAACAATTTCTTCCTTCTTGACAGTTCAAATCTCCCTCTTTTAGTTTCAAGCTGTCACCCCTTGTCCTGTCCCAACAGGCCTTGCTCAAAAGGCCCCCTTTAAGTACTGGTTTGTTAGTTTCTTGCAGACCCTTCCTAAGCCATGCATGATTATTTGTCACCAGTCTAAATGTTGATGTTACTGAACCTCCAAAGTTTTGTCTGTGTGATAGATGAAAGAAATCCTCCTTTACTGAATTACGCAACAGAAGGTTTGGCATGCATGACACAATTTCTGTGCCTTCGGCTGGTGTTTGTGTGGTGTAAATGAGTTCAGCCCAAAGGAGAAACCTCAGGAAGCTGTCTTCCAGTGCAGCTCCTTGCAGGAGAGAAGTGTTCTGTGCGACATCCTATCTCAACTGCAGTGACACCAGGGACTGGCTGCAGGTGGTCAGAGCATCACCACATAGGCAAAACAGCTGTACAGGTCATCCAGGACAAAAAGCACAAGTGGTCCAGTTTGAAGGGTCACCTTGATCCTTCTGTTCTGATACAGTAACCGGGGCTTGTCCTCAAGCCTCCTAGTTTCAGGCTTCTCTGAGGAAAAAGGAAGCAAAGAGATTCCTTTGGTTTTGTGCAGGTTGAAGCCTCCACCCCTATCACCTTGCAAATACCTAGGTCTTTAGAAGATCTTTCAAAGGAGCCCGAGAATAGTCGTTAGAGGAGTTGCTATTGAACTTTGGGGCTGGCGATGATGATGCTTCTCTTGCTCATGTAATTATTCATCTGATTGACCCCAGAGGTGGCTTCTACCTTCACTTTGGGGCAGTGAATATTAAAAAAACAAAAACAAACCCAAAACTTTAAAACTCCAGGCCTGATTCCATTTGTGGCTGACCAGAGAGCATTTTGGTGTGCCAAGAACATTCACCTCGTCGCCATGAGTTTTTTCTTCTTGCGTTTCTGGTGAAAAATACAGAGGAGAGGTCGGATTTAGGGGTATCTTTTGGCAAAGGAAAAGAGACATCTGGGTGGCTACACCCTGCCATAAATATATTATGCATTGGTAGAAAAAGACCAAGCAACATCAAATTTGCAAGTCATAGTAAATGATATAGGTGTAACCAGCCTCCAGTAAGCAAGTGCATGCAGATTTTGAGGTTTGCTAAGGGTCAGATAGGAGACAGTCGGTCAAAGTTCTTTGCTTGAACAAAATCCCACCATGTCTGGAAAATCTGCAGGTTTCATGCCTAGTAAGAACATGCCTCCCTGACATAAAGCTCTTCCTTTCCTTGAAAAGCATCTTTCAAACGTTTCTTTTTCTTATTGATGATGCACAGATGGAGACATGTAGCTGACACAGCCCTGCCCTGCCACCACAGTGGTACCCATGGAGGGAACAAGTGAATAAGGCAGAGAAGTTGTTGGTGTTCCAGCAGTGTAAAGAAACTGAGGGGGACAGGAAGGGCAGATCCTCAAGTAGGGTGAACTGGCAGCTGTGTTGGTTTCACCCTCAGCACAGCAGAGACAGGGACCTGTTGGAGTGGGGCCAGAGGAGCCCAGCAATGCTGGGAGGGCTGGAACCCCTCTGCTGGGAGACCAGGCTGGGAGAGCAGGAGTGTACAGACTGCAGAGGAGAAGGCTTCCCAAGGGGAGACCTTCTTGCAGCCTTTCGGGACTTGAAGGGGCCTGTCAGAAAGATGGGGACAGACTTTTGAGCAGGGTCTATTGTGTGACAGGACAAGGGGTGATGGTTTGAAACTCAAAGAGGGAGGTTCAGACTGGAGAGAAAGAAGAAAGTTTTTACACCAAGTGTGGTGAGACCCTGTCCCAGGTTTCCCCAAGAGGTGGTGGCTGCCCCATCCCTGGCACCATTGCAGGTGAGGTTGGCCAGGGCTCTGAGCACCCTGCTCTAGTTGCAGATGTCCCTGCTCCCTGCAGAGGGGTTGAACTGGGTGACCTTGAAAGGTCCTTTCCCACCCAAACCACTCTATGATTTTATGATTCATTTTATGATGATTTATAGCAGCAGAGAAAATGCACCGAAGGGATCCCAATTTCATTTATTTTTAGAGGAGAAGGGTAAAGGAGGTCACCTTGGGCTCTCTGCAGACTGGTGCTTATGATATGGGGGGCATGACCTCCCGAATCTGATGGTGCCAGCAAGTCTGCCAGTAGATAGCACAGTGATGCACCAATGCTTGCTGCGTGATTCTGCTCTGCCTTGCTCTACTGTGCTGGCCACAGAAGTTACTGCTCTGAAGCCTGACCCTCTGTTCCATAGCATGAACCAGAAGGCTTTTTGGAGCTGCAGGCAGCTATGAAAGTGACAGGGTGTGAGGAACAAGGGTGTAGGAGCAGAGTGGGGGTACACTGGCAGAGGATCCATTGCTGAGGCAGGATGTACCTGAGGTGCTGATGGGGATGTCAGGGAAGAGGGGTGGGGAGCAACAGCCCCCTTAGCCCACCTTCCTGGGATATTTGTTCCTGCCACTTGCACTGAGGCAGAGGAAAGGTGAATCCAGCTGTCAGTCCCTGAATCCACCTTTCCGTGTTCCCTTGGTATCATTGCACATGGGTTGGGGCAACCCTCGGTAGCAGCACAGGCTGGGGGTGAAGGGATGGAGAGAGTCCTGTGGAGAAGGGCTTAGGGGTGCTGGGGGGAGAAGTTGGAGCTGAGCCAGCCCCATGCGCTGACACCCAGCAGCCACTGGCACCCTGGGCTGCACCCCCAGCAGCGTGGGCAGCAGGGGAGAGGGGGGGGGGGATCCTGCCCCTCTGCTCCCAGGGATCTGCTCTGGGGAGAGAGACCCCCCTGCAGTGCTGGGGCCAGCTCGGGAGTGCTCAGCACAGCAGAGACAGGGACCTGGTGGAGCAGGGCCAGAGGAGCCCCAGCAATGCTGGGAGGGCTGGAACCCCTCTGCTGGGAGACCAGGCTGGGAGGGCTGGACTTCCTCAGACTGGAGAAGAGAAGGCTCCGGGGAGCAGCCTGTCAATATATAAAGAGGGTCTACCAGAAAGATGGGGACAGATTATTTACCAGGGTCTGTTGGGACAGAACAAGGGGTAATGGTTTTAAACTAAAAGAGGCAGATTTAGCCTGAAGAGAACGAAGAAATTTTTGATGCTGAGTGTGGTGAGAGCCTGGCCCAGGTTGCGCAGAGCTGTGGTAGACACCCCATCCCTGGAACTATTCCAGGTCAGGTTGGATGGGGCTCTGAGCAACCTGCTCTAGTTGCAGATGACCCTGTTCAGTGCAGGTGGGTTGGACAAGATGACCTTTAAAGGTCCCTTCCAACCAAAACCATTCTACGATGCTATGAAGATGACTGCAGGACCTAGGCATTGAGCCCATGCTGTGTGATTACCTCCCTGCATCTCCATCCACAGGCTAAGCAACAGAGAAACCTGGTGGCAGTATCCCTGCGTTGTCAACCCCCATTCTGACAACCCAAGCAAAGCAAAGAAGCAGCAACCAAAGAATTTCCTCCCTAAATCCTGCTCTGTGCTGTCACGTGTTGCCAAAGGCTTTGAGAGAGGCACAAGCTGGTCAGACTTGGAGCCATAAGTTCCTGAAACAAAAGCAAGACGTGTCCAAAGAAGCCCCCTAAGAAACAGGTAAATCAAACAACCATCAGTCCTACGATGGGCAGCAGGACCTCTAGCTCAAGAAGCATTACCATAGGGCTGGAAGCTGAGGATCTCTCAAGAACCTTCCATTGTAGAAAGAAATATGAATGTTTTTTTTAACAAGTTAAGCAGAACAGAGCATGTTTCACTGAAACCTCAAACTTATCACACCCATGAGAAGATCCTGCAAGGTCCTTGCTCATCCATTAGCAATTTCAGCATCGGTACAAGGCTATGTTTGCTGGAAAGCAGCCTGGATGGCATGGGCAGGAGGAGAAAGTCGAATGTTCTAGAGAACTTCCTGAGCTAATACAAAGATCTTTTGATATTCACAGTTGTACCTACAACTCCTTTAAAGATATACTGATGCCTCTAACAAAACTTTGAAAAAAAAAAATTCCAGTCACAAGCAATTTCACTTATATATCAGACTTCAGGGTTGTTTTTTTTTCATTTCCTTTCTTTTTTTTTCTTTATAAATAAGGATATTTGCATGAAAAGAAAAGGATCTTCAGTTCTTAATGGCTCATCTCCTTCTGCTCACATGCCACCTGAAGTCATGATCTTTGGTTTATGGCATAATTAGTTGCTATGGAAATAACATAATCATAGACACGGAGAAAATACTTTAGGTATGATCTGCAGTGCTCTTTATTTAAGCCTGTGCAGAAGTTACTTCTGCAGAAACCTCACTGCTTTTTACGTGCTCTCATCTGCATAACAGTTTCCATCACCTCTGCCTGTGCAGTCAGACACACTGGTACTGGAACCTGCACTATTCACACTGAAGGTGTTTCCTTCACCCATATTTGAGCATTTACATGTTGAAACAGTGACGGACACGAAGGCAGAAGAGCTGGTGCCAAGTCAGACTAAACAAAACCAAATGTCTTTAAAAAATGTCTGGGGGTCAGGCCCCCAAACCCTGCATGCCACAAAGCTCCCCTTTCTGGGCTTTTTGTCATCCCGTTCTTTGCTAATGATTTTTTTTTGTCCGATAATAACATTTTTAAGTAAGGAGATTCCCTGTTTCCCCAAGAAATTCTACACATTTAAGTCCCAGACAGAGAGGATTTACAGCTGCAGATGAAGGACAAGCAGTGCCAGTCGCTCAGCTCCAGGAGAAGCAGGAGCCCTGCTCCTTTGGCAGTGCCCTCAGTAATAAAGAATGAAAGAACAGAAATAAAGAATCCATTTGACACCCCGTACAGGATGAGTTGTGGCCCAAAGAAAATCTTTGTCAAGACCTATCTTTGCAGTGTCAGCAGGTCTCAGCAGCTCAAATGCAATTGATGTGCTCGTTTTCTTACAACCAGGTTACTTTCTCCAACCGGAGAGATCAGCTGACGTTCAAAGAAATACCTCTTCAAACGCAGACGTGGTGCTCACGATCTTTCTGTCAAGTATGAAGCAATCAATCAGACAGGAAAAATCTTTAGTTCCGCTGGTTTGTGGAAGCAGGTATTTTAAGGCAGAAGCAAACAAAACAAAACAACGACTCGGAAAAATGCAAAGATTTGTTCCTGCTCCCTAACAAGCGCCTGCCTTTTAACACCTGCATGGATTTTGTTCCTTGAAGGTTCAAAATGGATTCCCTTCTTGTCTTGCATCCTTAAAAACGGGGCTAAGGCTTTGCAAGCAACTAAGCATGAAGCCAACTTCCTATAACTGTATTTCAGCAACATTTCCAAAGCAGTGAGGGCCCAGCAGCGTTCCCTGACCTGACAGCGATCGCAGCGCTTTTGAGAAGCGGGTCACGCAGAGCCCATTCCAGTGAATCCTCAACCACGGTCCTCACCGCACTGAGATGCTAATGTGCCTAAATAGTAACACACACTGAAAGGCTTTCACGAGTGGATTGCACAGGAGAAATGCTGTGTTTAAAGGCTGCCGATGGAGCTGGCTCTGCGTTCAGCGGCTGCAGCAGAAGGAATTGCTCCCTGAGCGCACACCCTTGAGGCCGCTGCTTTGCAGATCTACCTGCAGAGCTGGCTGGGAGGTGTCTTCAGCTGAGCCAAGCCAAGCCAAGTTTGTTCAGGTGGTCTGAAACGGGGTAAGGAGCTCTCCAGGCAACGGACATGAGCGAGCACGGCCAGACCCCAGGGCAAGCTGGGGATGTGATCTCTGCTGCTGCAGTGCTGGCTCTGACTCTTTCTCTTCAGAGCCAAAAGACCTCAATTTGCTCCTCGCTCCCTCAGGCTCCTTCCAAAATCCTATCTTAAAGATAAATATACTTCTTTTTCCAAAAAAGAATTTAAAATAAAACCCCAAAGGGAGCAATATATGTCCTTTTCATCTTGAAAGATACCAACTTCTTGGAATAAGCAAAGGAACGTTATTTTTTACGACGTGGAAGTTCATCACACCAACTCAATGCGTTTCTTACAATGCAAGCTGAGCTTAAAATTAAAATGGAAGTATTAAAGAGCCTGCAGCAAATTAACAGAGTGTTTGAAAGGGAATAATAAACAAAACCACTAGGTGATGATTAAATACCGATATTAAAATGGAATGGACTTGTACAAAGAAAACACAACTGGCCATGTATATTTTTATATATTACATTATCAGTGATAATTGCTTTTCTTGATGTTGTAAGGAATCAGAGGGCTCATATTGTCCCACATAGTAATAGTAAACAGCAGTGGATTTCTTATCCCTGACATCTCTGTAATCATTCAAGCAAAAATAGAGGAGCTTCTGCTATCAAAACAAGAGAGAAAAAAAACCCCAAACCAACAACAAAATAATTCTGGGTCGGAGCACAAGCTTTGACTTTCTGCTTTGCCATTCTGAGCACTCCTAACAGCAAATAGTCACAAATGACTTAAAGAGTGCTACCAGCAGATGTACTTTGAAATGTATTTTTTGAAGAGAAAACACATACAGGTAAACAATTTAAAACAACAGCCTAGGATTTACACTCCTAAAAGCCGTATTAGTGAGTGTAATAGTGATAACGCTTGAAATAAAAATGCTCTTTTGGAAGAAAATGTATCACTCGCACTGAAAACCCTGTATCTGTATTTGCTTGTTCACATCAGCACAATCTGGCTCTTTTTCATATTTCACTGTCAAAATCTGTACATAAGCTCATTTCCCTAAGGAAGGGGTGACATCTGCACAGAAAGGAGAGGCACCTGTATTCTCAGGCAGCGAAGGGTGTGATTCCTTTTTTGCAAATCATACCCTAAACTCTGTAGCCAAAAATAATCCAGAGGCCCTAATTCAGCAGAATCTGAGTTGCCTAAAAAAAGTAAATGAGAAACTCATCCCTATTTATTAAGGCGCTTAATGCTATTTAACTTTAATCAGGGGGCTTTGTTTGGACAGAAATAAGGACATAACTTGGAGCTTTAATGACAAAGAATGAAAGATAATCGGTGCCTGAGTTCAGACGCTCTCATTGCAAAGGTACTTCCAAAATACCTAAGTCATCACCTGTTTTGCACACTGGCTAAGGGTCTGGATTTAGTCAAAACCACGTTTGTGCCTGAATTTCACCTGCGTGTTTGTGCTCAGTGTTTCCTATTGGCTTGCACTGGGCTTTCCGATAGCGCTACTCCGGAAGAAACGCTTGGCACAGGACCTTGGCAAAATTTAATCCTGCTCAACCTAAGCTCTAGAATACGTTAAACTGCTCAAAATGCAAGGTCAACCTCTTCTGCAGCCCAACCTCCCAGCAGCTTGTTTACTGTGTTATATTTATAGGGATTTTTATGAAGGCAGATTTAGACACTTAAAAAAAAAAAAAAAAGAAAAGATTTCTGCATCACATCACCAAGAAGCCAACTGAAAAGCGATTAGGAGCCTTTCCACAGAAAAAGTGTATCTGCTCTATGATGGTTATCAGAAATGGCAGGGAATGCAGAAAAAAACCCAACCAAATAACCCTCCTGATTTCGGTATTTGGCATTTCTGCCATTAGACAGGATTTCTTACTTGATGGGGAAAGACGACCTCCTTAAAAATGTCTTTATTTTCCACGTATTTCCAGGTACATGAAGACCATATTAAGTTCCTGCATAGCTCTGGTATTGCTAATGATAGTTCTTTCAAATAATGCATAATTATGAGCCTATAAAACTTGAATTAAGATGCTTTATAGCCTTTTATAAGTGTCACGCAAACCTATGCTGTAGGGTAAACTGTACTTTTCAGTTCTATTTGTTATGTTTACACTGTGCAAAGAGATTCATTACAGTACAAGCTAGTTATTATTTCTTAGAAGACTACACAAATTCCTTGGTCAAAGCGTGTCTGGATAAAACAAACAAACAATCACTTTTGTTTGCTTACATTTTGCTCGGAAATAGAAAAGCTAAACAAACTGTAACATGATTCTACCAATGCTTGTAGGGGTGAAATACTATAGAGCCAAAACAGTACCTCTGCTGCTTTCCACATGCCAAGAATCAAGATGCTGAATGTATTTGCAAGAGCAAAAAGTGAAAATACCCAGAAGATAATTATACTGACGGCCTGGCTCAAACAGCAACACAGTATTTGGAGTCTGGTCCAAAACCCACTGAAATCATCGCAAGGTGTTCTTCCAATCTCAGCACCCCAACAGCCTGACTGCTCTAGGTCCAGGCACATCTTGGAATGAGGTCCTGCTTCTAGTGATGCCTGGATATGGTTGTGAGTGGGACTGCTATAAATCGGTCACACTCAGATGAGATGGAATTAGCTTTTTTCATTCAAGATGGAGAGAGAGAAGGGTTGAATCCTGGACTCTCTTCACCAGTGTGGAGTGGGATTTCTCTACTGATCTGTTTAAAACAGGATATGTATGAGAAGTATGGCAGGACTGATGTAACAGGGCGTTAAAGCTCCAGGAAGCAGGAGGGGAGAAGGGTTGACACCTTCAGCAGAGCCTGCAAGGGCTCGCTGCTGGCTTGCAGCGCGGTGGCTCCACGATATCCCAGATGCTTGTTCCCTCAGCCAGGTCTTAGACCATGTCCTGCAGTGAAAAGGAAGCTCCTGGCTTAACCCTGGCTGGGCCCGAGCTGCTCCTCCACCAGCAAGCTCTGCTAGAAAGGGAACGAAGCCAAATTGGGCTTTGGCGAGACAGAGGTGCAAATCTGATTTTCCTCCATGGGGTAAGTTACAGATCCTGCAAATTCATGCCTCGTGCAGCTCGAATCTGACAGCCTCAGAAGAGAGGAATTTATCATTATTATTATTTTAGTGTGAGAGCAGCTCGCTGATTGCAGCTCGACAACTCGAGTTAATTAGTTGATGAAGGGTCTGCTGCACACTGGCTGGCTCCACATCTGTGGACGATGACACACAATCAGCAGAATGAAATCCATACTTAAAAGGTCTTTGGTCTTTTTAATCCTGAAGTACAAATCACAAAATCCACAGAACAAAACCTGCAGATCAGAGGAGTTACACAAGAGGTTCCCCTTTCCCTGGCCCTCGGGACAGTCTGGTCTCTGCTGCTTATTGAAGCTCATAAACAGACAGACTCAGCTTCAAAAGCATCCTCTTCTCTGCCTGGAGTCCCAGTGGTTCTCACTAATAAGATAACTGGTTTGAGCTCAACCTGGCAACGTTCCCTTACGGCTGCTTCCCCCAGCAGGGAAATACCAACTCGCAGGTTGTCCTCTGCTCCTGCCAAACAGCAGGTGAGATTTACCTACCTGTCAAAGAGATGATGTCAAGATCTGCACAGGGCTGAAGCTGTGAAAGCCACTAAGCAGTGAGGGACAGGGGAAGCACTTTGCCTATTGGGAATAAGAACAGGCTGTTGCTGGTAGACCAGAAGCCTTGTATCAGTGGGACCTACTGCAGATACTCAGCCAGCCCTTTGCCAGATTGCACCCGTAGCTACGCAGCAAAACGGTAAAGCTCTCTGTTTCTTAACACACAGAAAAGTGGGTTTTTTTTCCCTCTGCCTTTCATATCTGCATTTTGCCCTTCTCAGGGCACAACCTGCTTCCATCTCCCATCTCTCTTTTTACTTAGCACCTAGGAAGATGGAACTGCATTTCTAGATGCTCTCTTAAATCAAAACCCAAAAAGGAAACTCTAAGAGGCACCAAGCACATCTGAAAAGTGGTCAATCAGAGGTTGCTGGAGAGCAATCAAGAGAAAAGAGGTTGCTTCTTTTAGATGAAGATGATGAAATTTCAAGACAAGCAGCTCTTGTCACCAGAAGTGATGAGCAGAGTATGTAACTCAGGAGTTGGAGTTGAGAAGAGTGTGACCAGCAGGTTGAGGGAGGTTCTCCTCCCCTCTGCTCTGCCCTAGTGAGGCCACATCGGGACTATTGTGTCCAGTTCTGGGATCCCCAGGACGAGAGAGACAAGAAACTACTGGAGAGAGTCCAGCAGAGGCTCCAAAGATGCTGAGGGGACTGGAGCAACTTTGTGACCAGGAAAGGCTGAAAGCCCCTAGGGCTGTTTAGCCTGGAGAAGAGAAGACTCAAAGGGGATCTGAATATCTAAAGGTCAGAGGGCAAGACGATGGGGCCAGACTTTTCTCAGTGATGCCCAGTAACAGGACAAGGGGCAACAGGCACAAACTGGAACCCAGGAGGTTCCACCTGGACAGAAGGAGAAAATCCTTTGCTGTGAGGGTGGCAGAGGCTGCCCAGAGAGGCTGTGGAGTCTCCTCTGCAGAGATTCCAAACATGCCTGGACACTGTGATCCTGGGCCCCCTGCTCTGGGTGACCCTGCTGGAGCAGGGGGGTTGGACCAGATGATCTCCACAGGTCCCTTCCAACCCCCACCACGCTGGGATTCTGAGTCATCTCACCTGGACCTCTTGAGTCCTGACAGGGGCTGCAGAGAGAGGCACCCAGCCATGGGCACAGGAGCCAGTATTGAGTAAGAGATGTGCATGACAAACAGCAATGGCTGGGTTCAGAAGCCACTACAAGGCTTCAATGTTTTAATTCCAGCATGTTTTAATCTTGTCTTGTTCATCCACACAAGGACTCTGTTGATGACATCCCCAGCAGTCTAACAGAAACTTTTCAGTTCTGGATCCCTGCTTGTCTACACTTCTTGAAGTACCTTAAGAGCAGACAAAGATTTTTTGTGTGTGTTAGAGCACTATTTCCTCACAGTTTGAGAGCAGCTCAAAGGAACTGGCTTCAACAACTTTTCCATGGTTTAAATTTGGTATTTTTGACCACGCTGAGCTCTGATAGAAAAGAGGCTCCAGTGAGAGCCACACTTTATTCTGCCTCTACTAGGATGCTATTGAAAACCCAGAGATGAATCAGGACAGCACTGGTGCTGCACACAGAGTTTAAAAGCAAAACATTCTGCTGAAATAATGCTTGAGCATTTAGGGGACCTCAAAGATGATTTTTTTGTTATTATACTCTAAACAAAAAATAAACCCAACACACAACACTTCCCATGTTGACATTAATTTCTATACCACGGCTTAAAAACAAAACCACCCCAAAATTCAATAGAGTGCACCCAGGATGGCAATGCCTCAAAATCAGAAGCAGTGTGTTGGCATTTTTCCCAGGAAAAAAAAATTAAAATACATATATATGTGTGTGCGTGTGTGTATACACACAGGCACATTTTATTGTTTGCAAGATCAAAGCTCTGGGGCTTATTCCCACCTCCCTCAGCTAGAGGCAGGGACAGGCTGGTCTTGGTGGTGCATGAACACTCGGAGGACTTTGTTTACCCAAACAACTCTGCGTGTGCATCAGAAGCAGTGAGCAGCAGGGAGCTCTCCAACCAATGATGCTGCAGCTTTATCCTTCCTAACCAAGACAGAGACCTTAACTTGAGGTTTACTTGGCTCATCTCAGTGCTTCCAGGACAGCGTTATTAGACTATAAGAAGCAAGCCCCTAACAGCGAGCTGATGAGTATAAAAGAATCCTCTTGGTCATCCCCAGACAGTTGTGAGGAAATCCCCGCACCAGGAGCAAGGTTAGCTAGGATTTTTCTGTGGGATCATCAGGTTACAGAAGCTCCTAATCTTAAATCCTCAACCAAACCTACTGTGATGATGTCTGCAGCTCTGTTTGAATGAGCAAGAAGCGTGAGTCAGTTCTTGCAGTAACAAGGCAGAAGAGATGCAGTTCTACACGTACCCTTAATGCCCTCTTGAAGAGGCATCTGAATGCTGTCCAAAAATTAATTACACGGCATGACAAGCTCTGACAATTAGCTAACAAGACTGCTTGATGGCTAGGATTTTAAATAAGGATCTTTCAAGGGGGAAACTCTGGACAGGCAGTGCTACTGTCATAACAGCCTGAGCTGTCATGAAAGCGTGGCACCACCGAGGCAGCCCTACGGGCTTCACAACTGCGACTGCAAAGGAAAGAAAAGATTCTGGGAGAAAAGAACCTGTTTAACTGCACCTGTACCTCACTCCATCATCAGGACATGCCCCCCCTTTCAAGAGGGCTGCAATGGAGGAGGTCTTGGATCTTCTCCAGACCATGGCTGGCCCCATGAAGCAGCAAGGGAAGCCAGGAGCACCACCTGCTCTCAGTGGGGCTGGAAGAAGCACCCCCTGTCACCCCACACTCGGCAGAGGTGACAGCCAGTCGTTGTGTGGTGTGACAGCAGGCCCAGAACCCTGGACACCAGCTACACCCAAAAACCACGCTGCCTCCAAACCCACTGGCGCATCCGCTCCAAGCCACCCTGAAAGTGGCTGCTTCTCTACCTCGTTTCTGAGGGAAGGTTTGGCAAAGGGCTTTTCCTGCCACACCATTTCTCTGCTGCTCGTGGAAATCAGCGTTTCACGTGTACTCCCCTCGCCTCTTCTGGGGAAGAAAACAACTCTTCCACTTTCTCAGATTCCTCTCTTTGTATGCAAAGGGAGGGGATGAGGAGGCAAGGATTTCAGGAGAGTAAATAACCGGAGTGACTTGACAGCAAGTAAATCAGCACTTTGTAGTGTTCATGGCAACAGCTTTTGGCATCGCAGGAGAAGAAACAATTCATTACACAACAAATAAACTACGATCTTGTATTTACAAGGCAGACTTTCAATGCAGCCAATTACTGTACGTGTCATGGTGACTAAAAAGTCTTTCGTTACCATTTACAGATCACCTGTGAGACAGCAGGTTTTATCAGTCTATCATTTTTTATGAAAAAGGATCAGGGAATGTATTAAATCGGGAAGCTGGGTTTCAGTGGAAGCTGGCTGCCTGGCTGCCTTCTATACACGTGAAAATCTTCTGTCTCTTCAGGAGGCTGTTGCAAACACTATTTCAGATGCACAAAAATGTTGTTTAAAGTATTTGCCATTTTCTGTTCTTCTCTGCTATGACTACCTGCATTAATTGGCAGTTTCTTTTCCCTGACTGGGTTACTTCATAGAGCAGAACCATAGACTGGGCCTTTAGAAGGATTCAGGTTGGTTCTGGTATGTACACTTATGATTAATATATATATATAAATAAGCATTGTCAGCGTATACATTTTCACAGAAAATCAGAATCTTTAAAACTTCACCAAGACCCCTGAGAAATGGAGAGTGGTGAGACACTGGAACAGGTTGCCCAGAGAGGTGGTCGAAGCCCCATTCCTGGAAGTTTTTAAGCCCAGGCTGGATGGGGCTCTGAGCAACCTGCTCTAGTGGGAGGTGTCCCTGCCCGTGGCAGGGGG
>WUAM01000167.1:1287751-1306131 GCA_024336885.1 Actenoides hombroni | reverse complement strand
GTCTGCGGAAACCTGCCGGTAACTTCAGACCGTGCAGTCACTTGGAAGAGACTGGGATGGAAACTGAAGTCACTGAACGGAGGACTGGTTCTGTTCCAACTCAAACCAGGACACAGACACTAATCAAGTGGACAGCACCAAAACGACCTCAGTGCCTGCTGCAGTGGAACAGGAGAGCCGGCAGCAGAGGCGGGCAGTGCAGCTCTGAGCCGCCACCACTATCACTGCGTAGTCAAACACGCCAAACAGAGCCATTGCCTAATCAAGGGAGTCTGTCTGGTTTGCTGTATTTGGGTTTGTGCCAAAAGAGACAATCATTGGCCAAAGCAGACTGTAACAAGAAGACCTGTGACTGCCGAGGACCCTTGCTCTGCGCTTGGGTTACTGTCTCCTGTGTGACATTCTTAGTGAAAATCCCGGCCCTCGTGCATCTGAGGGTTCTGCTGCGACAGACACGTGGAAATCACAGCTCAGCAACGACTGGCTATGGGAAAACACACCAGCAACAAACCAGACCCCACTCTTTGTGAACATGATGCCTTCCTGAAGCTCAGCAAGACTTTAGAGCGCACAGAGATTTCTACCCAGGTTTGGGTGTCGGAAAGATGCAGCCAGCAGCTGCGATGCTGTAACCCCCCCCATGCTTGCTGGACCCTGCTGCTGTCCATCATGCCCCAGTCAGCCATCCTAACTGCTTCACATTTCTCCACGGCCAGTTTTATCCCTTCATTTGCTGCTTTATACCTACAGCAGAGGGTAAGGGAAGAGGGACTTCTCCATGACATCAAACCAGCTAACTGCTATCTTAAACTGAAACACCGGAGAAAACGTTGCTTTGGGAAGCTCACCTAAGATGGCAAATAAAGAAAAAGGGCGTTTTCTCTTCTGCACTTACTGCTTAGTAAATGCCAAACATGTTAGTATCACAGTAAATTCTCATGGCCCTGGCACTAAAAAATTAATCCAGTGATTTCACAGCTAGACACAGACCAGCCAGAGAGTACAAAAGCTTTAGGTGGAAATACCCACACGTGTGTGCATCACCTGATCACCTGTTATATTTGCTACAGAAGATAGACAAGAAAGCAATTCAAGAAGGAACAGAGACATGAGGTCTGCTCTGTCATAGGAAAATAAAAAGATGTAGTGGTATGCACAGCTTGCCAGTATGTGCGGGAATCCCTGCATGGCAAAGTGGGTTAAGAGGTCATTGGTAGCTGTGTTACTGAGTGAAGTCCACAGACACCTTGGTTCCCAGATACAATGAAGTCTGAATACCCGTGCAGGGCACAGAATTACACTTTTTTGCATACTAAGCAACGCAGTAGGAATCTCTGCTGATGGTTATTTAGACAAGCTCCTGTAAACACAAGCATTCTTTGTGACCTGGATCTCAACCAGTTATGCCCTCTGAGATTAGGAGTCACACTCAGACGTGGTCAAAGCCCTTAGCAACATCTAGGAGACTGGGAGAAATAAGAGGACAAAAATCAAAATAGGAAAGATATAACCTGTTTCTCAACAGAGAAAGCAGCCTAAGTTCACAACGGAACATGACTCTGAAGCAATGATGTGTATATTCCTTCTGGGGGAGGTCAGGGGCAGGGAGGGACATGACTGGACTGACAAGACCACCTGAAGTGTCCAGGAAACTCAGCAAGCCACAGAGAACGAGAGCACAAACAAGTCTCCCAGCCCGCAGAGCTGGTGATGGGAGTGCTGGTGAAAAGGGAACCAACAAACGCGCTGGTGCTGGGAAGCCTGTTACAGAAAAGCAAGAGCCAGCAGCTCAGTTTGCAGGTAAAGAGCGTGTAGGGGATGGCAAAAGTCACGAACAGGCCTGTAAGGAACAGAGGGAGATTCCAGCGGAAGATTTCAGCCCTCTCTGCAGAAAGACAAACGAAAAAGCCCTTGTACCAAAGAACCGCGCCCACAGGCCTGACACCAGGTTAGCCGAGCACACGGCTTTGTGCATTCTGCCCGAGTAGTTTCCCTCTGACGACAGGCTGAATTGCTGCTCACTGAACCAGGGTTATCTCCCCCATGCATTACCAGCCTGGCAATCAGGAGGGAACCTGGCAAACAGCACTAGGAACAAGGACAGAGTAATCTTCTCGCTGAGGCCGGCTGCCAAGCGGCAGAGCCGCCTCCTGCCAGCAGCAGCTTCCCCCAGGGACGGGCACCGCGGTGAGCTGCTCTTCCTGCAGGGCAGCGCGTGGCACCTCGGGGCCAGCCCATCTGCTCCCCGCGGCACAGGGTGCTCACGGGGCCAGGTGCAGGAGGGGAACAGCAGGGGTCGAGAAAATAGCCTTTTGGCTTGTCCCTGCCGTCGGCCCTCGGCGACGCTCTCCCAAGCGCCGGCAGCTTCAAGATGCAAGGCTCCGATAACGTGCTCTCCCCGCCTTGCTGCTCCAAGCATCCGTCCTACGGTGTAAGTAAGACTTAGCACTAAGTTCCCAAGGAAACCGGAGCTCCTTGGTCCTGGTGACTGACATTTTGCAGATCACTCAAAGAAGGCAGACCAGGTGGGGTTGGATTCTGTAAGAGACCTGACAAAGCACAGCCACTTACCGGGATTGCTCCCAGGACCCACGAAGAGCTGACGGCGTAACGCCTTGGCCGTTATTGCTACGGCCTCACTATTAACGGTGCCCTAAGGTTATGCTCCTGTCCACCACCCCCTGAAAGGGGTTTGTAACAGTGGGGACTTCTGGTGGTGTTTTCCCTGAGTGAGTCCCATGAAAACATCTGAAGAGAGTGTGGCCAGACAGCTGCAAGCGCATAGTAAACCATGGGTGGAATTTCACACAGGAGCTCACTGATACCTGCTCTGTGGGCTTTGGGATTTTCCATGCTGAAGTTAGAATGACTCACTAGAACCTGCCAGAGTCCCCACACCCATCCTGCCACAGGCTAAGCTCCAAATTGTTCCTCAGTACATGGGAAACTTGCTGCTTCCCAGACAGCTGACACTGGAATACCAACTAAATTTCTTTCCAGACTGGGTTCTATATTCAAGGATGTTGAGCTAAAGAGGAGGAAGTTTCCTTCTGACGCCCATGACATTTTTAGTTCCTTTCCCACTCTTTTTTCCGGCCTCTGGCTTCTTCTGCAGCTTGTGGAGAAAAGGGAATCACAAGTGTGTTCCCCCAAACCAGGCAGGCTGAGGCAGCATCCCCACCTCAAAGGTGAGAGCTCAAATACTTAGTTAATCCTCTCCACAGTAGCTGTGTTAGAGACCTCATCATCACCAGGTTTGCATGCAAAATCAACTCTCTCTCTACATCCTCCCCTCTGCCAAACCCCACTGCCAGCTCTCTAAAAGGCAACATGCCTCATAGCCACCCACAACACGCAGCCGAAGTTGAGAACTCTGCAAAAGATTGTTTTTAGCTTGGAAATTATATGGAATTTAAATGGTGGTTCTCAGTGGCTGTGGAACGTTTTAGCAGCTGCTTTCTGCCCCTGCCCTCTTTTCCCGCTTCCCCCTTTCCCCTCGTCTCAGTACGCTGGGGTGTTTTGGGGTGTTTTTGCTAAACATTCAGCTCAGGTAGAGGAATGAAATCAAGTTTTAATCAAGCATTCAAATCACTGCAGGTAGGCTCATTCGACAGCTTCAATAACCCAGCACTCCTGTGACAAAAGCCACCGACGCATGAAACTCACAGATGCTGTGCAGAAGCTGAAGTACTAACCCAACACCATCACCAGTGACACTCCACAGAAGACTAAGAACAATACCCTGCAGATACACTCAGTATTAATAACTCTAATGCACCACAAGAGATACTAAATTAGGAAGAGAAGGGTGGTACCAAAAATTTCCAAGACCCTCCTGCTTGCCCCCCCTGAATTCACAGCACCTCACTATTCTCAGAGTTGCTCAGGCCACAGACCCTAAGTTATCCTCAATGGGAAACTTCTCCATCAAAAGCAACTGCAACACTTCATGGGAATTCCTGGTTTTTACAGCTCAGGTGGTAAGGACGGAACATTTAGTCCAAGGAGGTGAACAGGGCAGACTATTGTGGAGCAAGGGACAAACTATTTACAGGTCACCCTCTTACTACCGTGGCTGAAACTAATGAAAGAAGATTTTCTCCACTTTGGGGGAAAAGGGAACTGCTTCCAAATCTAATGGTACTTTTAGGCATCTTAAAGTAAATTTCCTATTTTATAGGAAGATTCTGGTGCCAACATGTCTCTCCTGCTCATCATTTATGATGAAGTAGCAATTACAGTTGGACAGTTAATGAGCTACTTGTATATGCCACACAAAGGAGAGATGTTCCGGTGCCAAACATTTTAGTGTCCGAGTATGTAGAAGAAAATAGCTTTATAATTCATACACGTTAAAAAAAAACAAACAATAAAAACCACACTAGAAGTAAGACCAGACAGTGCAATTCGTATCTGCAACAGGCTGTCTGAAAGATATAAGGCATCTCCCAGTCCAGCCTCCGCTAACAAATACTGAGCACAGGGATTGTATCCAGCTTGTGCTGGAACCATCCATTTCCTCCTCCCACTTTCTTTTCTTGACAAGATTAGTTTCCCCGGGCTGAAGGGAAAAGAGAAGCGTGTGGCAGTGATGCCTGCAGTCCTGGTCCTGTGATAAGCAGAGCCTGCAAACCCACCACGCTGAATCCTGCCAAACATCTGCTCATGTGAACCAGATTACGGGACTTTTTGCTGGTTGAGTTGTTTGTTTAAATTAGAGCAAGGAGCTGAATTTACATCTCCGAACCCTGCTTTGTTTCCTGCATTTCAAACCGTTTACGCTGCTTTAGTTGGCTGTTTAGACACCGTTTAGAAGGAAAAGAAAGCTGCCCAAACTCTGTCAGTATTCACACGTAAGCTAATGCAGGAAAAAAAATGAAACCTGGTGAGAATCAAAAAACGAATTAGTAACACACACCTCACTTGAAAAGAGGAACTTCTGTAAAGGTCAGACTCTACCAGGGGATGGATAAAGCCTGTCCTACCATGCAGATGAACTTACCATGAAGAATGATGCTACTTGCCTAAATGAGACACCCCTAACATTTGATACTCAGTGAAAAGGCATTAAAATGTTGATCCTTCTCTATCGACATGAATAGGACTTGGGGGAAGAATGGTACAAGCACAAAGAAATGCTACTTAACACCAGACCAATGTGTTTGAAGCTCTGAGCGGCCATCATAGATAATGCTCCGCTTTCAGCAAAGGGTCATGAGTCACTTACTGCTCCTCTGCCAAGAGAAGGGGCTCTCTATGGAAAAACAACAGTTTGAGGCTGGACTCCTGGGTCCAAAAATCCCAGTTACAGGCCATTTCAGAAAACAAAGCCTTCTCCTGAAAAAAAACCTCAACAAAGACTACTACCACTCAGGTAGGCATCAAACCACCTCAAACTGCTCAAAAGCACAAAGAAATGAGGAAATCAAAGTTTATTCTACGGGGGAACCTGTGCTTCAAACACAGATGAAACTTGGCCATGAAAATGAAAACACAGCTTTTCTAAAATATTGAACAAATTATAATCCAAATCTTTGTTTCATAAGTCGACATTATTGCGCTGATAGCCCTTTCACTTTAGGGCATGACAAAAAAATCAATAAACCAAACAATTTCCATAGATATTACCCAGACTTTCGAGTTTTAAATAGGACCAGGAAGGGTTATACAAAGGGCAAGGAAAAGAACATTGCACCGACATCACCACAGAACTTAGAAAAAGTCTGGCTATGAATGGCAATGAAACAGGGCTTCAGGGTGTAAATCTGGTGCCCTGAGACTGAGCTGATCCCTAATTCAGCCATGGCCTTGCACAGAGAGAGTGGCAGAATCACGAGGTGACAGTGTTTACACATCTTCTGTGAAGGCCAATCGAATCATCACGGGGCTTGCTAATAGGATCATATAATCAAGAGCTCAGGACCTGCAGTATTACTGAACACATTTGACTGCATGACCAGATGGTCTCCAGAGGTCCCTTTCAACCTCCACCACACAAGATTCTGTATATATGCCTGAGCTTTTTGTCCCATGGAACACCTGTGACATTTCACCACTTCCTGGTCACTTTTGCCCTGCTATCCAGCTTAAACTGTTCCCTCTTTGGCATTCTCTGAACTACTCAGCATTGCCATCTGTCCATCAAGGCCAATGTTTAGCTCACACTCAACTTCTCAGATGTTCCACTGCTGCTGTCTCCTGTGCATAGAAGTGTTGATGTAAGGAAAAGGCTCCTCAGCTGTCCTTCCATAACACAGATGCTTCTTATGTGTGTGGCTGCACATTGAGAGGGAAGGACACAGCCTCCTAGCTCCTAAACTTGTGTCCGAGGATCTATCCTGGTTTTGAGCATCATTCACCTCTAACCAAAGGAACTGTCTATGTGCACGCCTCCATTTACACTTGCATGCTCCATCCTCACTTCCATGTCTGCTGCTGATGGCATCTACTGGCAGCAATTTGTTGTTGTTAATTCTATTGTTGTCTGCTTTGCACCACTTTCTTTTCCCGTGGGTTAGCTCTCTGCTAAGGTTTCCACCCCCTCGTGCCACAGAGCATCCTTTCTTGGCCACTTGTCATTTTAGCTCTAGCAAGCATGCTCCTGGGGTTTGTTTACTACAGCTCCAGGCTCCCTCCTCCCAAAGCTGGCTAGTTCCCATCCAGCTCCACATCTGCAAACTCCCGATTTCCACTGGTCTCAGACCAGTCTTGGCAACATGAGACAAAAGTTCAGACAGACAGAAAATCTCTGCAGATGTTGCTGCTCTCTGGTTAGTAGGCATCAGCAACCACGGGTAGCAAAGCCAGCTCTTGGTGGGGTAGGCTGGTACAGTTGCCCAGGACGCTCTGGGAAGCGGAGCGCGCTGCTTTTAACGCCGCCTGCCAAGGGAGGAATGCAAATGTCCAGCCTCTGCTGATGGCATGACTAAGTTGGCAGCGGTTCAACTGGAAAAATTCCCCGTTCTCTTCTCATCGCTGTCCTTCCTGCGAGCGCGTTCCACCCCTCCTACCAGATGGCCACCTTCGCGCCGAGCCTGTGCTCCCGTCCCCGCTGAGACGAGGCATCCCGCGTTCGCTCCCCGTCGCAAGTCCTGGACAGCAGTTTGGGGTTTTTATTAACACTTAACCCTCATCAAAGCAGAGTTAAAAGCCCACCTTTCTGACTTGTTGGTCAGCGGAGCCTCTTCCCCCCCCGCCAGTGAGCAGAGTTCTCTACACCACCTCCCGCAGCAACCAAAACCGAGGGCTCTGGCGTTTCTCAGCAACCGCATTAACGCCGATGAATTGTCTGGCAGTGGCACCTGCTGCTAAGGATACAGATGTACAAGATGAACTAAAAGGCACTGCTCCATAAAGCAGACGATATCGCTGCAGATATGTCACTGTACAAATAGGTATTTTTCCCTCTCATCTGACCCATGTTTTTCCGCTTTGGCATAAACTAGCTCTGGGGGACAAGCAACTCAAATAAATTTTGCAGAAATCCTAGTAATGAAGCAGGGAATATAAGGAAGAATTTCCTCATGTTTCACCGAGAGAAGCTGTTCTTTGCTCTGAGTGGAAATTTGCCGTATTTAAAACATCATTAAATACAGCTCCAGGGTAAAAGAAAACAAACAACCTGACATGTATTGCACAATAATAACTTGAGCATTATTACAGCTGAGCTGTGCTCTGTGGCTACCAACCCTTTCAAATGGAAACACGAACACATTCGTATTATTAGCTCAATATCAGGGAGGCAAATGCTTCTGTGAAGAAATTGCATTTCAGCAAAGCAGATCAAAAGTTCAGAAGGAATTAGCGTGCACCAAGTACAACATCCTGCAGAATAATCTTCCATTCCAGTTGGGACTTCAGGAATAACTACAGCAGAACACCCACTAGAATATTCATTATAAGGCATATGCAACACTCAGTATACACTGCAAACCCTGGGGGGATATTTGTCACTTCCACAAGGACTATCAAGGGACTTAAAAGTGCTGTATAAAAATGTTTCATTTTTTTATTATGTATTTATTATGGGGTGGGGGGTTTTTTATTTTATTAACCTTCAGGGTGTTGGTTTTGGTTTTTTGGTTTGTTTTTGCTTTTTTTTTTTTTAAGGTGGGCACATGACAGCAACATTAAAGGTCCATTACCTCCGTTCCTCGTCCGACAGCTTTGGTTCAGAATACACAAAGCAACTGCAAAGCTGCTGTCAAAACCAGCTGGGGGTTTTCCAGCATCAGGCACATTCCATCCCAGACATCATCACTCTGGTATAGGTGGTCCAAAATGGACATAGGGGCTGCTAAGGGTGGGGACAGGCAAGGAGAGCCAGGTCGGCTACAGGATGGTGTGCTCTTCAGGAGTCAAGCCATCTATGATGAGATCCCATCACAGGTACTAAGTCAGAAAGCATTAACTGAAATGAGCTCACAGGATGCTCTAAGTTCTGCAAAGGATACAAATTCCTCTCGTACAACATCAGTTCTGGCCCTGATCACATCCAAGGGCCTTTCTCTCCAAGACCTCTGCAGGACACGCACTAGGACTGGACTTCTGTACAGCTCATAAGAACATTCACATTTATGTTAAATAGGATTTTAAAATTATTTGTAAAAGATGAGTGAAATCAACCAGTAAATGAGGGGCTTCTAAGCTACGGCCAGATAGTGGGGTCAACGCTTCCGTTTGGTGTGGCAGTTTTTTGTCATGCCTACAAAGTACAACCCCCCTTTGAAAGTGTTGCTGCTTTTTAATTCAGAAGACTTATTTCATTTGCTATTACTCGAGTCCAAGTACAACTGCCCTACAATGCAGCCAACCCTCATAGGTCTCTTACCTCCTATACCTTTGTCCCAGACTTGCAAAGGTATTTGTAGCTTACTAATAAAAGAGCTCTGTATGACAACACCTTTCCAAATCTGAACACCAGCCTTTTTGCTCCCCAATCATTCTGCTCTAGAGCTAGAAGACGCTCTTCCATATCGCTGCACAAAATGGCTGGCATTTTGTTGGTCTACAGACTCCTCGTGAGGACATTATTCTGCCTGATTTCCATTTCATTATCAATCTGCACGTTGTCTGCCAGGAATATCCCCCTCCAACAACACGCTCCAGCAAGTTGACCCATCAGACCCTATTCTGTAACAAGTGGAACATGACCAGAGGTGCTTTGCTCTCACTACGGCCTTTCCTGGCCTTGTGTTCTTTTACCAGACAGCATCTGCCATCGTCCTCCATCCTCTTCTGTCAACGCTTTGAATTGTTTGCCCCACAGGTAAAATTCAGAGCTTACTCTTGTCAACACGTTGGGTTTAGCGTTGGCAGAGGAAAGCTCATGGGCAGAAAAGCACCACGAGCCTGCCGCTCGCAAGCTACCTCCTGGCATATCAGTCCCACGTAGCCGTGTCCTCACAACACACAATCCTAACAGAACGGCAGCATGTCAGCTACAGGAATTATTTCAGGATCATTCATAATACCATCCTGCTAACGACAGGGTAATTTCGTGAGAGAAAAAAATTGACACATAGCATTTATGCAGTTTTGCTCTGACCTTGCTCACATACCTCTCGGCTATTTGCAATTCCTCCCATAAGCCATGCCAAGCTCCGTACTCAGAAATGTCTCTCACGATGGGGCTTCCTAAATTATCCTTCACAGCAAAGACTTGATACTTTACAGCACAGTTCTGCTTGGAAATAATCTAGGAAGCACATGCCCCGAAATTCCCAGCGAAGACATGAGAACGCCTGATGCCTGGGACTGAATTTTTGCCGCCTCTTCCCACTCCACCCCAGCTGTTCCACTGCACTCCTCGGACTGTAGTGGGAGTGCTGATAGAATACTTCTCAGATGGGAACACAAGTCACCCCGGTCAGGGCTCTTCTCAGATCCTGACGGGCAAAAGGCTATTTTAGATGTGCTGATTTCCAGGCATGTGGAAGCCTCCAGAGGCTGCGCGCTGCAGACTGGGGAAAGAGAAAACCCTCCTTCCATGAATTCTGGACCCCGCTCCCCCTTCAAACTCTGACAGACGCCACTTGCAAGTGCCAGGAGTATAAGAACAGGGCACAAACATAGTGATAGCCTCTGTGGTATCAATCCCAGCCTCCAGCAACATGTGTCTCAGGAAATTCCCAAGCTGGGGCTGGTATATTTATGTTTAAATGCTTTTGACAGGTCTGCTGGTGTAATATTGCCTAATTCGGCACCCAACACATCTAACAGCAGTAAATTCCTCGGGTGAACTCAACACTGTGTGAAAAAGTCCTTCCCTGTTTTGCATGTACCACCTGACAATTCAAGCGGTTGTCCTGCAGCTTTTGCACCACAGGGAAACTGAGAACACCACATCATTCCTGACTCATGTCTCCCTGGTGTGTTCCTGACTCCCAAACGACTACACACCCACCCCACCCCTTCCCTCTGACCTGCTGCTGGTATCTACAACAGCATCACCCCGGCTGTAGTTCTCCGGGAGACATCAAGCACATTGTTTGCTGCAGAGGATTAAGTGCTTTAGTTTCCAACTCCTAGCAGAATTGGAGAATCAGAGAATTGATAGGGACTCGAAAAGACCAGGTGAGTGGCGGCAGAAGGGATCATCTCTGTGTCACCCAGACATGTATTTCATCTACTAACAAACCTGAATCTCCTACCCTGCGACTGAAGCCTATTACTCCCTACCCTACGCCTGCAAAGAAGAATTCTTCCTTCCTCTTCCCAGCAGCCATTTACACACTTGCAAAGCATCATTAGATATCCTCTGTAATCTCCTCTTTACCAAAGAACTCCATGCAATCTTCTCTTCAGCTTTTATTTTGACCTTGATCATTCTCAACCGCGCTTGTATCAAATTTTGTCCAGTTGATCCACATCTTTCAGCTGCAGCTCCCAAAAGCTGAACCCAGACTGTACGGGGTGCCAATGAGACGGATCGTTTCCCAGGCCTCGCAGGTGATACGTTCAGGTTTTGCATTGCAAGCTGGCTTTGCCTCTTGAAGCAACACAGAATTCCTGACTTAAATTCACCTTGTGAACCACAACACCCACCCCCCAGCCCCGGATCTGTTCCCTGTTCGTACCTAGGCAGTTGATCATTTCTCTAGTGAGATTTATTGCATTTTTCTGGGTTTTTTTTCAGGATGTATCTCCAATTTCTCAACATCATTCTGGCTAACAAATGCACTTCTCTATTTTCCACCCCCTCAGAAAGCCAGATCAGGGCTGAAACGCTACTTGTAACAAAGCACATGGGGATGCAAAAAATTTCAGATTCTACAAGAGTATTTTTTAAAATTGAGCTAAGAATCAGGGTCTGAACTACCCTCAAAATAGTTCCCTCTTCATATCACAGGTGCAGCTCAACTCTAATGAGGTTTCACCGGATAATTAAATCCGGACAGCTTGGGCAAACATCCAAATCTTCAGTTATTCACCTTAGCTGACAACTCGGGCAGATAGTTTGAAGTGTTGTAATTCCTACCACAAAGGGTGCGTAATATCTGGGACCGCTGGCCGAATATTTGAGATACCTCTCATTGCTTTATCCACAGCAGGCGAAAATGGTCCGAGATGAAGCGCTGCAGTTAGAAAGGACTTTCTCATGTTCTTGTTATTTTAGGCAGCCCTGTTATTGGTACTATTACACCGACAGTTTTGCCATGTCACCCCTTTAAAATACCCGTTCGACTATTTCTGCGCAGGGCTGATGACTAACCTAATGTCCTGCAACATATTTCCAACTCTTACTGAACCTCCCAAAAGGGGAAGGTACAGTGAGGCCGGCACACAGGACACGGGTAGGCAGGATTACAGCATCTATTCTTGTCCTCGGACTTTATACAACGCGTGAAATATCCTTTAAACTACCCACAGACCACATTCAGGCTCTGGAAAATGGTATTAGCGAGAAGAACACGAACTCCCTGTTTCAGAAGAGGGATGGAGTGGTGCCTTGGCAGTTAATTTCGGGTAGAGATGGCATCAGCACTTACATTCCCGACAAAGAGGTTTCATTCCTGTAACACCTCTGCTGTATAATCACTCTCATTATACAAATTGGGAACTAAACCATGAGGAAATTAGGTGACTCAATCCCATCTGCGAGGATGACAGAGAATCCAGGCCCTGCACCCAAGCCCAGTGCCTTACGAGCGAAGACATCTCAGGTAAAAATAAAACAATATAGATTTAAGCATTCCTCTTTGCTAATCTCTCCAGAACTGTACCTAACGCCTCACTACCTTACCTTGTGGCATGGAACTAACTGGATGCAGTGGAAGCTGAAGGGTTTATCTGCATCGTGATGGCCTGGGTGCTAATGGAACAGACAACCTGCACAGGCAGCTGCCAGCAGTGCTTCCAGGAAGACAAAAACTAGCAACTCATTCTGGAAGGAGGATCACACACTTACTCAACAAATAGGGCATGCCAAAAACTGCAGGAACAGCAGTTTCTCAAAGCCCTACTAGCGATGGCCTGGGGGATAGGTATTTGAAATGTCTCGGGGACAGAAAAACAGAACTAACCCCAAACAAAAAGGGTTTCGTTTACCACTTTCAAATGTCATGTTGGTCACCAAAATGTTGGTAGCAATCTAGCAATGCTTTCAGCAAAAAGTCCTGACTGTAAATATAAAAATTCAGCCTTTCATGAAATTGTGCCACATTTTAAACCACTGAGAACAACCACCTGAACTGTGTCAAAACAGGATTTCTACCTGTATAGATCTCACGCTGCAACACTGACAGAGTTTGAAGCTTTACAGAGATCATTGAGTGAAGCATCCACGTTTTAGATACCATTTTTAAAAGCATAACTGAAGGAAGGCTTCGAAAGACTGATAATTATTTATGTATCTAAGTTCCCAGGTATTTGCAGACTTGGAAATTTCTGGAAAAACACTGCCATGGAAAAATCAATGAGACTCACACAGAACAGTGGTTCAGGTGGGAATAAGCAGCACACCCTCCCAACCACAATACCTCATCCCAGCTCTCTGGAAACTTGTAAGGTGGGAAGTTCCAAGTCTCTGCGAAGCCGAATAGGCACAGAACAGACACTTGTTAAAAGTCATCTTTGGTTTAGCGGGAAATTTCGCACGGTTCAGTGGATTTTTAATTATTCACACTCAAGTAACTACACTCCTCCTGGAAATCAAAATATTAATGCACAATACCTTGCTGCGAGTGTACAAGCAACACAGGTCCCTCCCAGAGTATCAGCGGCGCTGGGCTGAGGCTCATCTCAGCGAGCTGCTCTCCTCCCGTCTCTGCTTGCAGAGCTCTCGCCGCCGGTCTCGCACAGACCGAGAGCTGAGCCCTGATTCATGATTTCAGGCTCCAGCCATGGAATGCAGCCATTGAAAACCCAGAACTATTTTTACCCCTCAGCAGCCGCAGCATTTCTGCCCCATAAAGACTTCTAAAGCTAATGCCTTGCCCTAAAGAGCCCCCCCCCGCCCGCCAACCCCGACCCTAACCAGCTAAGATGTATGGTTCCCTGGCATTTAGTGTGGTTTTTAAACTGCACAGTTGCTATCAACAGGACAAAGCAGCTCAGCCCCTGGCATTATTGTCAGCCCTCAGAAGTCAGACATTTGATCCCAGTTGTCAAAATTAGAAATTCCTCAGAAATGCTTTGCTGCAGGAGATAAGATTAGCTCCGAGCGATGACTGTCTATATGGCTTGTCCCGTGCACTGCCATCCCCAGCCTGCATTTAACAAATAGGTAACAACATCTCCAGCTACCTGACAGGCTGCAGACACAAATAAAAATCACTCTGCATCAAATGAAAGCACTGCACGCTTTAAGAAAAAACACAAGGCGAAGGCAACCCCCCAAAAAATTCACAAATCAGACAATAATGGCCTTTCATAGAGAACACTCAGAAATATGAAATTGTCTTCAGTGAATAATGAGCAGCAAATCAAGAGTTACGACACCAGAACAAACTTCCTGAGATTACACAGAGAATACCAACCACTAGAAACTTTTATGAGTGTGCTGGTTTGAACCTACGAGATTCCACAAGTGTCCTTCAGAAGGAAAAAAATACAATCTAGTCTTACAGCAGAGGAATAAACAGCAATAAAAAAACAACTCATCAAATTTTTGCATAATCAGCTATACCCAGTCAGCAGTATACAAGCACTTGGACAGAGAACAGTCCACAAGTGAGTGCGTAGCTGGACGTACGTGAGGGGTCCAAATACTTCACACCCAGCAGACCCACTGACTTAGCTCGGTCACGTGTTGCTCTAGATCATGAAATACACGTGCAGGTGTTGCTAAGAAAGCTGTGGTTAAAACACAGGAGGCACAACGCAAAACTGACACAACTACTGACAACAGCCCATCGTTAATTCTTAACCTGGGGAAGCACATGGAGGCTTAGGTGAGAATTAACAGCTCAACAGTGTCAAATCTTATATTAAAAAAAAAAAAAGGTCCCTGCCATCTAGAATTTTCAGGATGCTGAAAGAAATAATGTGCCAAGGGTTAAGATTGCCAAGTCCATGGGAAGACAGTTACCATCACCATTAAGCCATAGACTACAAAGCTTCTGAGTGAGTTTTAGGGGTGGCAACCCCTGTAACTCCCTTCAAAGAGCAGCTGCAACAGAACCTATAGCACACACATATACCTGGAGTCACTTTAATGCTACACGTAACTTAACGACAAATTTTGGACCAGATATACCCAAAGCTGGGGCAATCGGCATTCCGGAGATATTCCATTTATGGCAAAGTAACACAATAATTACAGGAATATTTCTCAGATCACTCACAGCTGAGTACCTCAGCATCATGCAGACTGTGACTCTGCAGCTTGGAAGGATCTGGCCCTTTTAAGCAAGACCTTGTACAGGGATTCTATCCCTTGCTGTTTCACACTCATGGGGAGTCTATTCAGAAAGCGTAGGGGGAGGGCAAGGAGAACAGCAACGAAGAGAACCCCTTGGGGAATGAGAAAGCTGTGTGGAAGAACATGAAACATACCTTAAGTGGGCCAGATCTGACATCAATGACCTAAAGCTATGAAAAGGTGTTAAACAAATAAAGCTTGTAATGTCCGGAAGGCTGAGCCACTTTAGCCGAGTGCTGTGGGAAATAAAGCAGAAGAAATGCTGTTGCTGTGAATTTGTGTCTCTGTGAGAGATTATTCTCAGTGAGCAGCTTTCTGCTATTTCCGCAATGAGCTGACTCTCCAGAAGTCCCTTTCATCTGCAGTGAGAGACCACAAACCCTGTCAGCTACAGAACGCCAAGAGTGGAGCCCACAAAACCCCTACGCAAGTAGCTTCACAGTTTCGATCACTTTTCACCTCAGAATTAGGAAGTACGTGTTTCCTAACTGCTAAATTATGACCAGTTCAAGAACACAGTGCCTCAAATTATTGGCTCTCAGAAATAGAAGTTTAAAAGACTGGTATAAACCCCATTCCTTTCCAGCAGAGTATTTCAGGTTCTCCTTGCACGCTACCAAATAGAATTCAAAGGGGAAAAAAAAAAAATCCTAATACAAACCTGAGGCTGTCTGATACCTTCAAGCTTTTAATACCTTATTCAGCAAGCTTCAAACTTTTTGAGAACCAGAAGGTGAAAAGCAAAGATAACCTCCATGAATTTTTAACCAGGCTCCCTCGGAGACTGCCAACCCCAGCCAGGAACTCCCTGGCTCGTACGGTGATGCTGAGGGATGGTCAAAGGAGTGCCTAAAACTGGGAGTAGCAAGAGGAGGCCATCTGTGAGGGACTCCACATCTGCTGATTTGCTTCTAAATGACCATTTTAAAATACTTATTTACACACTCTAAAAAGCTGATCTTTTCCCCTTTGTCCCTGATTTTGTGCCATAGGGAAATGGCTTTGGATCAATGGTCAAAAGAGAGAGGAATATAAAAAAAGGCAAAAAACCAATCATACAGAAAGCAGTTTTTAGGTATTAAAAGAAGAAATCACCAAAAGTAATGCAGCAGTCACCATGACAATTACCAAAGAGGCTTTAATGTCTAAGAAAGGAGGAAGGAGGGGAAACAAATGACAAAAAAGTAGCAATTTAGGATGTCAAATTCCAGCAAGTTTTAATGGTTTTGTTCTCCCAAAAAACCTACACTACTCATCTCACTTTTGAGAATCAGCCCCACACCAGCCATCTTCCAAGACATTTTTCAGGCATAATGAAGAAATCTCACATCACTCTTTTTCTGAAGATTCTATATGCTTATAGCAGAAAAACTATAATGGACCTGGGGTGTTCAACAGCACACAGAACTGAAGACCAACAGGAAAAAGAATTTGAAACCAATTTATCAGTTTTGTAGATTACATTTTCAGGGAAACTATCAAATTATTACACATGGGATTGTCGGTGTTCGGTTAACGGTTGGACTCAATGATCTTTAAAGTCTTTTCCAACCGAAAGGACTCTGTGCTTCTGTGATTACAAACAGCAGCTGTAATGCAGAAACTTGGAGGCATCTCCAGGTCTTTCTTCAAGAGGTACAGCCAGGCTGTGGGTCCTGCTCAGAGTGAAGGGAATGACCTGACAGCTGATCTAATTGCTGCCACTTCCTAGCACCGCTCTGGGGACGTGGCACAGGAAGGAGGGGGAAGGAGGAGATTCCTCTACAGGAGGTATATTTCTAGCTTCCATCCCGAGCGAACTGCCTGCTCAACCCTTCGCACCGGCACGCAAACAGAAACCAAACGTGGAGAGACACCCACTAACGTGCATTTCTTTCCTCCTCTTCACCAGCCTCCAGCGCTAGCCATCGTAAAGACTCATCATCCAAAGTGCATCTGCCTGAGAGTGACAATCATCTCTATGGCAGCTTTGCAAGCACGGGGCAGGACAGTTGGGATCTTCAGGCTTCACTTGTGTTTCAGTCCTTGCAACGTTACGCCCAGCGCTGCGCGGAGCTTCACCCACTCGGGATGTTTACAGAACCAACCCTGCTTGGGAGGCAGAGACCAAGAGCTGAGCCCCCTGCACTCATGTAAACCCTGGCTGCAAACAAGGGAAGCTGAAGCTAGGACATCTGCACTCTTATTTCAAAGAGAACTGGCAGCAGCATCCCTCAGCCTCTGCTCAGGGCTCGCACTGGTGCAGCCGTACTGCTCGATGGCTTCTACGTACACTCAGGACACTCCAGAAATATCACCATACGTCTTATTTCTCTTCTCATTTCCTAAAGCATTTGCTCTGAGAGACTATTGAAAAAAGGATATTGTGCTAACGGTGCTGTGACTCAGAACTGCCACCCTTCCTCAACTCCAGGCCTTGCGACACAGCTATGCAGTATCTAAATTAGCTATTGAAATGGAACGTGTCTGTAATGTGAAGGGCACTCAGCTTTGTGTACAAAAGAATCGTTGGTCAGTGAAATCTGACGGTAGGTGTGGGGTGCACTTGCTAGCAGGAAAGCTTAATTCTATTCAAAACAGACACATCAAGTTACTTGCAACAATAAATGCGAAATCAGCAACAGAAAACAGTAACACTTCCAGTTCAGTGCTGAAGCCCACCTCCCATCAATTTTGGCCCATTAATCCCTTTAATTTTGGCTTCTTTAATTGTTACATGCTAATTGTCAGATAATGTAAAACACATCAAATCAGGGGGTTCTCTCTCCCTAAATTCTTTCTTATATCACAACTTTTTCCCCCCCTACTCATTTCTTCCCTTATCTCCTCTCTGTATTTCCCTTTCCTGCATCAAGAGCTAAAATGTCAGCAACCTCTGTAAAAATATCAATACAAACAAGGAATGTCACAGCACCTACTGAAAAAAAAACCTATAATCCCTTGTGTTACTACATTCACATAATTGCTTCTAGCCCAGTTCCATACAACACAGACTGGGAGGAAATGGAGGACCAAATATAATCATAACATAAATTTTCAGCATCTTTTCTAAATGGAATCACATGTACAGCATTCCACGGGGAAAAAAAAATAACAAAAAAGTATTACTCTTCTTCCTCAGATAATTCAATTTTGGACAGTGAATGTAAAAAATGCTATTTAGCTTGTCTGATTTGTAGTAGGTGAAACATAACTTCAGCATTTCCAGGCTTTCCAGAGAGGAAGACTAAGAAAGGCACAGTTGCTTTGTATTTGTGAGAATCAGGCATTGATTGAGTGCAGCAGGGCACAAGCACACGCTGGGCAGAGAATGGATTTAGAGCAGACCTGAGGAGAAGACTTGGGGGTGCTGGTGGATGAAAAGCTCAACGTGAGTCAACAATGTGTGAGTGTAACCCAGAAAGCCCCAACCACACCCTGGGCTGCACCCCCAGCAGCGGGGGCAGCAGGGGAGGGGGGGATCCTGCCCCTCTGCTCCCAGGGCTCTGCTCTGGGGAGAGAGACCCCCCTGCAGTGC